>VWYP01008910.1:18770-47802 GCA_013400435.1 Pycnonotus jocosus | reverse complement strand
TTTTTTTTTTTTTTTTTTTTCTCCTTTTGCTTAAGTTTAATTTTTACTGCCAGCCTTGGTGGTGTCTGTTCTGGAGAGTAGCAGGAAAAGCTGATAAGGGCATAGGACAGAAATCTTTGTGCTTATCTCCCTGCAACACATGGAGCTGAGAGTGCATCCTTTTCCTGTCCTAGGACAGGAGACGTAAACTGACCATCTCCTGACAGCAGGGACTTCAAACAGAGCCTCCAGCGTCCAGAGGGTAGGAATCTTCTCTCAACTTCAGAGGCCAGCTAGGTGAAAGTGGGTCACTGGCTGTTTAGAAAGCTGGGTTTGTGCCAGAAAGGATAAAAAAAAATAAAAAAACCCCACCACATTTCTGATAACTGCTAGGTCAATAGACATCTCTGTAGATATTGTGTTTGTGGTGGTTTGTTTTTTTTTTTTCCCCAAAGGGCATAAATTCAGCCTGACTCCTAATTGTTTGTTTGGACTTTTCACCAGAAGGTGAATTAAGTTTAAAACCAGGGAAAGAAAAAAGTGTACTCCAAGAGAGTTTTATAAAATCAGGATTTTGCTGTCAGATTTGGAACAGAGGTCAGACAAAAATTGTCCTCACAGAAGGGGTTATTTGGACAGTGTTGTTACAGATGAACATCAGAGGTTTTCTTTTATGTATTGTCTTTATGTGACCTAAAAGTGAAGGGTCTAAGGCAGAGGGAGTGGGAATTGGAGCAAAGAGAACCTTCCACCAGGAGTGCCTGAGCCTCGGTGTGCCTGGAGCTGTGCCAAGGCCTGGGCTGTGACTCCAGTTTGGGAACCAATCCTTGGAAAACTGTAAACACAGCTAGGAATTGGTTAGAGCAACTCATTAATAACAGTTAGGGTTCATTCCTCATTTTCACCATTAAGAGAGGCACAGAAAGTCCCCAGCTCTTCTGGCTCCATCTGAAAAATCTTCCTCGGTGGCCAAAGCCCAGGAAGAGAAATGCAGGAAGAAAACCAGGAGTTCCCCACATCAAATATTGATGCTGAACAGTTTGGGACAAACTGCTTCAGTGCTTCCTGGGCCTTGGTGTCCCTGGTGTAGGACAGCCCAAGAACTCCATGGTAATGCCAAGTTCAACACAGAAGATCACAATGGGAATGAAACTTTGGAAGTGTTTTTCTTCTAATTCAGTGCCTGCCTGGCAGCCTGACCCTTTCCAGAGTGGCTTTGCTCTGGAGTCTCCCTTCAGGGAAGTGCAGTGCCAGATCTTTGTTTTCCCAGAAATCCTGGGACTCTGCAGGTTTCCCAGCTCTGACAGCAGCTCACATCAGCTGAAGGTGCAGCCTCGTTCTCTGAACATTTATTTATTGCTCTGACATTGGCAGGCCTTGCTGAGGCAAGTCTCATCTGCTTCATATGTTCACTTGGAGACCTCACCAAGGCTGAAGAAACAGCGATGATCTCATCCTTTCCCTTTGTTTCAGGATGCACAGCAGTTCCTCCAGAATGATTGATTTGTTTTATTATTTTTTTTTTTTAAGCAGTCACTTCAAGTAAATGTGAAGGCTGGAGGAATTAGGAGCATTAAATCTCAGAAGGTTTTCAGCTCTAGGCTGGGAATTGAGGTTTACTACAGTCCTTAATCTCAGCTCGTGGTCACATAACTTTGATAAAGGCTGGCTTTGAGAGGAAAACCAGCAAACTTTTATCTCTTCCCTCCTTCCAATCTGATATTCCTGTCCCAGCAAACCTCAACTTCCCAAATGCAGCTCAGGCAGTGCAGAGCAGCTCTAGGACCCTTCAGCAGGGGGATGAATGGGATCCCTGGAGTCGTGTGATTAATCCCATTACAATCCCAACTTCCTAGTTCTCTTCCAGTCCTTGTGAATCAGATGCAAATTGCACCGAGTGGGGTTGGCTAATCTGTCATCCATAACAGGCTCTCAGCTGCCTCTGCAGGCCTTTTGGTATTTCCAAAATCATCCTCAAGCCTTTACATTGTTGTTCTTCCACAACTTTCAGCTCTCCAGGATTCACATTATTGTCAGCTCTGCTTTAAAGACAAAGCACAGCTTCTGGGGAACGTTGTAAAAGGTTTTCCTTAAGTGGTGTGAATCTGAGACTGGGTTAAATTTGCAAAGATTGAGGGTTTTCTGCAGCCTTCAAACTAGTGATGGACTAAAGGCCCGAATTTTGGATTCAAAATCCAAATATAGGGATGCTGAGTTTTCTGAGGAGCTGGAGCTGGGATTCAGTTCCCAGTTTACACCCACATCCCCTTTTCTCCAAGGCAGGAAAACTGGGAACTGCTCTGAGCACAGGGTGTGAAGATCCCAGTCTGGGAGGGAACATTCCTGTACACAGCTCACCCTTCCCCTGGACTTTGCAAAATGAGCTCAGCTTCCTCCCTCTGAATCACTTTTACCTTCTGCACTAGCACAGAGCTGCCTGGTTAGGTGGTGAACTGGGGTAGAAGATGCAGAGGCAGAAATTTGGATGGTAATTACAGTTATGGATGGTTTAGGTTGGAAGGGATCTTAAAGATGATCTAATCCCAACCCCCTGCCATGGGCAGGAACACCTTCCACTATCCCAGGTTGCTCCAAGCCCCATCCAGTACCTCTTGTGTAAGAAATTTGCCATTTGCTGTCGAGCTTGAAGAAAAATTCAAGTTGGTTCTGCAAAAACTTCTGTCCTGGCAGAAGGACCCTGACCTGCAACTGGAATTTATCCCCAACCTTCCACATCACTTGGCCACTGCCTGAAAGGCCACATTACCCAATAATTCCTGCTGGATATTGCAGAGGCTGTCACTCATCTCTGGAGCTGCCCAGCAGCGTGGTAGGAGCCGTTGTTAACTTGAGTCCCATCAGCTTTTCCGTGCCCCGGGACATTTGGGAAGCGAACCCCACCACCTGCCAGGGATTTCTGGGCTGTCAGTAAATTCCTTAGTTCCTTGAGAAGTGTTGCCATGGAAAGGTGGCCTTTTATTCCTGTTTGTGCTGGCTTGTCTGCATGAGTGTCAATAGCAGCATCAGACTGGGCAAAATGAAACCTGTCAGTAGCTGCCTCCCGATGTTAACATTGGCAGCAGCTCCTCGGAACTGTTGCAGGGAAGTAGCTCCAGTGGCCAAATTCTTTCAAAATTCAGATGTTACCTGTTTGAATGGTTAACTCCTTCAGGAGAGCTCTCAATCTGTTTCCAAGCTGCTGTCCAGGTTTCTTTACATAGGAGGTAATTTAGAAGACCTAAGAGCTCATCAAATCCATCACCTTTTCTCTGAGAGGGATCAGCTCTGCTCACGTGGGTCTCGACAGATGTGTTCAAAAATCCCACTATAGCTGGGTGCTCTTTTACATCAACCCCACAGGCTCTGCACAGGCTGTTGTGTGCCTGACTAAACATGGAAAGGCTTCTCCAGGTCTTTAAAAAATGCATCTCTGTTGCTTCTGTTTACAATCATTATTTCTTTACCACAGGGAGTAGAACATGGAGGTGAGACCATCGTTCTCTCCCAATCTCTGACATTCACATTGCTCCAGGAATCATAAACCCCAAATCATACATTCCTGCCTGTGTCCCTGGTTAAGGCTTTAATAGCTACTGGCACTCCAGGCAGAAATGAGGCTGGCAGATTTTCAAGTTTTCTCAATCATCAAGGCTAAATTACCATTTTTCTCCTTGCAGCGAGTATAACCTGACCAGCCCTTAGTGTGAATCATGGCAGGCTCAGATTCTGTAGTCTGACATCTTAGCCATTACTGTGACCCTGAACCAGCAGATTGTTGCTGTGCCTGACCTTTCCTCTGAGCATATTTTAGGGAGTTAAACCAGAAAAGATATTTAATATTGTTTAGAATGTGTGTGTGGGAAGGGGGGAGACGATGGGTAGGGCAAGTTGAAAGATGAAGGTGCTGGAGCACCAGGAATGGCTGAGGGAACTGAGAAAGGGGCTCAGCCTGGAGAAAAGGAGACTCAGGAGGGACCTTCTGGTTCTGCACAACTCCTTGAAAACAGATTGTAGCCAGGTGGGGGTCAGGCTCTTCTCCCAGGGAGCAGGAACCAGGATCAGAGGAAATGCATCCTCCACAGAAGTAAATTCCCTCCCAAATTCTTCTTGGAAGTGAATGAGCAAACCCCCTTTGAGAAGACTGGAGACAGTCTCAGGCACTTCCCATTCCAGCCATATGGATTAGACTGAAGCAGGTCTGGCTCCATCCACCCTTAATTCCCAAATGTGGCCTTTCAGAGGATGTCAAACCTGCACCTCCACGTTGGGAAAGCAGCGGTGCCTGCCTGTGCTGGGTGGGCTTTGCAACAATTACACTGCTGTTAATTGAAACCCAGCTTGAATACACACACACAAAACTTGTAACAAGAATTCCCAGAGCAGCGGTCCCGTGGTGAAGTCCCTCTGAGCCCAAGCAGAGAGATAAATCCAAATTTGTGCTTTTTAACTCCTACAGATGTGCAGCAAACGAAGGGAAGACTATTAGGGAATGAAGAATGTGGTCTCTCTCCGGAGAGTTGAATCTGTCCTGGCGACTCCAGGCTTAGCAGGAGATACAAATGGTTCTGGTTCGCTGCTTTGTTTTAATGTTGTTTTGTTTGTAGTCTGCCCGAGGTACTAATTGGTGTTTTACAAGTAGAAATACAAAGGTGTCTGCCCTGAAGAGCTCACTAACAAAAAGCACCGCAGCACCGTGTTAATGACAGTCAAATTTTCTGCCTGATGAACCAATCGCTTTGATAAAATCTCTACCTCCTGGTGAATTCCCTGCTTTGATTTCCCCCTCGACTCCCATCTCCTTTTTACACCTCACTTTGTATTCTTTTTCCCCCTCTGCTTTAAATTTTGGGGGCGGTTCGAGCTCTAATCAGCATTTTACAGTGCAGCTCCTGAAGAGAAAGTGAATCACCTCTTTCATTAGGAACAAACAACGCCGGGCTGATGTTGCAACCGTGGATATTTCAGCTGAGAAAGTGGAAGCCCCTGGCCTGGCACTGGATTTTAAGAGGGCTGGTGGCCTGTCATTAGCTTTTAATCCCTTCAGCATGCTGCGGTCGCTAACAGGTTGTAACAGGGATGTCAGTGCCTGCGTTTGAATTGCTCATACCCAGGATAATAATTGAACAATTCCTCCTCTTCAGCGCTGTGTTGGCTTCTTACCACCTCTGACTTAGCATGGATTCTTGCTTTTTTTTTTTTTTTTCTTCAGGAGGCGTTGATTGCCGCAAAAATAGTCGTGTTAATGGTTGCCATCGGCACCTTACTCTCACTGCTTCCATTTGGATGCTGTTGCCACTTTTCCAGAGGTGATTTCCTCTCTTGAAAAGGGTCTGTGGCTGCTTCTTGTCTGCTTCAGCACAAAATATTATTCTAAAAGGTCTTCTGTGGTCATTTATACTGTTGTTAGTGTTTTCCTGTTTCTCATTGAGCCTCACTTCCACCTTAAATCAACACCTCCTTTTAGCACAAATCCCGTTTGCCTGAAGGAGGTGAGAAATGTCTGAGAAATCAGATTCAGGATAGTTGGAATTAATGGTAAATAGTCCTGGCACACTTGATTTTGGGGAGCTTTGGACCAATCAGCATTACAAGGCTGTCTTTTTAACCTCTATCTGTGTGATACACTGCTTTCTAAATTGTCCAACTACTTTTGGATGTGGTATTTTAGACATGCAGAAGCATCAATAATGTCCAGTAACAGGCGGGATGAACTCCTGAAATACATCCTGACTTTCTAATTTTATATTATTTCATTTTTAATGAAATAATTTCTAATTATTTCTAATATCTGATTTTTATACTATTTCATATTAGGTTCTATTTTACCCAAGTGCATTTCTTTTTATTTATCAACACTGAATTAATTTGAATGACTTATTTCAACTACTTAAGGGACTGCTTCATTTTCAGCCTGGCTTCCAGGATAGTTTAAGAATAGTTGAATTTTTTTTTTTTTTTTTTTTAACACTTACCATCCTTGGGAGTGTTTGGAAGATGTGGATGTGGCACTTGAGGATGTGGTTTCTGGGTGAACATAGTGGTGATGCTGGATTGACTTTTCCAACCTTAATGATTGCATGATTCTGTGAATTTTTTTGGTCTATTCCATCCTCTCTCACTGATTTGAGACACAATCCACAGGCAGACAGCAGCCCCACAAATATAAATATGAAGTTCCTACTCTTTGTGAAAATAAATGGTTGCATGAAAAGGAAAGACAAATTATTTCCCCAGCTGAGTTCAGCTGTATCATTCAACATCAGAGAATCCACATGAAGGAAAGGTGTTAAAACCTCCACAACCACAGTTACAGCTTCTATCAGAACCTGTTAGAAGCTTTATCAGGTCCAGAGTCATCCAGCCACAATATCCAAAGCCACAGCAAGTGGAGTTGCTTGGCTTAGAGATACCACAACCATCCTTTTGTAAATGAAAAATGGAGCTCCCACCTCAGAGCAGCCCTGACCTTCACCTGTGCTTGGAATGACTTCTTGGAGAAATCCATGGCTCCACCCTCCTGCTTTTCTCAGGGGTAATGAAGGGAATGAAGCTGAGCTGGCATTGCTCAGTCCCTGCAAGGATTTGAGATGGGATGACTTGATGGTGGAGGGACCACCCAGCTCAGGATCAACAGAGGGCAACCCCAAGGAAGAAACAGGGCAGTGGAGGATTAATGGAAGGAGGCAAAGCAAAATTAGCAAGCAGATTTAAGGTGGATTTTAGAGTGTAACTGGGAGTAAGGAACATCTCTTGAAGCTTCTGTGTTCCTGATAAACGCAAGGCCATTCAGGTCTGCTGGATGAGGGGACACTCCCCATCCCTGGAGGTGTCCTAAGTCAGGTTGGATGGGGCTTGGAGCAACCTGGGGTAGTGAAAAGTGTCCCTGCCCGTGGTCTTTAAGGTCTCTTCCAACCCAAACCGTTCTGTGAGTCTTTATTTCCCTTTTCTCTACCCTATTTTAATGCTCAGCATCAAGCAAGAATTTCTTTGCTGTTTGGCATCTGTTTTTTTCTCTGCTTCAGGACACTTAGGGCTTCTTGGTAAGCTCTTCTGAGCCTTCCATTATGGATTTGAGACCCCAACCAACATCACTTCCCTCTCAACAGGACAGCTCCCCACAGCTGAGGAAGGGGAGGGAGCTGTGGACAGCCAGTGCTGTGCTGGGCTGATACAGGAGGGTGCAGCCAGATGGGGGTCAGGCTCTTTTCCCAGGTGACAAGTGACAGGACCAGAGAAAATGGCCTCAAGCTGCACCAGGAGAGGTTTAGATTGGATATTAGGAAAAATTTCTTCATGGGAAGGGTCGTCCAGCCCTGGCAGAGCTGCCCAGGGCAGTCGTGGAGTTCCCATCTCTGCAGAGATTTAAAAGCTGTGTGCATGTGGCATTTGGGGACATGGGTCAGTGGTGGCCTTGGCAGTGCTGAGGAATGGTTGGACTCAGTGATCTCAGAGAGCTTTTCCAATCTCAAGCATTCCACGGCTGTTTTCCTTTGCTTACCTGCAGACCACAGAGCACTTGGAGCAAATGAGACATTGGGAACAAATTGGTCTTCCCTTTAATCTGCCATTTCCTCTTGAGTCTTCATTTTGCTGCTCACTCCTGGAGCAGTTTGGTGCTGAGCTGTGATAAGCATCCCATTCCCACTGCTTTTCCAGAGCTCCTGTGCCAGGAGACGTTCCAGCTTGGAACGCACTCGCTGCCTGCAGGATCACCTACCTGGCAATTATTTGTATTGTTTTGTACCCACTCAGGGCTTTAACCTGCAAGTCCCTTGGGGCACAGCTTCTGTGTTTTGTGTGGTTCATGGGGCAACCATAGAGCTCTTCGCTCCCCTCAGGGCACTACACACAGTGTTAATAATAAAAATTCCTAGGAAATCTATCTGGAATTGCAGGCACGGGGATTTTCTCATTGTCGGTTTTTTTGCATTGCTGTGGAATCTTTATGCAGTTCCATAAAGCTTATTCTTGGTGTAATGAAAGACAAGTGTGCCTTTAAAACTCAACCACGTCAAAACAAGGGATGCAGTCAGCACCAAAACAATAAGAAAAGAAAGGGAAAGCACCTCTGCTCTGGAGCCAGGCTGGGAGAGCTGGGGGTGCTCACCTGGAGAAGGGAAGGATCCAGGGAGAGCTCAGAGCCCCTTCCACTGCCCAGAGGGGCTCCAGGAGAGCTGGAGAGAGACTCGGGACAAGGGCTGGAGGGACAGGACACAGGGAATGGCTTCCCACTGCCAGAGGACAGGGTTAGATGGGATATTGGGAAGGAATTCTTGGCTGTGAGGGCGGTGACACCCTGGCAGAGGTTTCCCAGAGAAGCTGTGGCTGTCCCTGGATCCCTGGAAGTGTCCCAGGCCAGGCTGGATGGGGCTTGGAGCAACCTGGTCCAGTGGAAGGTGTCCCTGCCCATGGCAGAGGGTGGAACTGGATGAGTTTTACGTTCTCCCCCAACCCAAATGGTTCTGTGATTCCATAAAAAGCAGAGCAGAAACACAAAGGTTGGCCATGGAAAGCAGTCCAAAGGCAAAGAAGTCCAAGGATGGGTTTGAAGGTGGAAAATGAGGCTCTTTACTCCCAGGAGAGGAATTCAGTGTAAACCCAAGAGCAGGCTGGATGGATATGGATGTGAAACAAAAATAAATCAAATGTTTTAACCCTAAATGCTTGAGACATCAGGACTGGATTGCCCATGAGCAGAAAAGCTGAAATAAGATCCTGACTGTGAGGCTGCAAAGTGTCTCAGCATTATAAGATCAGAGAATCACAGAAGGGTTTGGGTTGGAAGGGTCCTTAAAGATCATTGAGTTCCAGCTGTGCTGTGGCTTTTTATCAGCTTTGAAGGACAAGACCTCTCCTCTTGGACATTTCAAATTTTCTTTGCCACTGAAGCAGCCCTGGGAAATGTCTGTCCTGTACGTGCTGATCTGAGCTGTTTTCTCCTCAAATGACCTAAGGTTAAACCAGGTGAGTTGTTCTGCAGGTTGGCAGAGCCAAAATTGTGCCCAGGATGGCAGATTTCACCAAGTGACCATGAGGAGCCTTTGTCCCAGGTCACAGCAGACGTGCTCCAACTCACTCAGGTTGCAGGGCTGGGTGAGACATTCTGGCACTCTCAGGCTCCAGGGATTATCCATAAATGAATGCCAACTGCTCCATTACAGGTTTTCCAGCTGCTTTGTGGCTGAGATGTGCTGTTCACTGTCCTGTTCTCAGTGGGGATCACCTCAGTTTGGTGTCTCAGGACAGTGGTGGATGGATCTGAAATCAGAATTTCAGAATCGTCATTGTTGACCTACTCAAGGCTGTAAAATGTGGAGATTTAACCACATACTTTCTCCCCCCTCTTTCCTCAACATTATTCCTTCTCTGTGCATTCCAAATGCCATCTTTCTCCATCCCAATAACCACTCCAACCTCATTATTTTTTCCTTTTCTTCCCTTTCCTCATCCTCCTTTATGCTTTCTTGGCTCCCCATCAGAATTCTGCTTCAGCCTTATTAGAAACATTTGTCTAATTGCTTTGGCACCTTATTTTTCAGTATTGAAGGGATACCCATAACACTTCCAGGAAGTGTGCACGAGCCTGGAAGAGCTGTCTTACAGTAGGAAACCTCAGAAATTGGAAATATTTTATTTGCTGCTAAAATAAGAGCGAGTTTTTAGGCTTTCTCTTATAACTGTTACCATTCCCTACTGGCTGTTGTGGGATGTGTGGATGGAAATTCAAGAATAGGTTCTGTCCTTGTCTCCTCCAGCACTTTTTTTCATCCTAAATGATGTCATTAGGTTAGTGTTGCATCTTGCTCATGGCTACAGTCATCCTATCTTTCCTTCCTTTGGTGCTCCTGTTGCCAAAATTAATTTAGAACCAAATTATGAGCCTTTCCCCTCCAATTGTGAGATTTTATTGTAGCGTTCTCTGTGTAAATACTCACAACTGGTCGTGTTAATGAGCAGGGGAAAAGCAGCAAAGCCTGGAAATCCAAATAAAGTCAGAACATCTTATGTGTTCTTTAAAACACAGCGTTCACCTTTGCTTTTGTGCTGCCTTGGAGGAGAATCTGTGCCTCCAGGAACTTGGAAGCTGCAAGCGAGCACGGAACAATGCAAGTCTCTGCAGAAATGGGGCTGTGATAACTTGGCTTTTTTGGCCTACATTTCTCAGTGGTTATTATTTGTTAATTATGTTGTAGAGTGCTCACAAGTGGGCTAATTGCTTCCCCAGAGAGCTTGCAAGGAAATGATGGACAGAACAAGGGCAGGATGTTACACATCTCAGACAGCGAGAGGGTAAGGTAGGACACGGGCAAGATGGGTAGGGAAACACTTGGAGCAGCGTTTTGAAGCTGAGAGGAGAAGAGTTGGGTTGGTTTTTGGAGGGGAGGATGAGTCCCTGTTGGAATCAATCTGAGGAGCTGATTGTCAGAAGAGTTGTTTAAGGAAGCACCGAAACTAAAGGCAGAAATGAAGAAGAAATGCAAGAATTTATATTAAAAAAGGCCGCAGAGAGGTTTTACCTGGCTGGGTTGTAGTCACTGGGCTGTGCTGTGTGAATCCTTGAAAACAAGGATATGATCCTTATGAACTGTGAGCACACTGCATGAATGATATTCCTTAAAAAATAAATCCAATTCCTCAGATAAACTCTTCTTCAGATCCTTATAGATGGGAGAGAAGGAAAAAGATGTGCGTGCACAGCCCTGCTGTTGTATTTCAGATTTAATTCTCGTTCTTGCTGTTTGTGTTTCTGCATCTGTCTTTTAGCCTACACAGGAGGGCCCTGCTGGTATTTTTGGTATTTCTGGTCTGTCCTGCCCCAAATTGTGAAGTTCTGATTCATTTCCCTGTGTTCTGAGTCCCCCTTCACACCTGCTTAGAGGAAAGGAACCAAGCCTGAGGAAGGCACACTAAAAAGTGACAACAAAGTGACACAAGGTATTTCTCAGGGGCTCCTGGGCCACTGCTGGTGCTGAAAAACAGGAAATGCCTGTCCCCTTGCCCAGAGGTCTGAGCTGGTTTGGATCCATGGATCAGCTCTCTCACAAATCACCCTCTGGGATCAGAGGAACAAAAGAGGCTCAAGTGTCAATTTTCCTTTCAAGAAATATTTTCTGAGGGGAAAGGAAAAGGAGCGAAGCTTTGGTTTAAATTACCTGCTTCAGATGCTCCTGGAAGCACTTTATTTGTACACAGACCTGCTTTTTTACATTTATTATTAGAAAAGAGCCAGAAGAGGAGTTTGACATAGGCAGGTGTTGTTTTCAGATTTCGAAGCACATGTGATTTCCTCTGCCAGAAGCCAAAGCTGTGATGCTGTGACTGGGCTTGCTCTTGGAATTGCTACCAGAACTCCTTTCTCTTCTCTGGGTGCTTCCAATGGTTTTTACTCCATTCTTTCTCTCAGCATCCCAAATCTTCAGAGCCCTCATTGATACCTTTGCTTGTATTCACAATCTGGCTGGCCAAACCCACTTGTTACCTTGAGGTTCTTCTGTACCTGTGGAGCACAGGAACAAATCCTGAACTTGAGAATCAGCGAGGGTTTGGTCTCCTGAATCCTTGATAGCAGCTGCCCATTCCACACACATTACAAAGGGATAATGGAAAGTGCCCAGGGAGTGACAGAACGTGTGGAGAAGGCTTGGATTTCATCTGAGCATAGAACAGTACTCACAGTACTGGGGACAGGGATGACATTTGAAGACTTTTTAGACATTTAGAGTCTGGATTCAGGATTAACAAAACGATCTGCACTGATTTACATCTTGGGATGACCCCCAGTGTGGGCAGCAGGGCAGGGGGGATTCTGCCCCTCTGTCCCACTCAGGTGAGACCCCACCTGCAGGGCTGCCTCCAGCACTGGAGCCAACAGCAGAAGGATGTGGAGCTGCTGGAGAGAGTCCAGAGGAGGCCACAGAGATGCTCCAAGGGCTGGAGCCCCTCTGCTCTGGAGCCAGGCTGGGAGAGCTGGGGGTGTTCACCTGGAGAAAGATCCAGTGAGACTTCAGAGCCTCTCCAGTGCCTAAAGGGGCTCCAGGAGAGCTGGAGAGGGGCTTGGGACGAGGGATGGAGGGACAGGACACAGAGAATGGCTTCCCACTGCCAGAGGACAGGGATTGATGGGATATTGGGAAGGAATTCTTAGCTCTGAGGGTGGAGAGGCCCTGGCACAGGGTGCCCAAAGAAGCTGTGGCTTCCCCTGAGTCCCTGAAAGTGTCCAAGGCCAGGTTGGATGGGGCTTGGAGAAACCTGGAATAGTGGAAGGTGTCCCTGCCAATGGCTGGGGGTGGGACTGGATGAGCTTTAAGGCCCATTCCAACCCAAACCATTCCCTGTTTTTCTCCTGTCCACTCCTTTAAAATCCAGTATCTGAGACTCCTGGTGATTTGATTCCTCACAGATCTGTCACAGAAATGCTGCTGGGTCAGGTCTGTTCAGTGTCCCAGCCCCAGGTGCAGGTGAGTGGAATTCCAGGGTTATTTCTGTCCTTGTTTATCTGGGATACCCTGTGAAGGATATCACTTACAAACACTTTATGAAACTCTTAGCTGTGTTGTGAGTTTCATGCAGTTGATCAGGCATGTTCTGTGCTTTGATAACCTGTGCCAGAGCTGCAGGGAATAACTCCTCCAGGGTTTCCCACCAGCTGGGAAGAGAACTTGGGAAACGTGACCTTCCCGGTCCTGTGCTCGTTTTGCTGGACTGCACTTCCTCTGTTATTCAAGGTGAGAACAGAACAGTTAGAATTGATTTAGGTGCTTTTTGGGAAGATGAAGTCACTGTGTTTGGATCTCTGCATCGTGCCAATAGAGAGATCCTAGGGGAAATCTCTTCCTTTAGTTTTGTTTATATCCAGTCTAAGGCACAGATGTAATTTGCAGGGAAATGTGAAGGAACAGTGGTTGTGCTGGCCTCAGCAGAGGAGCTGGAGTGGAATGAGATGTCACAGGGATATCTTAAGTGCCTCTCAAGATATGAAAAGGATTTTCTCTGCCATGTGCTGAGTTTTTTACTTTTTCCTTTTGTGTCTTCAGCCTTCTGCACCTCTTGGGAATTATCCCACAGTGTCTATTCCCCCTTAGCCTCAGCTCCTGGATTTTACTCACTGCCTTTGTTGTGCAAAAACTTAAATGAATTTGGGTTTTTTTTTTTCCTGAAAAGTGTAAGAACAGTAGGAGGAAGTGTGTGTGTGTGCCCTGTGGGACACAGAGCCAGGATTCCCAAGCTGCCCTTGGACATACAGGTGCTGTGGCCTGACCAGGATCTGCTCAGGACAGCTGGAATGAATCCCCAGGACTATCATTGCAATCAAGTCCCTGGCCAAAATTTAATCCGTTGCACTTTTGCAACCCTGTTGTTTCCTGTTCCGCTGGTGTTTGCAGGCTGGAGGCAAAACCTGGCTGAGTGTCACAGCTCTGTTGTGCAGCTCCTGTTTCACTGGTGGGATCAGCTCCAGCTCATCCTGCAGCCCTGGAAATGGATTGTTTGTATCACAAAAAAAATGGCATTTTGCAACCCAGAGTATTCAGCAAGAGAGATGGGGGCTTTCTGTTGTGTGAATTTATAAGAGTGAATGAAAATTGCTAGAACTGGCCACCTGCTGAGGTACAGGATGAGCTTTTGACAAAAATATAAAACAGAAGGGTGAGACAGGCTGGGAGAATTTGGATGTGGTTTTAATAGAAACGCATCACCACGGAATTTAAAACTGAAATAAAAACAGAATCAGCAAATACAATGTAAATGAAAAGCAAGCACCTGTAGATTGCTGCAGTGCAGTGAAATGGGTGCTGTTATGTGGTAATAAAACCTCCTCATTAGGATGTGGTGCCATACCCAAGTCCAGACTGGATGGAGCAGCCTGGGATAGTGGAAGGTGTCCTTGCCTTTGGCAGGGGGTGGAATGGGATGGGCTTGCAGGTCCCTTCCCACCCAAACCATTCCATGATTCTGTTATCAGAATAGGGATATCATGAAGAATGGTAAAATCTGTCTTTGGAGGTTTCCATGACTGCACTAAAAAAAAAGTGGAGCTGGTCTAGCACTCACAGTAGTTCTGCTCCAGAGGTCAATGATTCTATTAATAACTTCCAGATTATTTTAGGCATAGAGTTACTATAATAAAATTCCTTGGCCTTTTGATTGCTAGAGAAACCATCTGCTCTTTTGTAGTTGCAAGTGTAGCAAAAATGGATCTTCATAATTCCATGGAAAAACGTTCTATTTTTTAAAACATTTTTCCTTGTCCCCTTTCCATTAATTACTTCCTAACCTCTCTTCTTGTCCTTGCTGGGTTAGAGACAGCTGATGGCTCATGTGGAGTGTAGAAGTTAATATCAACTGCAAGACAGCAGCTGATGTTTCAATATATTCTGGCACAGAATTTATTTTAACAGAGTCAAACAGGAAAGTAGTTTCTCTGTAGTAATTGGAACTTGTCCTTTTAACAAGTGTCGTGTCATCCAGGTGTTGGACATTCAGGATTTTCATTCCATTTCCCATCAATGGATTCATTGTTCTATTGGTACTCAGGATAAATAATAGTAAAGTTAAACCTTCCTATGGATATGTGGCATGTCCTGGTGATTACACCACCATGACAAACAAAAAATAGAAGTTGCAGGTGATGTGAATTTTTACCATTTTTGTCCAGGTTCAGTATCTCTTCTTCTCATCTCTTTCATTAAACCCTCATTTATTTTAACAGGCTGCTCATGGAAGTGATGGAATCATCATCCCTGCAGGGATTTAAAAGCTGTTTGGATCTGGCACTTGGGGACATGGATTGGTGATGGCCTTGGTAGTGCTGGGGAATTTTTGGACTCAGTGGTCTGAGAGGGCTTTTCCAGCCTTAACAATTCTATGATCACCAGGAGGTCAAATTGTATCCCTGTTTAGGCTTTTGAAGCATTACAGGATTGAAGAATGCTTCTGGAGTCCAGATCCCATATTTTCCATTCCAAGCAAGGATTAACTCCCCCTAACACATCCCTGGTATGCTTTCAGTGGTTGAGACTGCCAGTAGTTGTTGAAGCTCCACAAAGATACTGATTTCTCCTACTGGCAAAGTTTTCCTGTGGATAATTTCCATCTGCTGCTTGTTCTTTTCCTCATGAGCACCAGGGAAATTGTCCCGTTTTCCCTTTGCACCAGCCCTTTCTGTGCTGGGAGCCTGTTCTCATCAACTCTTCACAAGATGCTGTCTGCAATAAACCCAATTTTAATCAGGTAAATTAAAAGCATTAGAGCCTCCTGGGTACCTGTTCTGATGCCAGAATTGACTGCAGAACTGATGGTATGTGGCCTTATTTATGCATGTATTTATTTTAATCCTGCTTAAACTCATCAGGCTGCAGGTCTTTGTTCACCCTCTCGCCTGTTTGATCCCAATCCAAATGTTAATGCTCGTACTTAACTTGAAGTTGTCAACTCCTTAAAGCAAGACTCTGTCATCGTTGATGTCTGCAGAGCTCCAGAGTGACTCTTCAGGAATTATCTGCAGCCATTCCTGGGATGGGAAGATACAGGGATGCCCTCAGCTCTTACCTGTCAAGTTCTGTGCACTGCATGGGGGTCCTACCAACCTCTGGGTGAGGATCTGAAGCAGCAGGAACAGAACAGGATTATTTTAATCTTATTGTTACAGTTTCTCAGCAAGAAAGTTGGTAACAGGGATGGCTGCATTTTAAACCCAGGCTCCATGCGCTTCTCCATCCAGCCCACTTTCTGTAATTTAACTGACAGCCTACTGAAATAGTTTAACTTTATTCTGCCTTCTTGCTCATCCCTTGTGGGCTTTGCATTTTGTCTTTTTTGTGAATCAGATTTCACAAAATTGTTGTGAATTAGTACCAACAAAGCAAAGTCATGTGAAATTACTGGGCTTAAGTAACAGTAGTTCATATGTAGCAGACAGAGATGGTCTAAGAGATTCTTTTATTCCCCTATTTAAAGGTTTTAAGTGCTGAAAAGGGAATACTTGCATTCTGAAGAGGAGGGAAACTTCTCTGAATTAATCCCGGCTGCTTCTGTTGCTCCTGTGTGTTGCCAGCACCCTTTGCTCTGTGCATGGGTTCTATCTCACTTTTCCTCCGTGCAGGTGCAGTTTTTATTTTTGAATATCAATTATAATAATCCCAGAATGGTCTGGGTTGGAAAGGACCTTAAAGCTCATCTCTGCCATGGGCAGGGACACCTTCCACTAGACCAGGTTGGTTTTCAAACCCATTTGATTTCATGCCGTGTCTAAATCCTTCCCACTTTGGGCTCCTTCTCTTGCCAAACTGTTTTCACTGATGTGAATTCCTTTGATAATTGATCATAGCCCCCTATTTTTTCCTTTCACTGGATAACTGAAAGGTGCTCTGAGAGTGGGATGCCCTAGAGATGCAATCCTGATCCTGCAGGATTCAAGGGAACCAGGATTTCCCTCTGTAAGTTTAGTGCACTCCCTTAATGATTTAATCAGCGAGTGAAGAAAAGCAGAGAAAAAACACGATTGGTACATGGAGTGCTTTATGTCCTTTAGGTTATTTTCCATACATTTCACTGATTACATAAACAGATGATATTTACAGGGGACTTCTCCCTGTAATTGACCTTCATCTCTTCCTGTGCACTTCCCAACCTCTCCTTGAATTTTCCTATTGTTTCCTCTTACTCATTCCACATTTAACACCACGTTTCAAGCAGTCCTTTTCTTCTGCTTGGGACCATCCTACCAATTCCCTATTCCCAGTTCCTTCTAACCTCATCTCCTCAGGTCGATTTTGTGGGCAATTTTGGAACTCATAGCATGGACAAACATCTTCTCCAAAGCCCAGTCTTCAGGTTTCCCTCCAGTTACAGCACAGTTGCTCTTTCCCTACTACCTGATCATCCGTTCTCTGGAGCAAGAATATTTCTTTCTGTCTTTTATCTGGTCTTTCAGAAACTGCAGCAGCACAATCCACTTTTAGGGATACCTGCCTTATTTTTCTTTGAAATGTTTCTCTGTGTAGGGTCATGCAGGGGAGGAATTGGTATAAACTGTGAGGGGTTAGAGAAAACCCCTGGTTAGAGTTCAGCATTGTTCCCATGGCTACTGGGACAGGAACACCACAGAAGCAGGAATACCTTGGCACGTAACAACCCTTCCAGGTGATTTATGGTTTTACATAAGCTTTTCCTAAACCCAGAGGTTTTCTAGGGTTGGCACCTCTTTGCTTGTCTCCATGCCCTGTTAGTTCTGTGCTCAGTGGTCCATGGTTATTAAAATTCTTATCAATAAAGGAGTTTCTGAGCAAGGTTCTTATTTTCTAAATTCGTACATACCTTTGGAACTCCTCTGCTTAACCAAAGGAACATTTGTTTTTATGCCTAATGTACTTTGTGAAAAGAAAGAAATGTGTAGAGTTCAAGTAATATTTGCCTTCAATTACGGTGATTAAGTTGTCAGGACTTGAAGTCAGCAAGGCAATGAGAAAATCCTTTCCTGGTTGGCCAAGGGGTAAAGGGTGTTCTGGGCCCAAGTGTGTTTTACACATCGGGGTGGGGAGGGAAATGGTTCTGGCCGAAAACCTGGGAGTCTGTTTGTCCTTTTGCAATCCAGGGTGTCAAAATCCTGCTGTGGGGGGAAGGAAAATGCCCCTGTTTGCCTGGGCTTCAGCAGGGCCAGGGAGGTGATTGTCCCTCTGTGCTGGCACTGCTGGGGCACCTCCAGTCCTGGGGACACTTCTGGGACCCTCCCAAAAAAGAGACCTGGAGGGGCTGGAGCGTGTCCAGGGAAGGGAACAGAGCTGGGGAAGGGGCTGGAGCCCCAGGAGCAGCTGAGGGAGCTGGGAGAGGAGAATCGGAAGCTCAGGAGGGACCTCCTGGCTCTGCACAGCTCCCTGACAGGAGGGGACAGCTGGGGAGGCTCAGGCTCTGCTCCCAGGGAACAGAGACAGGATGAGAGGAAAGAGCCTCAAGTTGTGCCAGGGGAGATTCAGGCTTAACACCAGGAGAGATTTCTTCATGGGAAGAGTTGTTAAACATTGGAATGGGCTGCCCAGGGAGTCCCCATCCCTGGAGGTGTCATGGGGAGGCCTGTACATTGCACTCAGTGCTTTGGGCTGGGTGATGAGGATGGTCACAGGGTGGACTTGATGGTGTTGGAGCTCTTTTCCAACCTTAATGATCCTGTGATGACATGGAATTATCTGCTTGTTGGGTTAAGTCTTATTAGAACCAGGTTTAATATAAATATAGCTCAACCCATTTATCCTGGGAATTCTGTCTTGTTAGACTTCTGCTGCAGCTCCCTTTTCTAATGTAACCTGTGTGGAGATGTGTGTGGATACATCCTGTTTTTCCCCGTGTTCCACATCCCTTTTCAGGCTTCTTTGCCAGAAGTCAAATAGTTTCAGTTACTTCATAACCCTTCAGGAGCACTACAACATATCCCTACAAGAAAAGTCCCTAATTTTGATAAGTGCCCACACAAACATCACTGGAATCTCAAGTGCAGCCTTACTTTCGTTCCACTGGAATAGCTCTCTTGAAAGCAGAAGGATGAGGAAATCACCACTGGTAATGCATCACTAATGACACCAATTTTTGCATTCCTGCTCATGGGAGTAAAGGTTATGGATGCAGGAGGAGCCAGACCTGGAAAACCTTACTCACAAACCCTAATAAACCCCACTGCAGCCAGCAAGTTTAACGATGCCCTCAAGAGAGCCAGGTCCCTTATCTGCAGCATCATGCAATAACTATAAAGTGTTGAGATAAGTGAGGTTTTATCTCCCAGCTCTCTGCTGGCCTTCCCCAAGTATCAGGTTATGGCAGTGAAAGTGGCTGTGAAATCCGACTGCTCTGATTTGGGCAGGCAGGATTCAGGATGTGTGGGCAGAGCGGATGCTCTTACCCATCCCTGCATTTATGAATGGAAAAACAGGGAATTATCTCTGACTGTAATCCCTGTGGATCCCCTTTCCTTCAGGAAGGGGTTGTAGGGCAGACGTTGGTGAGGATTCAACACCATCCTTCGCAGCTTTTCTCGTCCAGAGGAGGTACCTGGTTCCCTGTGGTGTGTACAAGGCTTTAAAAAAACAATTAATGAGCTGAGGGAGCTGGGAAAGGGGCTCAGCCTGGAGAAAAGGAGGCTCAGGAGGGACCTTGTGGCTCTGCACAACTCCCTGACAGGAGGGGACAGCTGGGGCAGGGTCAGGCTCTGCTCTTTTGCTCCCAGAGATCAGGGACAGAATGAGAGGGAACGGCCTCAAGCTGTGCCAGGGGAGGTTCAGGTTGGACACCAGGAGGAATTTCTCCATGGAAAGGGTGGGCAGGCACTGGAACTGCCCAGGGAGGTTTGGAGTCCCCATCCCTGGAGGGGTCCAAAGAGTGACTGGATGTGGCACTCAGTGCTCTGGGCTGGGGACAAGGTGAGGTCACCCACAGGTTGGATTCGATGGTCTTGGAGCTCTTTCCCAACCCAAATGATTCTGTGATTCTGTGAAAATTTGGGACATTTCCAAGAGTCATTTGTGACTTTTGCCAAGCAAAAGGCTTTACCACAAAGGCTTTGTTTTGAGTGCTTTGGTATGTATGTGAACAAGCCTCAATTTCAGCTTTCTGATTTGTTTCTTTTGTAAATCTCAGATAATTTAACAAATTATACGTTTCCATCTTGTGGCATTTGTTGCTTTCTCAGTCAGTTCTCTTTGTGCCATCCGTAACATCCAGCTCCAGAGCTGTACTTTGATTTTAGTTTGATATTTCCTATCTAGAAAAGAGACCCTTCACCTGCAGCTGGAGATGAGCAGCTCTTTTATTTCATGTCTGCAGAAACCTTGTAAGATGTAACCCGTGATGTTGTTTGTGCCATCTGATAACGTGTGATCAAATGGAGCCTGTTTAAATAACAACATCTGAGACACCCTGACAGCAGAGCAGCTCGGAAACAAACGTTCCCAAAGATCAGATAAGATGGAAGAGATGCCTCAATGCCTGGATTGCTCCCTGGATCACAAGTTCTTTGCTGAGGAGTTATTCCAGGCATGGGATTTCCTTTGTGCCACAGGCTAATGGATTGTAGTGGATCATTTTTCATGCTGGTTTATGTCTTGCAGAGACATGTGCTTTGTAAAGTCAGTGTAATGCACTGAGTATGACAGTGGTAGACATGAGTTATGTAGGAGGAGGTAAATTAAGGAACTCAAAACAACTGAAAATTGTCTTGGTTTGTGTTCTCTTGCTGCCTTCCCTCCTTCCACCTCTTTTCCCTAAACCTACAGCATCTTTCACATTAAGGGCTGCCTCACCTCCACCCAAATCTCTACTTTCACAGTTAATTTTCAAAGCACCACGTTGCTTTTCAGTATTTTCCATATTAGCATGCTAAAAACCAGCATGATGTTTAAAGCCATGACTCCTGACTCACTCCTGCTCCTCTCTGTTCCCTTGCAGGAGGATGTTGCTGATCCTGACTCCCAGGAAGAGAAGGAGAGGAACCTCTCCAGCCCTGGAGATGGTTCCAATACAGTGAAAAGTGGTCTCACTGTCCAGGAATATTTTGCCAAGCGCATGGCAAAGCTGAAAGGATCCCAGAAGAAAACAGAAACAAAGGTGGATCATTCCAGCCCAACAGCTGACGAAGCTGTGGAGCCTTCAGAAGAGCTGGAAACCAAAGTCAAAAAGAAAAAGAAGAAGCAGAAGAGAGATGATGAGACAGAGAGGACAGAGGACTGTGAGAAACCAGGGAAAAAGCCTAAGACAGGGAGCTTGAATGGAAAAGAACTGGATGATCCGCTAAATGAATGTCACAAAAGGAAGAAAAAGAGGAAACATAAAGAGGAGGATGAAGGAGAAAACATCAGTTGTGATGAAAATACAGGCAATGGAGAAATTTCTGTGGGAATGTCTGAGGGGGAGGAGCTCAGCGCAGAGGAGCAGGAGGAAAAGCAGAAGAAACGCCACAAGAAGAAGCACAAAAAACAAAAAGAGGAGACAGAGGAGTGTGGGGAGGGAGCACCCAGAAAGAAAAAGAAGCACTGCAAGGACATTTAACCCTTTCAGGCTCAGGAGTGAGTCTGTGTTAGAGGAGGCTCTGTGTAAACACAGCACCAATCCAGGCTTGGACACTGCTCCAGCTCCAGCAGGGACAGGCTGGATCTAAACCCAGGCTGGATCTAAACCCAGCTCTCCCAAGGGAAAACATGGTGATGGGCCAAGAGGAGCTTCAGTGCCACATTCAAAAGGGATCCACATGGAGGATTAACACATCAAGACTGGGAAAGGCCAGGAATGACTTTCTGCTGCTTCACACTGACTGTGGTTTTCTCAATCCAGGAAAAAGAATTTAAACATCACCCTGGTACTGCCTTTTTATTAAAATTGTTTTCACTTGTGAGAGCCCAGCTTCCCCCCTGGAAGCAGGGAGGGGTTTGCAAAGCTGCCTGTCTTTTTTCATTGATGTTTGCAATGTGGTGTCTAATTTTTACATTCATCTATTTTTATAGATAAAATGAATGTTGTTTCTTCCCAAAATGCTTACCCTGATTCAAAGTTTGCTCCTGAGTGTCAGCACTAAAGGATGAAATAAAAAAGACCTCTCTGTGCCTCCAAACCATTGTCAAACAGTTGTGACTTTGCACCAAAGCTGAAGGAAATGTGTATTAACTTTATCATTTATTAACCATACCTAAATCTTTGATTTTCAGGCAATACTCAGGATCTCTTCACTGGTACCTCAGGAATCCAGAAAGCTGCCTTGAATAGGGCCAGGTTTTTTCCTGAAATTGGGAGACCAATAGATTTTAAAAGCACAGTCAGATTGCTGTTGCCATTCACATATTGAAAACTTGCAATTTGGATTTATAACCAAACTAGAGCTTGTTTCTCATTGTAAGCCTGCAAATAAGGAATGCTGGAACTGGGCACTGCCACAAGCAGTTTTGTGGGAGATCTGAAACGTTCATCATGAATTTTGGCATTTTAATGTCACTCGGAGCTGTCATAAAAGATGGGGGAGTTTGGAGGTGGTGGAATGGGAAGAAGGATTCACCTTCCTGGTGTTCTGATATTTCTTTGGCCATAGCAAACTGCCAGCACAACCCTGAACACCAGCCAGTTATCCTGGCAGAATCCAGAATCCAAATCCATGAGCTGCTCATTTCATCCAGGCCTGGCTGGGTTTCATCAGTGTAAATCTAAAACATCCCATTGGCTGCTCTGCTGAAGAAAAACGGGTACATTTTTATATTGTCTCAGCTCAGCAGAGTTGCTTAACATGGTCTGAGGAACATTGTCAAGATGCAGATGTTAATAGGGAAAAAAATCTCCTTAATCTGCCTTTATTGTGCAGTGGAGGAAGCAGCACCCAGACCACATGGATGGTTTGGTTGCAGCTCAACTCCTTCTTTTTTAAGATCTCTTGGTTTCCAAAGCACTTTTTTTTTTTTTCCTTGCCCTCAGGACATGCTCATTCACTGCAGCAAAATGAAGTTTCACTTCTTGTGTGGGAGAACAAAATGCCTTTCTCTGGATTTCACATGCCAGGGGTTTTAACCCTTGTGCATCTCTTTTTCAGGCCATACAATTATTACTCACCATAATCTGCTTGTCCCTGGCTTCCTTAAGTGAAATACCACCAAATACCATCAGTTGTTGTCAAACTGGGAGAAAACTCCTTGCTTGAGGTGAAAAAATCATCTTCTCAGTGGAAGAAGACCGCAAAATAATGTTTTATGTTAAATTGAAGCGTCCCTCCTGATTTCTTACCACAAGTCAGATTTTTTGTTATTAATTTTGTTATTAGAATCCAAAAGCCTGATTGTTTCCAATTATTATTTTTTAACTCTTAAACCAACTAAACTTCACAGCCTCTCTGGGATATCAGTTTAAAAAGGTGCTAGTCAAGGAGTAAAGTTGCCTTCTCCAAATATTGCTGGGCTTGTTTGTTTGTTCCCTCTGTGAATTTTCATGTGTTTCTGTGTGCTGATCCTTGTGGGTGCTTGGCCACATTCCAGTGTCAGTTACAGGAAGAATAAAACCAGGAATAAACCTTTACATTTGTGCTGTTGCTCCTGTTAAATTCAGGATAGCCAAGACTTAAATCTGGCTCAGATGGAAGTACCAGCTACCAATGGAAGATTCTCTATTTCTGCAATAAATACATGGCACTTCATCCCGGGGAATGTGGAATTTTAATGTGCCCCAGCTCTGCATGTGGTTTTAGGAGGGGAAAATCATAATAAATAAATAATCATAAATCATAAATTGCTTCTATTTGACAGAAGCAATTGATTTAACTGCTCTGCTCTGTGTTTGTGGTCAGCATTACTCAATGAAAAGCTCTTCTTACCAGATACTGTCCAGTGAAATGGATGATTGGAACAAGAGGAACATGTTTCAGAGTAATAAATTACACATATATATTTTTGTTTGTTTGTTTCTAGTGGGTTTGGAGTTCGGTTTTAACCCAGCTCTGGGTTTGGCAAGAAGGCCTTTTTTAGAAAGCACAAGAAAAAGAATTACGTCAGTGCCCAGATGGTGGAATTAGCAGAATGTGAGCACAAAGGAACAACTTGGTTTCATTTCCGCGAAAATCAGACTTTCAAACTCCGAGGCCTTTTGTTATAAATTCATCCATTGTACTCACAGAATGAGGTGGCTCCCAGTGAAATTACCTGGACACCAAGGAAAATGAGGCTCTGCTGTCTCTCCTGAATGGGGAACGAGGCACACACAGCAAAGATATTAAAATGTTTTCAGTTTTGGTAACCCCGGGTCAGCAGTGACTGAAGGAAATTTCCCTTTTTTGCTTTGGGAACGTTCCAGCACTGGTTTCTCCTGAGCTGTTCCATTCTTTGCAGGGATAGGGCTGTTCTTGGCTTTGAGTTTTGGAATTCATGGTGGAATCCACGGCCAAGGACGTGATTGGCAAGTGCAATTTTAGAGCAGCAGTAATGGAGGTTGAATTGTGCTTGTAAACACCTGCAGGCACCAAACTGCCCTGGCAAGTAGAGACCATGGGAAAATAGTCCTGGTACCATTGTTGGACCCAAATCTGCATGAACTGCATGGGCTTTTGGAGTTTTGTCTGACTGTGGAGCTTTCCTTGGAGCCAAGGGTGGGAGATGGCACTGGAGCACCCCAAGTGACAGCCCAGGTATGTGGTAAAGGCAGAATTCCTTGAATTTCCTCCCAAAATGTTCCAGCTGTGATGCTTCACGCACAGCCAGCGTAAAGCAGAGGTAGAATTGTAGAATCATGGAATCACTGAGGTTGGAAATGTCCTCTAAGACCATTGAGTCCAACCATTCCCTCAGCACAGCCAAGGCCACCACTGACCCATGTCCCCAAGTGCCCCTTAGTGACAACCAGGGGTTTTTAAAGCATTAAAGCATTTTTAAAGCACCATTAAGGATTTCAGAATCACCTGTGTTTAAGTGAATTTGAGTGCATTGAGATGCAGCTGCTTTGTGCATTTGTGACTTTTGTGAATTGAAGGGGCTGCACCAGAAGGGAATTGAAGGGAAGGGAACAGAGCTGGGGAAGGATCTGGAGCACCAGGAGAGGCTGAGGGAGCTGGGAAAGGGGCTCAGCCTGGAGAAAAGGAGGCTCAGGGGGTCCTTGTGGCTCTGCACAACTCCCCAACAGGATGGGACAGTCAGGGAGGGTCGGGCTCTATTCCCAGGTAACAGGGACAGGATGAGAGGGAACAGCCACAAGTTGTGCCAGGGAAGGTTCAGACTGGACATCAGGAGAGATTTCTCCAGGGAAAGGGTCTTCAGTCATTGGAAGGGGCTGCCCAGGGCAGTGGAGGAGTCCCCATCCCTGCAGGGATTTCAAAGCCGTGTGGATGTGGCCCTTGGGGACATGGGTCAGAGGTGGCCTTGGCAGTGCTGGGGAATGGCTGGACTCGATGATCTGTGAGGGATTTTCCACCCTAAACAATTCTGTTGGTCCGTGGAGTATTTGGGGACAGCTCAGCATCGTATCCATGGCTGCAGTTCTCCTTTCAGCTGCCCTGGTGCTCTCTGCCTCCAGCTCCTCAGCTCTCAGCAAGGACAATTAGCTGCATTCATCAGCGTAATTAACCAATTTTCTCCTGTTTAAACACACAAGACCGAAGCTGTTGCAGCACCCACCTTCAAAAGGCACAATTTACGTCAGGAAACTCCGAACCTGCCAACACTGAGGGAAGGAAGGAAGCTCCAAGGAGAGAGGGAAACCACACAAAGTCTATTGGAAACACTGCCCAGCATCACACCTGGCTGGAAAAAAGAGATCTGGGAATAGTTTATCCTATTGGATATGGGGTGAGGATTGTGGGCATCCAAATCCATCCTTTGCCTAATTCCCCATCATTCCTGGGCAGGATCCCCCAGGAAGGATCAGAGCTCAGAGAAATTGGGACAATAACCAAGGCTTTTCTTTCTGTACCTGTTCCATCCAGAGATAAACCAATTTTTTCTTGGATCAGCAAACTTTTAGTGATCTGGGACTGGAAAATGCAGTACAAATACACAGTTTTGTGGCAGCAGGAGTGGGAATATTGTAAAACAAATTAAAGCTCCATTTCTCAGCAGGTCAAAATCTGCTTCTCACACAAATCACTCAAATACATTTTTTTCTTATCTTAATCTATCTTTATAAATTTAAAGGTGCAAGAGGGAAACTCTTCCTAATTCCTTTTAACCTAAAGGCAGTAAAATAAATATATTTTTGTAACCTTAAAACTGCATTTTAAAAGTAGTAAGAGCAGAAATGTTCAGCACCATGCTGAAAAATTTAGCATTTCAGGGACGGAAGATTTTCTGCATTTTTTTGTATAATGGAAAAGCTCTAGGGGTTTTTTTACCTAGAAAATAAATGGTCCAGGTAGCAATCCCTGGGGAAAACCTGGTGGAATCAGGGAGGATGGGCAGTGGGCAGAGTTGGGAACTGCAGCACTGGGGGAATCTTCTGCTGGGAACCCCCAGCTCTCTCTGCAAAAACTTCCCTTGGGAGCCAAGGGTTTCATCAATAATTAAGGAACACGTGAATATTGAGCTAATTTAGGCTTTGCACTTTCTCACATATTTTAATGTCCCTGAAGGTTGGTAGGGTGCGAGGTGGGGGTGAAAATAAACCCTCCCTCTGCAGGACTAAAATTCCAGATGTCGGATCCACCCCCCACCAAAAAAAAAAGAGGGATATTTTTTAAGGAGATGGCCGTTCCATGCCGGGTTCAGCCACTCCTTTTCTGCCTGGCCCATGGGAGTTGTTGCCACCGTTCCCCATCCGTGAAAATGGGGGAGAACAAAGCTTTCTTCCCCCCTTTGTCTGCTCCGTCTATTTTCGCTCGCGGCTTTTCGCCGTAATTTCCCTGTTCCCAAAGCCCTGGGAGAGCTCTGCTGCTTCCTGTGCCCCAGATACAGGTGAAGCCTCGCTGCAGAGTAGGGAAGGTGAGCACACACACACACACACACACGGAAAAAAAAAAAAAAGAAGAAAAAAAAGAAAAGGTAATCCCGAGGTTTTTCCAGACTAATTACCTCGATCCGGTGGCAATTAAGAGGTGGCATTTTCACATGGCCCCAGCCTCCTTTATGTAACCTGGGAGCTTCCGACAGGACAGGTTTGACCAGCATTTTAGGCAGGGTGCAGAATTAAACCCTCCTTACTAATGCCATCAGAATGCCAGGTGCTGCAGGAGAAGGGGGAGAAAAAAAAAAAAAAAAAGGGGGTTATTAATAATAGTAGCAGTGTTTGCACTTAAAATTCTGTGTGGGGGCCCTGGGAAGGAAGGAAATCCAAACGAGGACTATTCTGCCGGGTTTCTTTGTGCTGTAACCACACAGGAGCCCCAGATTGTGTCTCAGGAGGTTCTGAAAAGCCACAAGTTGACCCCTGTGATACCTCTGGGAGGTCAAATGTTACTCCCAGGATGTGGAGGGAATAATGAGGATGAGGAACACCCAGAGAGGTGCTCCCAGAGCTTCCAGGCTTTGGCAGCAGAGGCAGGAGGTTGGGTGCAGGTCCTGTCCTTGCTCAGGGTTTTATCCTCTCCCAAACCTTTCCACCCATCCTGCAAAACGTGGAACCAAAGGGCAAGGTGGAGGCAGTCCTGTAAAAGGGATCGAGTGGAATTCATCCATCCTTTTCCCAGGAAGGGAAAATCTGCTGCTACTACTAAAAATTCCTGGCCTTTGGGGCCTTGACAGAGGTGTTTTTATCTTCATGATATCCAGAGCATCTTGAGGGTTAAGAAGTATCAGTGAGCCCTGCAGCATATTCAGCATACCCAAAGTACCACACAGTTCAAAATAAAACCTTGCAACCCCGGGCAGCCTCTTTTTTCAGGGCACTTCCACCCTTCCTGAAGGGAACTAAACAAAACTAAAGACGCCCCAAATTCTCGCTGCCAACCTCTGCAGCAGCTCCAGCCTGCAATATACACCCGGGGAGAGCTGTGCAGGGCAGGGTGGAGAGTTTGGCATCCTCCCTCCCTGCCCCATCCCGGCACTTGGAGGCGTGAGACAGGACTTTGGGAGCTGCTGGGACAGAACAAGCTGTCCCCAGGAGCGTGCCCAGCTCCAAACCCCAGATAAAAGGCAGCTCCTCCTTGTGTGTGTGTCTGTGTGTGGAAAGGGTTTATAAATCTGTCCCGAGACCAGGAAATCTCCTGCGCCTTTTAGATTTAAGAGAAGTTGCCTTCCTGTTGTATCCCCAGATAACGCAGCTCTGATGGAGCCCACTTGTAAATAGCTTAATAGATTTAATCAGTTCCTTTGGAAAATGTTGTTGCTTCCGCAGGGTTTTAGTTCAGTCCTGAGGAAAAGCTCGAGGGGGGCAGTTGCTGCTTCTGCTGCCAGCGAAGTTGGCAGATTCCAGCTCCCCTGACCCCAAAATCGCTGCGATCCACGAGAAACCAGAGCCATCCCGCTCCTGTGCAGAGGGAAGGGAGAGACCAGGAAGCCCAGGCGGATCCTGCCCGGCTCACATTTACATGAGCTCTCTCCATCACTCCTAATCTGACAAGAGTCAATAGGAACACCCAGGCACGTGGGAAACCTGCCCGAACTCCCCGGCCTGGGATCTGCGCCGGGGTTTTCCCCCCTGGCTTGGGGTCAGATGGGGCAGCCTCGGCCAGCCCCGGGACACTCTCGCCCGTCCCGCAGCCCGTCCCGCTGCTCTTCTGGCAGCACGGAGAGGAAACCCACGGCCGGGCAAAGCGGAGCCCTGCAGCCCCATGTCCGAGGGTCGAAATCATAAAGGGATCCAGCCATCAAATGCATTCCCCAGGGATGAGCCGGGAAAGGGCAGCCAGCTGGGGATTTTCCGTGCCATCACCTTCCTGGAGATCCTTTGTCCTAGTGAGAGGAATGCTGCTTGGATGAGTTTCCCACCCTTGGGAACATCCAGCTGGGGTTGGTGGGGAACACCATCGTGTGGATTTGGGACTTCCATCCCATCCAGTCTTTTTTTGGGCTGGGGCAGCACTCCATAAAAAGCAGCAGCAAGGAAAAGATCCTTTGTCTCCCAGTGTTCAGGGATGGGCAGCAGGGACCGATTGAGGGTGTTTCAACCTCTTTGAGCTGTGCCCAACCCCATCCCTGCCTTGTTTTCCCCTAAAAGCTCCCTGAGGGGTCCAACCAGACTGGACAAGCACCCGCCAGCAGGTTGATCATGTCCCAGTTTCGATCCCATACAAGGAGACCTGGAAATGTGGGGTGAAAACCCACCTGGGGTGGGCAAAGCACAGCCTGGGCTGGTGGTTAAAGCAGGAGAAGTGGGGAAAAGGTGTCCCTGCCTGTGGGATCCGTGCCTTGGCTTCCCTTGGCAAAGAGAGTTCCTGCAGCTTGTCAAAGCCTGGGGAGGGCCCTTTTTCACCCCAGTGGGATCTTTCTCTCGATGCCATTTTCCTTTTCTTTCCAGGTTTTCAGTGCCTTTATCTCCTCTCCCTGTGTTACCCCCCAACCTTTAAAGTTTGAAGGTGTCTGAGGTGCAGGGAAGCAGCGGGGCTGTTTGGGGGCGGGACATCTCCAGCTCTCTCCTCACTCCCTTTCAGCGGGCAAAATAAGGAAAAAAAATAATAATAAAAGAG
>VWYP01008908.1:134302-145391 GCA_013400435.1 Pycnonotus jocosus | reverse complement strand
TTCCATAGAATGACCTGAAATAGCATTTGCTTATCTTGTTCAATAAAGCACAATTAAGTATCTTTACAATAGTCTAATTGTGGTTTAAACTTTCTGGGGTTTTTTGGCTTTTTGTTTGTTGGTTGTTTGTTTGATTGGCTTATATTTTTTTTTCCTTCTTTTTCTTTTTGGTTTGTTTTTTGTTTTCCCCTGTGGTTTACTTCTATAACATCTGCTTAATCTCTCAACCCAATTTGCTACAAACCTGCACCAAAGTTACTGGAAGTGTGTGATTTCAAGGAGGAGCAGTATCAGCTTGTGTGTACCTGCTTGAATATCACGTTCCTGATCCCTGCAGGAAATTTTTGGAATGGTCAGAACAGGAATCGTAAGAATGAGAGGAGAATGGAAAACTTACTACAAAACTTCTAGAAGTTTAATCTATTTACTTGATCACCTTCAGGTTAAATATATTTTTTTTCCAATTAACAAATATGTCTGCAGTTATGAGCTAAGCAAATTCTCATGGAGACAAGATGCAGATTATACAGAAATGACAGTAATTAAGATGATTTTAGTAAAGACTGCAGTAGATTTCCACTACCAAAAACCCATATCAAATTTGGATACCTATTTTTCTGAATGGTTATCCATATTTTATTTCTATTCGGGACACAATTCAGGAAACTCTTAGAGTTTCTCTTCTGAAGAAGATCAGGTTTTCAGGACATCAGTGAACTCCCTGATTAC
Source organism: Pycnonotus jocosus (assembly GCA_013400435.1). Lineage (NCBI taxonomy): Eukaryota > Metazoa > Chordata > Aves > Passeriformes > Pycnonotidae > Pycnonotus > Pycnonotus jocosus. The sequence goes on along the minus strand of VWYP01008908.1, from coordinate 144,662 downwards.
TAATAAGTGATTACTTGTTATGGCTGATTATTAATTTTGGCAAGATTTAGTGGGCGAAAGCCTGGCTATGCAAGTTCAGTGGAAATACTGTCACTAATTTAAATTACACCATAACTTAGAAATATTTTATTTGCCTGGGTGATTTAAATACTCAGTAGTAATTCTGGGTTATGAATTGGGACTGTAAATTATGATAGTATAGTCAGGAGATAAAAGCAGAGCTTTACTCATCTGTGAACAGGGAATCAGGAGGCTGCATTGAGCCTTGCAGGTTTAGGAGCTGTACATGATCCAGAACATCCATTCAGTGCATTTGGGACAGGGAGTGTGAACAGTGGCATCAGCAGATGAAGATGCCTGATTTTTGCAGTTTCTCTGGAAATCAAAAGCTTTTCTGTTAGCTCAACATAGCAGCAGTTCCCAAGCACAGTGGAACTGAGATTACCACAGGCTGGAAATTCCTGCAGTCAGATTTTCCATCACTCTTCCCATGGAGGTGTGACTGTAATTCTCAGTCAGCATGGACAAGTCTCTGGGAGCATCAGCACAGTGTAACTGCTCTGCCTGCAGGGAGTGAGGCTCCTGCTGGTAATTTGGCCAAACAGCAGGAGGTACCTGTTGAGATAGGAGAGAGGAACACACCTCTGAACCTCAGACCTCTCATTTAGGCCATGGATTTTGAGTTTCCTACCTGCAAGGAAGGTTGCTTTCACTTCTGTCCTCAAGATACAGCTGGAGACAGTTAGAGCAGGGATCAGAAATTCCACTTGAAGCCTGACCAACTCTATTTGGGGTCCCTTGTGCCAGGCACACCTACTAAGAATGGTTCTGCCTAAGGAGATTTATTTCAAACAAAGGCAAATGGAATAAAGAACTGTGACACATAATCCTTTTTCAAACTAGGAAACTGATTCAGCTGAATCAGTTCTTGAATCAGTTTCTCTCAAACATTGGTCATGGCTGTTGACTGAGAAAGTAGAACACTCCAGAAAAGGAGGTATATCAAGTATCATAAAAGGAACTTAACTTCTTCTGGTATGTACACCTAGAATGACAGATAATACTGCAGGAGGGTGAGAAGCACCTGTGTTTCTATCCATTTTTTCCAGCATCTTGCCAAAGAGATTTAGGCTCTGCAGTGCTGCTAAAGTGATGGACTTTGTGCAGTAAAATCCATGGGGCCAAGAAGGTTCCCTGAACATGGCTTTGTACCCCCAAACCAGAAAAGGTTGATCTGTGTAATGGAGCACAAAAGCCAGCTGATCAGAAAGACTGGAAAAAGTTGTGGTTTAACTTTTCTCTGATATTTTGTACCCCTTTGCACTAGGTCTGTAATGAAATGCTTAAACCTGTGCAAAAAACCCCAAACCAAAACAAACAAAAACACAAACGGCAAAAATCAAACAAACTCAAAAAGCTTAAAGTTGTTAAAGCAATTAAGTTTCAATGCAGAAGGCTTTTCCTATGCCTGTGGAAACCAAAGCCCACCTTTTGCTGACCAGCCCACTCTTTGTTTACATGGGCAATGAAGATGGCCTCTCGCATTGCTGCCGTGCTGCTGGAGGAAAGAGCTGAGCCTGGCTGAGCTGAAGGCAGGAGAGCAGCTCAGTTCTCATTTCTGCACCCTCAGCTGAAGGCAGAGCCTGGGAATGGGGAGATTTATCTTAAAGAGGGCTGGGAGATCGCACTTGCTTTGTTTCCAGACTGTTGAATATATAACTATTCTGATAATATGTATACAACTTCCTTCTAGTCCTCTTTCTTGTTGCAGCAGGAGCAGCTATATCCCAAGTAAAAACAATGTTTCATCCTGTCAGATTCGGGTGGAAAGGGGAGGGGAGGATAAAACATGAAAACAATTAAAATGTTTATTTTTAATAGTGTCTGGCAGTAGTCAAAGGTTTTAAAACTATAAATAAACAAAGGTCATAGTTAACAATGAGAAACATATGCCATACACATTTTTAAAAATGTAGATAAAGAAAATAGATAATGAATAGTATTATGTAGATGGCTCTTCATCAGAGTCTCATCAAAATTGCCATTGCAACATAGAATAATGTAAAATTTAGGTGTCTGTCCCTTGAGTTACCTCTGTTCTGATGGATTTAATGTCACCTTCCCCCTTTCTCTGGTTTGGGGACAGAACTTGCTGTGCCTGGAGAAGATGTGTACCTGATGTGGCCAGGTCTTTGCACCAACCTGCAGCTGCTTTTAAAATAAGGGCAGGATCTAAAAAACCCCTTAAATATGGAAAGTGGGAAATTATGTTGGGTGACTAACAAATGCTGCAGCTCTGGCCAAGAGGACAACCCTGAGCTTCTGTATTTGGTAGAAGATGAGGGCAACTCGAGTACCAGCTGAGACCAGGTGGCTAATCCAGCCATGGTGTGTGGTCAGCAGCCCTGCTCTGCTGCAGGACTGAGTGCAGGAATACGGCTCCAATTATCAGAGCTATTTATGTGCACTTGCTTTTGGCAGTCTTGCTTTGGAATGCTGCTTGTAAAAGGGTTCATACTTTTCTCTTAAGCTTCTTAAAGGGCCATTATGCATTCACAAAAATCCATATCCATCTGGTAAGGAATGTCCCCCAACTCAATTAACACGGCATACTCGCCCATCGCTGCCATTCCCGAGTGTGATTCAGTATCCCAACTGTGCTTCCAGATTAAGAGAGGGGGTTAGGAAAGACTGGGAAAATAGTACATACTACAAGAAAAGCATAAAGAATAATAGTTTAAAAAGTATTTTAAAAATAATTATTTTCACAATAGGCTTTTTGGATATTGGCATTTCTGAGTTTTAAGGAAGCAGCAACATCCTCTGCTTTCAGGCCTGATACCGTAAGATTCAGAAGTAGGTGGGGGCCTTTAAAAGCACTGATATTTTCTTGAATCATTTCTGCTATGCTTAACAGCAATTAAGATTTGCAAATACATATACTTTTTATTTTGTGTTCCTGTAATTTCACCATTTTAAAATGTTTTCTTTGTTGACATTTGCTGCTGTTGCTGTATGTGGTACTTTAGTTACATAGCATTTCAATTTAACACTGAAGGTTTTTCTTTCGAAAAGTACCAAGGCACATGACATAAATGGGCCTGATATCTTAGAAAGCATGATGGCCACTAAGAATGCATAGGAGCTATAAAAGCAAAGTCCAGAATTACTGGCAAATCTAAAGACATTAGAAATAGAGGGAAGAAGGCATCTACCTGGCAGAAGAGAAGATCAGTTTCTAAAGCACTTTTAAGTTAGAGGAAGATATGAGCTCTCCAAAGGATTTTTAAGGAAACAATACACAATAGTGAATGACACAATTTCAAGTGGTTTGAAGTAGGAAATGAAATTAAAGTGGGAATAAGGGGACAGAAAATAAGAAATGCAACTTTCTGCTTGTAAGGCAACAGGGACAGAAATTTGTTTTTACAGATAATAATCCTTCTACTGCAGGGTTATTGATATTAGCAGAATGTTGCACAGCTGTTAGTGATAATTGAATTTGTTGGCTCTTCATGTTAGTATTTCTACCAACTGACTTCCTATCTTGGCCACAAAATATGACTTCACTTAAATCCTCTACAAAATTAGTTCAAGCCACAGTATGGTTTATTTTTTAAATCAGTGTTCATGTATGAAAAAAAGCTCTCATTTAGCATTTGGAATTTTTTCCCCCTGTCTTTTCAATTGGCCATTTAAATACAAGTTAGTAAATAATTAGAATCACTAGCTATTCATGGAACCTTCTCTATCAGGCTACTGCTGGCATTCTGACTGGGTTCCACATAAGTGAGTGATAAGGATGAAATGGAGCAGGTGGTGCAACATTTGCCTATTTTAAGTATTTATTGTATAATGAGATTCTTATTTTAATCATTGTCTTTCAGATTATAAATCCTTATTTTCCTTTCTTTGCTACAAGGGAATAAACTCACAAGCAATGAAATATGGGTTAGGTTAATATGTCCTTTTAATTCACTGCACGAATGATAGCACATAACCTGTCAGCTCGCTGGAAATCCTCACCATTGAGTTGATTAATAAGGGAAATAATAAAGCAATAACTACTTTTATTTTGCACCATTCATATATTGTCACAAGATGGTAGAGTCATGCAGAAAAATACATTGATAAACTGGTTTTACCTCATTGGAGCATCAGTAAGATTGCTGGGGGGCTGCAGCACCTGACTTAAAAAGGAGAGAGCAGGGTTTGTTCTGCCTGGAGAAGAGGAGGCAGAGGGAGGATCTTAATGCTGTCTTCAATTATCTCATGGGTAGTTGAAGAGCAGATGGAAAAGATAAACTTTTTTCAGAGGTACACAGCAAAAGAAGAAGAGGGAATAGATACAATCTGCAGCAAGGGAAATATATTCTAAGAGCAAAGGAAAAAAACAGTCCTTTGCAGCAAGCATGGCCAAACTAAAGAGAAATCCTCTCCAGTGCAGTGATTCAAAATACCACTGGACAAACCCTGGGCAACAAAATGTACTTTTGAAGATGTTTTGTTTGGAACTTGGACCAGGTGATGTCCAGAGCTTCTGTCAGACAGAAATCATCCTGGCATTATGTGACCATGTTGCAACCCTAAACTCCATTAATGACTACTATAAAGTGTATTAAAAGTCCATTAATGAAGTTACAGAATCATACAATCAGAAAAGGGTTAGGTTTGGAAAGGACTTTAAGATCATTTAGTTCTAACCCCTCTGTCATGAGCACGTGAATGTGTTGCTTTTTGCTGTTTATATCTGACCTTGCTCTCTTCTGACTTAGAATGCCCCCTCCCCATATTGTCTCATCTGCATGAAGAGAGTGGCTAATCTGACACCTATAGAAGCATAAAGAAGGGTATTAAGAGATCTTCATAATTCAGGAAGGTGTGGAAAAGACTCATTTGTCCTTCTTAATGCAGGGAGATGACAGAGAGAAAAAATATTTTTTCTACGATAGGAAAACAAAACTTGAAGTATCTCTCTACCTGAAAAAATAGTCTGTTTTCAGGGTGCTACGTTTTTCTTTTTCTCTCCCTTTTTCTCTGATGCAAGGCATGCTGGTAAATCAGTGAGAATTCTCATGTGTCTTAGGAATGAAAAACACTGAGAAGCACTGGCATGTGTACATCAACATCCAAAAATACGTCCTCCCAGTGTATCTTGGAACCATGTGTGTGAGAGCGAGGGTGGCTCTCCTGAAAGCCCTGCATTCCTGCAGGAATATTTGCCTGGATCTGTGGGACAGGAGGCAGCTGCCATCCCTTCTGCACTTTCTGCTCTGACTTCTACAGGACAGCATTTCAGTTTTCCGTGCAGTTTTGCTGTCTGAGCCTTGCCCCTTGTGAGACCTCAGAAGGTACAAAGTTAAAAAAAACCTGGTTATCCTTTGGCTGACCACCCAAAACTGGTGTTATCCTGCTACTGCACAAGTAAATAAAACAGCATGAAGAGATGAAAGCTAGAACATTAAAATATATGTGCCATCAACAATATTTCTGAACAATTTCAGTATGTTCTCTGAAGCAGCTGTGGGACTTGGCAACAGCTGGAGTTGTATTTGGTGGTGATCACAAATTTACACTGACATACACTCCACTGTAGGTATGATTTTTCTGGGGGAAGGGGACTTTTGTATTATTTGGCAATAACCCTGAAGTATTCATTGGAGGAAAATTTGGCTCAGTATTGAGAAATATCAAACACTTGAGTTTTTTCCCTTCAAATATAATTTATTTCCCTGTTGATATTTTTGTGATAATTATTCCACACCCCACTGATAGTTTATTATTATTTGGTTATGATTTCAGAGCTATAGTCTTAGTTTTGATCAAAATTTTACACTAGTCTCTGCTAACAGCAAATAAAGCCACCTTTTTTTTTAATAAGAGGTCTCTAATTTCAAGAACTTCTTTATTTCAATGAATAGTTCAATACAATTTAGGAAACTCTGTGCCCTGTGAGGACTTAGTGCTCAAACCCCTTTTGATTTCAGATATAAATGTGAATAGGCTGAAGAAATATAAGCAGTTGGGATGCAATGCAATGATATTTGAAGGTTTCTTATATTATAATTTCTTAATATATAACCAGTACAGAGGTGTTTCTGATTGTGCTGATGCAGAATAGCAGATATGGAAATCCTGTTTTGTCAGTTCTTCCCAACACAGCATTGTTCCCCCAGTATACGATTCCTTGCTCTAATTACTCCAGTTCTGAATGACTCAGTTTCCACATTTCCTTAAAAGATTACTCAGTCTGTTAAATAATATCAGGATGGTTTTGCTGAGAGTCTGTTTCTGCACTCAGTTTTATCCAGTTATCCTAGGGATTGGTAGCAAACCCGAACAACTTTGCTTCTGTTGTTTTATTCTCTGTGTTTTGATATCACCAATGCCTTACATGAGCCTATTTATGGACCAGGATTATCTCACCTCTAATACTGATGTATTATTAGTTCATTATGTGTGAAGGTAAAAATTCTTGGGTCCTTTCTACATGAATGTTGTACTGCATATTTTTATCCATTCTTCTTTCTTTTCTCTATCCCCTTTCAAATAATATCTTTTTATAGGATTCCAAGCATCCCAGTGGAAACATGCTCTGGAATGTTTTTCTCTCAGTTACTTTACCTATCCTTTTCTACATCAAAGAATTTCTTGGTTTGTTTTTTAATCATTCTATTGCAAGGGCTGACAGACTTTTGTGCTATGCTGATGTGATGGGTAGCATGAGATACAGTTGTGGAATAAAAGTGCTGGGATACTGAGGTGATGGAGGAAATGGAGTAAATGATGCATTGTTTTGCTACTATCAATAAAGAGTCAATGTTCAAGGAATTAGAGGGCTGAGAGAATGCCAACATCTGGATAAGAAATGAAACAAAAGCCGTGACCAAAACCTATTTGTGGTTATTCAGGTTTCCATGGCTTTGTACCAATACTAACATGCAATTTTGAAATCCTGACAAAATTCAAATTCACTTATTTACATTCTGCCTCCCCATATTTCTTATTATTGTATAACACATTCTTGTTACTTCATTGCTGTGTAATGTCCTGTGATGCTGAGCAGGTGCTGCTGCTGTTTTGTGCTTGGGAATGTGATCTAAATGAAATGTAAACCTGTAGTTCAGTGAATCACCTGTATCTCTAACCTTTGATTGCTTTTTATGTTGTTCATATGCATTCGGGCTAATATTATTTTAGCAATATATTCCTAAATTAATTTACATTCCTTTTTAACACTTACACTTTTAGCCACAGGATAAAATTTGTCTCAAGTACTGTAATAAGGTCATGGTGTGTGGATACAGGGACAGACCTACTAAAAAAGCTTCAAGCATTTGATGCTTGGAAATAAAAATACAAAGAAAATGGGCACATTTAGTAATTTTCTTACCTCCTTGATCTAAGGAAATGTATCCCTCAGTTCTATGATTTAATCAAATAACTAAAGCAAGAATTTAACTGTAAATAAATGTTAAAATTAGAAATTTTTTCATGTTTCAAGTGAATCTCTGGTCTTGTTTTTGTCAGCCAGGAACTTCATGTAATCAGAACTTGGCTTTTTAGAACTTCTCAAGTGTTTCTTAAGATCTCATGTTTGTGTTTGTGTGAAAAAGTAGACCAGCACACACCACATTTTGATTTCTAACCAAACCAAGAGAGAAAACCTTAAGGAGAGGTATCCTAAAGTGCATCCTTTCAATATATGTGGGCAATAACTTGGAGCTAGATTTAGAAAGATATAGGGAAAATTGAATGATATAAGTTCAAATATGAATTAGAAAAATTTCTCCATTCTATTTAACAGCACTGACACCTAAATTCTCCAAGTACCTTTGAATTCACAATAAACTCATAATTCTCTCTTTGCACACACCAATCCCCAGCCAAGGAGCTCATGACCTATCAGGTTATCTGCTGTGGAAGTGTCCAAAGGTACCCAAGCTGTAGGCACACAGCTCGTCTAAAACTGGCACTTTGGAACCCAAACACAGCGCAATGTTGGCTGCTTTTCAAATCAAAGTGCCACAAGTTTCTTTCTACCCTTCTTACAATGGAGGCTGTGATTGTAAGGCTGTCCTAAGATATGGGAAATTTAGTTGTTTGTATATAGGAGTGGGTGGAAGTTGTATCTTTCATAGTCTGTGAAAATGACTAGCTACTGCTAGCATTAAAGGTTCTGCTGTGCTGGCTGGTGACAACTGAAGCAGCACTGAGCTTTTTTAATTGACTGGGCAATTGTTTAGACTGTGAGATCTCAGGGCAGGAACCACCATATGTGCTTTTAATCATAAAATTTTGATCTTCTTGATATTTGTAGATGTCAGTCAGGAAAAGTGAAGATGGCTGAACCTTTTGTCTTTTTATGTGTAACAAAGCAAGAAAAAAGATATATTAGGAAGCGGAGGGGAGTTTCCTCTTATTTTTTTGGCTCTAATGTTTTGAACAATTCCTTTGCTACCTTTACCCTAGAATTTGATAGATGGCTTCAATGTGACTGTAAGCTTTCTTATTCCCTAATGAAACAGTATTTGAAAAAACCCTTTCAGCATCAGAGGTAGGAAAAGGCGTTAAAATTCTGCTAGCATATGTTTAAGGGCTGAGTTTGACTGAAAAATTCCATTTCTTCTCAGCAAGGTTAACACTGAACAAAATCTATGCTACCATCTTAATAAATGCATATTCTTCATTCGCACTTTCCAAAACAGTGTGGATGAGACAGAAGTTTTCAAAGCTAAAAGAGCATTTTCAAAATTAAATACATTGGGTTTCTTTATGATAAATAACATCATGCAACCATAGAAATGTTGAGTGGTCTCATGAAATACAATCCATTTTGCTGCCTTGCCAGTAAGCCTTACACAACTTTGCTTTTAAAAATAAAAGAGCAGAGGTTGAAATATTTATGATTCTTTAAATCAACAACTGTGCAGAAAAAGATTGTTCCTGAAAAATTTCCTATTAGCCTTGAATTTCACAAGGGCACTAGCCCTTCTATCACTTATTAATACTATAGTGCCTAAAGGCTCCAATTAGATATTAGAACACAGCGATAACAGGGACTGAAAATGTGCAAGACAAATCTTCCCTAAAGGGCTATAATACAATATTATTTTATAAAACCCAAGTAATTTCTTAAAATAGCTTTATAGTTAAGGCAGACTATTACTAACTTTGGCCTAGATCCTGCAATGAAAACGTGCATTGTAACTCTCCATCCAGGAAGCGAAAGGCAAGGAACCTCCTCTTTTAGTCAAAGGCCATTAAAAATGGAAGTTGCTATTACAATGGGGAATTTTTTTGTTTACTTCCAGCAAAAAACCCCCAACAGGACAGCTTGCAGTTGATGCTGAAAATCTACTCTAGAAGTTACTAGTTAGATCACAACATATTATCGAGGGTGCTCCAAAGCCACCGAGTGCTATCAATGACAGAGAAACACAAGTAGAAATGAAACACGCTTGTCGTCCTGGACGGTGAAGTGTCTTTGGCTATTGATCAAACTTTTGCTTTAGGTCATGTTCGCAGCATTACCTGAGGTGTCTTAAGCCAGCTGACTGCCTGGACCCTTCCTGGTCTCAGTGGCTGGACTGTCCTGTCTCTTGGTCTGCACTGACCCTTGCCCGTGTCCTGAAGCTCATTTCCCACAGCCATAGGTGCAAACAGCACTTGGCATACACGCTTCTCAAGAGCGCTAGCAAGGGGTGGCTATTTTCAAAAGTAGACACACACAATGTTTCCAGCTCCGGATTCCCTGCCCTGTGCCTGGGGCAGCAGGCACGTCCTTGGCGCATCCGTCCGGATCGCCCCGGAGCGCGGACCCCGGGGCGGGCTGGCAGCGCCGCAGGGCACCGAGCGCAGGCACGGAGCGCAGGCAGCGAGCGCAGGCAGCGAGCGCAGGGCACGGAGCATAGGCAGCGAGCACAGGCAGGGAGCGCAGGGCACGGAGCACAGGCACCGAGCGCAGGCACCGAGCGCAGGCAGCGAGCACAGGCAGCGGCGCTCCNCTGTGCCCCCGCCTCTGCCTGCTGGCCGCCGCGCTGGGGCTCTGCGGGGGCAGCAGGAACTGCCCCGACCTCATCGTGGACCGCTGCCTCTGCGCCGCCGAGCGCGCCAAGGGGCCCGGCCGCCCGGCCCTGCGCATCAAAGTGGTCTGCACCGGCGGAGACTTGGTGGAAACTTTGCAGCCCGCCGTGCTGCCCAACCGCACCGTGTCCCTGTGAGTACGGCCCGCGGGGCAGCGCGCACCTGGCGCGGGCAGGGGGTGCCCCGGGGAGACGCGCGGCTCCAGGGGACCCCGCGCCCGCCGCTCCGGAGCCCGCAGAACCGCTCCGTGCACGTCCCTGACACTGCTTTTTAA
>VWYP01008908.1:6479-134261 GCA_013400435.1 Pycnonotus jocosus | reverse complement strand
GCCTTTTTTTTTTTTTTTTTTTTTCCCGTGTTCAGTTGGGAAACTCCTGCCAGCGTTTGGGTCGAAGTGGGGGAGCTGGGCTTTCCCTGGTGTAAATTGCACGCTGCTGCGGGCAGCGGTTTGGGAAGTGTCAGTGGTGGCAGAACTGATGGAGCTCTCGTGTGCCTCTCCGCCGGCAACGGGACGGGCTCACACTGTCCGGGCGATAAATGAATGGTATCGGTAATGCTGGGCTGCCTTCTGGAGTGCCGTGTCATTGACTGGTTTCCCCCTTCTCTCTTGTGTCCTCTAAATAAAGTTTGGAATTTGGTGTCTCCTTTTTTAAAGATGAGTTTCTGTACAACTACATGAAACTCCCAGATCTCCAGTATCGTTCAGAGTTGTCTAGCAATTTAAAATTACTCAGAATATGGTATTCAGTGGGTTGGTGGTTTTTTTGAGTTTGGTTTTTTTTTTTTTTTTTTTTTCCTTTAAACTGGAAATTAGGTTATGATGCTTTGTTGCCTGTTGCATATAGCTAAACTTGAATAAATAGTATGGTGGAAGGAAGGAAGGAAGTAGAACTTTCTGTGATTGTATCCTCAAGTACAGCTGAAAGTAACATCCCTGTAATGCACCCGAGCAGTAACAGCTCTGTGAAATTTACCCTTTAGATCATACACATATCAACAGATCTTTTACTGTTGAATTTAGTTCTGTTGACAGTTCCTGCTATGAACATCTCCACTGTTCAGTGCATTTTCTTTAAGTCAACACTTTCAGGAGGCAACTGTTAAAGATAGTAATTTATAACATCTGGGGAGCTTGTGCTTGTTAATGTACAGATGTGCTGTGTATGCTGCAGTTCAGTTTTAGCTATAACTGTTGAGTGAGTTGATGCTGATTATCTGTATCCTGATTATTCATTTAGGAAACTTCTGCTTCTATACAAGATAGAATAATTGCACTTCCTCCTGAATTTTAATAGGCTGGTTTAGAGTATTACATTACTTACCAACTCAATGATAAATTCACTGCTAGTTCTATAGTTAGTATAACTGGCTATGTAGTTAGAGGTGGTACTCACCGGAATTATAAAATGTTGATGTCTTGGGGAGGCAGGAAATATTTTTTCCTCTTGGTTAAAGAGCTACAGACACTCTCACACTCAACATGTTTGCAATGGTTTTTCCTCTTAAACATTGATTTGCAGAGTCTTATTTAGGTTTTTAAGAAACTTTTGCTGAGGTAAGTATCAGTCAATGAATCCAGCTGACCATGAGATCAACAGAAGTATGTATTCACTGCAGTGAAAAGAAATTGAATTGGAAACAGAGGTGAGGAAAGATGAGCAGTGGAGGTGATGTGTTTGAAGTGGTAGGTGGGAGGATTTGCTTGCTTACACATATGATTTAAGGCACCAGTAGCAAACTTGATCCTATCACCCTAAACACATTCATTTGAAGTAACACTTGCTCAAAACTCATTAGAAAGGTGCTGCGCTGTTTTTTTAAAACTTAATCACAAGTACCTCTTGACCTGAGAGCTGATGAATTTGCCCTAGTTGATATAAAGGGTAGTTTTTATTATATTTTTTTTCTTTTTGTATTTCACATGGACAAGTATAGTACCATGTATCAGATAAACTTATCCCTTTTCCTCTTACAGTCTGTTTTCATTTCGGAGAAGTGTTTGGTGGGTTGTTTGTTTGGTTGGTTTTTTGTTTGTTTGTTTGGGTTTTTTGTTTTTTTTGTTTTTTGTTTTTTGTTTGTTGGTTTCTTTTTCCCCGGAAGTAAATTTAAGGCGAAATATTGTAGGAAAAAATGTAAAATCTGTGTTAGTAGTTTTCAGTAGCTGGAATATGCAGGTGGCAATTTGATTGAATATGTCAAAGATTTTCCAGGTGAAACTGGATCTTATGAATTAAGTTACACTTACGGGATTTGCTAGCTGTAGAAAATAATGATAATGAGCTCAGGTATTAGTGCTCTTACATTTGTTTTTATAGCTGCATAGGAGACACAGGCAAAAGAGAATATTCTGGTAGATACTGCCTGCTTCCATTCAGTTTTATGGGCCCACAGAGAGAAAGAGAGCTTTAACATATGGAACATAATCTTTTGGATTGCTTTAACAATTAAGAAATATAGAGGTGAATAAAAGAGTATATGTTCAGATGCAGTAGCACTGTAATGAAACAATGTAATAAACATTTTGGGGGGTTTGGGGCAGATTATTCATTATATAGGGATGCTGGTTCCCTAGTGCTGTGATCTTTTGGAAGGCAAGATTGAAGCCAAACTCTGGTAACTGCTCTGCGGAGATGGAAGGGAATTACCTCTGCTTTATCTCTTAAGCCATTAAGAGACAAAGCTGTAGATGTGTAACATTTCATTTATGTGCTCAGTAATGTTACTTATCAGCACATTTAGAAGTTATGATTTGGTAGCTTAGTTGAAGCTTGAGTTTGGTAGCTTAGGTTCTTTCACCTAAGGGACCGTGGGCCTTGTCTGAGTTTGATAGTTTGGGCTCTGTGGTGTATATGTACTGAACTATTGCTACTAGAAATACTTCTGACACAATCTCACACAGTGACTACAAACTAGTGTGAAGTCACTGAAGAAATGCTTATTCTTGACATGTTTGGACCAATTATTTCCAGCTTATGAGGTGGGGAAGTCTGCAGAGTTTCTTTGAAATCATATGAACACTAGAGCTATTCAGTACTGTCTGAATGCTCCTGATGATAAACACATGAGAAATAAAATTAAAATATAAGCTGATAAAGCACCTATTCTCTCCTTTTTATTTTATAATAAAACCCAAAACAAACAAAACCCCTCTTGTTCTGGACTCTGTTTCACCATCTTTATTTAATATTTTACTGCTTTGGAAACGGGATTCATGTGCTTGATGTGGATTGAAAGAAAAACTTAGCTGTAGCTTCACAAAGTATTTGCGCATATCTTGTTAAAAGAGGTTTTTAGTCCTTATGGATTTGCAGCATGTATCTCTTGCTTTGTATTTTGGGATGGGATGGAGAAAGGGAATTACTTTTTTTTTTTTTTTTCCTCATGAAGAATACAGCTGTTGAATCACTAGTTCATGGGGTCTACTCTCACCATTTCACTCTCAGTAGGCATTGAAGTGCAGACCCAAAAAGGAGGACTCACATCCCTTCAGGATAATGTATTTTTTGCATTTTAGACTCTCTGGTTGAATACTTGGGAATTCTTGTATGAAACCAATATTTTACTTTTTTTTTTTTTTCATCAGTGTGATTGTTGTTAAAGTGTAACTCTAGGGAATAAGACTTTGCAATATTCTGTCTCTTCTATGTTGATGGAAAAATTAGTTGTAAACTTTTTGGTTGAGTTGCTGAAATTTGGGCTATGTGGAGAAATTGTTTTGCTGCTTTTTACAATGTAGTTTGAAATTTCAGGAATTAGCAGATTGGATTCTCTGCTGGACAGTATATTGGTGGTTTACTTATGTACTTTGTTCTTTCATGTCAAGTGGTGTTAAAAACTTTATGCTTTTAATCTTGGAAGTTCTCAGTTCAATATGTGTCTTGGTATCACTGGGCAGAATATACTTTGAAGTTACAAATGCCATCAGTTTCTGATAGTAGCATCACTTTTTTTTTTCCTCCATCAATTCCAAAGAAAGTCTAAGATGTATACCAATGACTGATATTTATTACAAATTTTACCCACAGATACACCTACTGAAAGGTATAATTTTAAGCTGTCATAATAGAAATGAAGAAAATTTATGGTAGTGTATGGTTTATATCAGTTCTCTATCATACAGGTTTCTTCATACTTTTTAAAGCCTTTCTTATGACTTTGAATTGGAGGTTGTCTCAAATTCCTCAGATTCTCAATTTCAGAGCAAAGCTACAGGACTCCAGTGGTGATCCATAGCCATAATACATATGAAGGGTGTTCATCTTCAAAGCACTTCTCAAACATTAAATAGTCTTCTGAAAGCAGCATTGCCCCACTTTTCTCTGTCACAAAATTACTTTTATGTCACATTCATTTATATCATGTCCACTGGAATTTCTTCAGAGTTATTATATTACTTTGTTTTTTTTCATGTGCAGCCTGGTCTTTTACATGCCTATATTCAGTTTAGGATGTATCAATATGGTTTATTTGATATAAGGATCTTGTTTTAAAAATAGATCACAAAAATGTTGTGTCCCAAAGAGTTCAGCATTTAAGCTAGCCAAAGCAAACAAAGAGTTAAAGAAAGACTGAACAAAAGATATTATTCAATAGTTTTATTTTCACATCTTAAAACTCACATATTCTTCTTTATTGATTTGAGACCTAACATAGCACTGCTAATTTGTAAATAAGAGCATTATTAGAGAAGGTAGGGTGATTCTTGTTATAAAGGTTTTTGCAAACTTTTTCACATTGGTTAACTTACTGTGTTCACTCAAAGTGGCAGGAAAAAAAGAATAAGAAACAGGTTTCCTGCTCCATTATTTATATGTATATACATATTTATACATGCTTTCTCTGAAACTCTTAAATAAAGAAAAAGGAAAAAACAGTTTGTGGAAGAAACTCTTTATAAGGAAGCCTACATAAAATACACTAGACTTGGAAGGTCTGAGACAAGTGGGTAGGGAGAGCAAAATGTGGAGAAGGTAAAGGTTCTAGCAGTGAAAAGTCTTCAAATATTCCTCAAATATCAGTCTAATCTTCCATGATAATGCATGTTATATATTCATCTAGAGTGGCCATAACTTTTTGTTTTGTTTTTATTTTTTTTTTTTTTTGCCAAGGATATACCTTCACCTGAAAAGTACTAGCAGTGTCACCACTTCCAAATGGTGACTTCTTTGGGTGAAACTGATGCATTGGCATAATTTGAAATTGTAACCCAAGAAGAGTGTGAAAAAGATCTGCTATGGAAAATACAACTCTCATAGCAAATAATGTTCAAAATACAATAAGTGTTACTTTAATAGTTATCGTATACCATAACTTTTTAAAGGTATATGAGTCATCCTGAAGTTTCTTTCTCTATTATTGTTAAACTGTAAAGGCCATGAGTTAAAACAGTGCCATGTATCGTCCTGATGCTTTTATGTCCTTGAGTGTAACTTTTTTTAAGGAAAGCAGTTTGTGTAAGAGAGTGGGACAAGAATATCTGGAAACAGATAAAATTATTTCACAGTATTGAACATTTCATTAATGTGGTAATTTAATGTAGAAGTCAAGTCCTATTTTTGTCACATACTAGAAAATTTGCAGGACTGTGATCTTTCACTTAGTTTCATTCCAGAGGTAAAAGTGAACTGGTGAGGATAGCCAGGGGGAGAGTGATGCATGTGGGAAAGGAGTTTTATCATCCATGTCTATATGATCTGATACCTATTGAGAAGTCCTAAAGGAAGCTGGAATTTTATGATATGGTGTAATTTGTCAATTGTCTGCCTACTGACCTTGTTTGCCTTAAACAGAAGATTTACTGTATCTTGTTGGCTCCCTTATCTTTTTTTTCTTTTGGTGTTTTGGGCTAATATTAATAAAATCTATTTAATTTTAACAGTCTAAAGATGTGTGCAACAGAAATTTGTTTCTGAAGTGTATGTGTTTGCATCTCTTGCAGTGAGTTGGTGCCAGATGATTTATGTATATGGAATCTGCCTTTATGTGAAGCTGCATGAGATGCTGGCCCTTGGGACCAAAGGACGGTCATCCCTTAAAATGGATTGTGCTTAAAAGATTGGAAAATGTGATTTTTTTTTTTTTTAGGGTTTTTTTTAACGCATTCTGGAACAATTTTCAAAGTATATTTTTCTTTCCTTGTCCTCTTCTAAATATCCTGACAGTATAATAAAATATGAGGTGAGGGGAAGAGTAGGGAGAGGTGGAGTGATTAGGAGAGAGGTGAAGGGGAAGGTCCAGAAAGAAGGGGTCCAAAAAGTGCTATTAAAAGGAAACTCCAAAGGTTTAAAGTTTTATATATGTTGTCCTTTTTCTGCATCCTCAGTGTTTTAAAATCACAAATATTTAAATGTTAGGTGCTTTATAACAACAGAATCACATTAACCCCTGTGATGTTAGAAGCCCATTTATTACATTGCTGTTAAAACAGACCCAGAAACTTTCTGGGCAGAAGTACCCAAAGAAAAACTAAGTTTATGTGCAAAGTTTCTCCCCATTTGAGACTCTATGTCATCACAAATTTTGCCACTATTGGATTCAGCCATGTTCTAGCTTATCCATCTCTACTTTCCTCACTGATGTCTTTTACCTTGGTTTTATAATATAGAGTTGGCATAAATCTGAAAGTTAAAGAGCAGAGTGCCTTTACCAAGGCAGAACTTCTGCTCTGGCAGCCGATAGGAAACACACATTTGTATATCTGCCCCTTATACCCTTTGTTCATGCACGTCAGAGAGCCAGGGCTTTTGCCAGCTTGGTTTTCACTACTCAATAATATTGATGCATGTTTTCAAGAATTGCTATTTATGCCATTTGACTTAGATTTTTGTAGAAAAATAGCCTATTGATTCTAAACTTCCTCCATTTCCATGTTTCTATGGAATATCCAAACCCTCACAGCAATAAAAGCATACAAACCATGAAAAGGTTGGGTATGTACTTACCAGTCAACTGTGATTATTTTCTATCAGTTACAAGTTTGCTGTCTAGTTCTAGACTTGTCAAATACGATTTGGCTAAACCCTCTGTATTATCTATAATATTAACATTTTTTTCATCTACTTTAGCAATTATGTAATACAGAGAACACAGTTAGGTCTTTGTTCTTATTCTTGTGGCAACATGCCATTCTTCACTCTACTCTTAAAATCAATACCAACTGTGCTTTCATGCCTGGGACTGATTTGAGACTATTCTGAAGGTATGGTTTGTCATGAAAGCTCTTCTTTTGCAATTTCTGTTACAGTCTTGCAGAGTTGTTGACAGTTTCTTTTCTGTACTTAGTTGGATATCATCTGAACAGCAGTTTGTCAAATGCATAAACAGTTCTGCCACTAACACAAGCACACAGGGGGTTATGGGTGTTATGCTCACAGACCTGTAAGTCTTTGAAAAAATGTGAGATTGATTCCTAGATCATATAAAATCTGGATTTGCTGATAGGTGTGCTTAAGTAAGCAAATTCCTTTAAACTTGTATTTTAAGCTTGCCTTTGCTTCATGGCTATTCATCAAAACTCATGAGGATGGAAGGACACTGGGGCTGTGTTTTCAGCATTTCTACTGTAGGCTTGGCACAACAGACAATGAGGTTTAATGGATTTTCTATGTTATTAAGGTGTCATTATGGCTTTCAAGTAACCTGGTAAGTCAAGGTCTCTAAATTATGAACATTTATGATTCTCCTTGTTTATTGAAGAATTAATAGGAATCAAGATGAGGTCTCTTCATAAAACCTTTATCTTTGTGTTATGAGAGTGGCTGCCCCAGAGAACTCATGTTTTATAATCAAAAGTATTAGTTGCGAGGGTAAAGGTTTTATGTGTGCTGTGGCTTGAGAAAAGAACAAACAGCATCATAGAATGGAAAATAAGGTTAAAACTAGTAATAGCAAAATCAAGCCTGGAAAATGTGAAGAAAAACATAATGGAAAAATTGAATTGTTGTATATTCATAGTTCCCTGGCAACATTTGTTTTTTATATTTGCATTGGAAATGAACATGCATGGTACCAGTTTCTTGGAGAGAGGAGGGATGGAATGAGATCATAATCTGTTTGTGAGCAACTTTATTACCAGATTAGGTTTTATAGAATTTTCACAGGAACTATACTGAAATGTTAGGAAAGATTTCTCCAATGGAATGTGCTGGCACAATCTGGCACAACAGGGAATCTACAAGCATTTAGGAGAGAGGGGGAAGCAAAACAAAAATATTATCAATTTTGAGGAGTAAAATTTGCCAGCACTCCCAACTCCTGTGAACTTCTAACTCATGAATTTTTATACATTAACATGTGTTCTGTCTGGGGAATTTTGCACTACTAAGAAAAATGCATAGTTATTTTTCTTCCATGGACCATCCTCTTTACTTTGTCCCATCTGTCACATTCCCAGAATCTTTCAATTCTACACTTTCCTTTTAAACTCCTATTATTTTTGATACTTCTGCCTGTTTTTTCTTCTCATCTGCATCTAGTTTTTGTTCTCTGATTATATGAATTGCAGACTGCCAGTGCATTTCTAAAAAAGTAAAGAACCCATGTCTCTCCTCACCAGCTCTGCTCCTGATCCTCTGCTGTGCTCCACTTCTGTGCCAGCCTGTGCACTTTCACTGCTGTGTGCTGCAGGTTCTGCTTTCAGCTCACAGTCTCCACCATTCTTCAGTCTTGCATGACTTCCCAGTTTCTTGTGCTTTTCTGAAACCCTCTATTACATCTTCCCTCATCACCTTTGATCCTTGACTCATTTTACCCTTCCCTTCTGAACTCGCTGAGTGGAATTGAAATAAGCGAGGACACGGGTCCTTAGAGAGATCTGAATTAAATCCTGGAGTTCAGCCGTGCCTGGAATTGGGGCCAGGCAGATGGAGTTGATCCTATTACACAACTTAGAAACAAGAAAAATCTTTTGAATCTCTAACTCTCCCTCCTTAGAGCTTATCATTAAAACTGCAGCTAGTGCAGTAGAGAGGGCTGAATGGGGTTGTGTCAAGCAGTGATTTTATATTGACCCACCAGACATGCCACTGATGATCAGAGGGAACAGCCACAATGATCAAAGTTGTTTTCCACGCTCAGCATTGCGTATTGTTTAGAAGGGAAAAAGTATAAATTCCAGTTTTCTCTACACCTTTGTGGCAAGATTCAAACAATATTGCAATTGCCCATGAAGAACTGTGAAATGTGTGTAATGCAAAAAATTATGGTGTAAAGATGAAGTCTTAATGTTTGCTGTTACTCTCCATGCACTTCTTGAGCCATAAAACTAAAGTTTGCATTAGCAAATCTAAGCTTAAGGGGCTGTATCCATTTCTTCTGTGACACAGCTAGTATTATTCACGTAATTATCATAAATCTTTATATTAAATTAGATCAGGTTAATGAAATGTTCTCTGCTATGGCTGAGAAATATGGCTATTTGTCAACTGAGGTAACAGCTGACAAATATATGCTAATTTTGGAAAAGACACGTTTTTCTCTCCATACTGCACAGGGGATGCAGGAAAGGAAGCAGTCAAAATGCATAAATGGAAACCCGCTCCCAACTGGAAGAAATCAACGAGTTAATCTCTCAGTAATTGATGTCATCATTATAAAACTTTTAATTGGGAAGGCATCCACGGATTCTGTTGTACCAACATTTTCATCCTTAGGGTTTTGTTTTACTGGAGTCTCGGATGCAGTCACACAGCATCTCACCTGTAGCAAGGTGGTGAAGAGGGAATAGCAAAATTTGGTCACATTATGCTTCAAATAACTCTTAAAGCAGGATATTACAACTTTTAAAGGAATTTGGGTTACATGGTGTTTAGAAAACAGAGTCAAGCTGTGGGAGTTCTGACACCAGACATTCAGGTAGCTGTTAAACTGCTGGTGTGTGTGAGAGTAATATCTGTGGTTTGGTTCTTTATCCCCCCGTGTTTGGTAAACCACAGTCTCCTGGAAAGTGAATCTGCTCTTTGCCTGGGCCATATCAGGTAAGGGTCTTGTGGAGGGAAGTTCAATAATTCTTTCCTCTAATATTGGGAGACTGGTACAAATATTGAGTCTGTCCAGTGGGAGCAGTAAGACATCAGTTGTGGTTCTACAGGTTCTTTTTCTGTGAATCATGCTTCCCTTTCCTTTCCTTTCTTTAGCACCAGTGCTGGTAGGGTCACATAAAGGTTTTACACTTTGAGAACCTGTTTATTTTGTGGACCCCAAGTATAGCGTAGGAAGAGCAGAAGGAGACAACATTTGAGATATGGATATCAGAAAGTGACTTGATGTCAATCATAGATGTTTGGTATTTATTTTTATGACTTAATGTGTACAAAATGAATGCCAACTGTTGTTCTTGTTAAATTAAAAGTTACGTGGCATATTCTTATACTTGCTAGTCCTTGTGGAGATCTAGCAGATATTTTGGTTCTGGTGTCTTTTTTTCCTTTTCTGTTTAAAATAATGAGATTTACAGAAAAAGAGAAAGTACTTTCCTAACACTTTGCTTTTTCTTTCCCATCTATAATAAAAGAATGAAAAAATAAATTTCTAAGACTTAAAATGTGGGGGGAAAACATATTAACAATCACTTATTGTTGTACTATTCATAATTCTCTCTCCTTTCTGCACAATTAAAAGTTATAAATAACAATGTAGAGTCAGCAATATAGATTGATGAAGCAAAAAAATAACTTTGAGCTAAATAAATGTAATAAATTATAATGTTCTGCATTTAGAGTAAATGAAGTTACTGCTGTAAAGTACTTCATGATTATTGATTATCATTATAATTTTTTTCTAATAAACTATTGTTTTAAAAACAATTCTAATTAATTCATTTGTGCCTATATTTAATAACAAGTCCATTAGTGCATTGATGTATGAAATGACCTTCATAACAACTTTACACAGCTGAACAGTAACATGCTGACTAGGACAACAGCTCTTTTTTAAATAAGTAATACAGCAGTATTGCTAATTGGATGAAATTACTTCATATGAAAATACCCTCCATATATTTTCATATATTTTTAATAAGACTAAGGGAGTTTGTTGCCTGACTCACTGTCTAATTAAATGCTGTTTGAGTTTTTGTTTTCTGTAGGTACCTTTGAAGAACTCAGGTCAATTATTTTGGTGGTGGTGCTGTGACTACTTTACAAATGGAATACTTGGTTACTAAGCCATTTGGTAATGAAGAGGGATTAGATGCCAAGCTTCAGTTTGGAAAAGATTAGAGCAAATAATTTTTTAATGCTTGCTTTCCAAAGTAATTCTTTCGCTGAAGCAGAGTGATTGTTTTAAACAAATAAAATCCCTCAAGTAATCATTTATTTAATAGCACTTAAGTCAAATTGGTTTGTTTTTTTCCTCTGAAAGTTTCTGTCAAAGTGGTGGTACTGAATTGCATGTTGAGCCAGTCATCCCATACAATTGGTTAGTCTATTGGCCTTTTTGGTTGGCTGGTGTTTTCTTTTTGGAATAGGAATAGGTAATGAAGCTTTAGTGGGAAGAACTGTGGCAGCTGGGTTTCCTGGATGTTTTTACTTGATGCTTTGCTCTTTTGTGTGAATTGTCAGTTAATAATACTGTTCTGGAATGAGTGAAGATATGATAAATGGACTTTCAAAATGTTTATGGTTATACAGCTTTTAATTTTCTGCAGTCTGGACCATTAGTAAAAATACATGTGGCTGTCCTGGACCAGACCAGAGAGCTGTGGAATATCCCAGTATCTTGTCTCAAGACTAAAAATTTTTAAAGCAGGTGCCTACAGTAGAGTAACATTGTGATATTTTCCACAAGGATCTTCTAGTCTGCATCTCAGCTCAGAGTTGTGGTTCCAGTGCGTTTCATTCACCAAAATGGGTTGGTTTTCCGCAGCCTGATCCAGCCCCACTGCAGATCCCATGGCAGTTCCCTGCATTTGGAGCATCCCATGACAAGAAGTACCACAGCTCAACTGCCTGCTGGCAAGGAACCATCCTGCTTTTGTTCATTTCTGAATTCCAGTTTGTTTCAGTCAGAGCTGATGTGGTTCTCATACTCTGGAGAATGGACCAGGTTTGGTCTTCAGTAGAGCACTCTGTATCTCTCTACTTTTCTCTTATTATGTGTTAGTCACTCTCAGTAAGCCTAAGGGTAAGGGGGTGATGAAATGTTAGGAATTAAAGTTAATTTTTTCTACTCATAGTATGCTTTCTTCTGTTTTCAACACTGTGAAGAGAGAACAATGATAAAACTTTTCATAACAAAATCATTATATTTAACTCAATCCATGGGAAAATGCTTTGGTCTTCTAGGAAAAATAAAAGGAGCTCTATTTCTGCTTTTAACATTTTGGATTATTGAAAAATGAATAAAACTTCAAAGTCAGCTTTCTCATTGGTTGGCCTAGTTTTCTTGTGTCAGATTGATAGATTTTCCTGTTTCCCTCTGTATTCCTGAACAATAAGAGCATCTTCAATTTTCCTTGTCTGTTGAGGCCAGTATTTTGTGCTTTGTTTAGTTGTTGGCACTGGAAATCGGAGAGGGAGATGGTCTGACCAAGAAAAAAACCTGCTAAATTGCAATAACAGCATGCCAGGGAAAAAAGGTTTTGGAGGAGGTAAATGGCTTCAGAAGGTACAGAGTGCTGGTCACTGGTCCTTGTTGATTTCATTTTTCAGCTGTTAAAAATAAGTTTCATTGGTTTTTGAGGCTGGCAGTGTATTTGTTCAGAAAGACTGCAGCGTGACTTTGCTGATAGGTAACACTGAGTTTTGCTTCACTTTTCACTTTTGTCTTTGACTGGATCCTGTAGTTATTATATGCTGAAAGGAGTAGATTTTGTTGCTTAGTGGATATGGGCCACAACACTATTCATCTGAGACTGGAAGAAAATGAATGAAACTGGAAGTAGACAAATTCTGATTTTGAGCCTGAATTTTGTGACTGGGGGGATAACACAGGTAGAAACATTGATGATTTTGTTTTATACAGGACTGTACTACTTAGCCAGTCTAGAAGTCTCTCTGTAGTGCTTCCTCCTTGGTATTGTCTCTCCCTGTTATTTCTGTCTCTCCCCATTTTCCTGATTTTGTGTCATACTGATGACCGTCTTGGGTGTGCTTTTTTTGGGGAGAGGGTGTTTTGGTTTTGTTTTTTAACTTGTAAATTATGGGAGCCACCTTCCAGTAACTGAGGAGTAGGAGACCGCTCTCCTTGAGCTTTCAGCAGGAAAGCCTTTGCCAGTTTTGACCATTCAGGGTGCCTGTTGTCGGCCAAATTAACCCTGAAAAACGAGATATTTAGGGACAGACTTATCACATGCTTACACTCCATCAATTAGGTACTTTTTACAGCAGGGCAAAATGCTTAAAATTTAGATTATTTCCTCCGTTTACCCATCTGCCTGCATGGTTTGGAGATTTACAGACTGCACAGAGGAGATCCTGCCCAGTCATCAGAGACAGATCTCTTCTGCCAAGGTCTTTGTACAGGTCTGGAGAAATGTGCACATTGAGTCAGAGTTGAAGGCTGTCCTGCAGCACTGGAGGATGCTGTGGGGTCCTGATGGGTTCCCCAGCCCTGAGTGGTTATAGGGGATTGTGTGCTCACTTTGAGCTTGCAAGTGTTGTGTTAAAGTAGTAAATTTTTTTGTCTGTTTTTGTGTTGTATTTAATAGTGGTTACTCTGCAGAAAAAGACATATAGATCACTGAACAAGCAATGTTTTATTAAGGTTAGTTTGCTAGTGTTTAAAAGAATGGGGGTGAAAATATTAGCTGATATCTTGAACTTAGGAATATTCCATTAACTGTCCAAGTCTTTTCCTCCTCTGCTTTTCTGTGATTTTTCTGTAAATTTAAGTGATCAGGAAGAAGAGTCCTCTAAAATCCAGATTAAATCCAGCATTGATACATGCTAAGTGAAAAAATGGGTGTTTGGAACATTTTAGCTTTGCTTACACGTTGATTGGCTGTGAACGAGGCACTTGTTATCTGCAGGAGTGATGCTCTGGAGTCAGGATACACCCTGTGAAGAGGAAAGCTCAGAGTAGTCAACATGCATGACAGAGTAAAACATCTTGTTCCTGCTGTGTAAGCCCACAGTGGTGCACCTGCATCTTGGACATGAATTCTGACACAGCTCTGATTCTTCCAAGTCAAAATGGCATAACAGGACAAGGAAAGGCATAGAAATATGCAGAGCTGTGGGAAAGCTTGTGTGTGAGGAATGATGAATAGCTGAGGGGCTTTTATCCTGAAAACCTCTAAAGTGTGTTAAAAGTAAATAGGGAACATTATTCACTGTTTTCCATATTATAGGACTGAGGAGGCAATAAATTATTGACATTTCATAAGAAACTAAAAGTAGGTTATCTGCAGAGCTTCTTACTGTGGTTTTATATTCAAGGATCTTCTCTTGACCACTGTTGGAGACAGGAGAGAGTTACAAGGATTCCTGTCTGACCTGCTCCTGATGGCTTCTTGCTGTATTTATGCACAATCCAGGTGGAACACACAAAGTTCTCAGAAGACAAGACAAGTGAAATGATTACAGCTCTGCAGAGTAACACAGATCACTTGGCGAGCTGGACTCGATAGATCAGCGTTCATTTTTACATGGCCAAGAATGTTGTCATACATCCAGAATAAAGAAAATAGTTTGCACTTGTGTGTTCCAGAAAAGAATTCCAAAATTGTGTCACTGAAAAGCAGTTGATTATAATGGTGCATAATCAGTTAAACATCTGTTCCTGGAGTGATATTACTAAAAGTGCAGTGATAATATTATCTTGGATCCAAAAGTGAGGAATAAAAAGCAGAATTAAGGAGTGTTACTTATGTTTGCTGCTGCCGAGAAAAAGATGACCAGAAAAAGGTGTTACAGTTTAATTTCAGGCATGATTTGAGAACTACAAAATATGTGCTGTATCCTTGAATGTCTTCTCATAAATCTGTTTTACTTGTTTGAGGTTAGGAGGTTATTTGATCATGTCCCAGAAAAAAAAGATGTCTGATGTCAAAGGTATTTTAATTTGGGAAATAATAAGATAGAGCTATTGAGAGCTCAAAACAAATGAATTCAGAATAAGAATGCCAATGAAAATCTAAGTGAGAGTCATTAACCTTTGGAAGACAGAGGAACTGTAATGGAAACCTTTTACCTTCTTAAATTAAGACTGAATATTGTAAACCTTCAACAAGTTAGTGGCTTGACATATTTATTACTGGGAGGGATTCTTAGCTTTGTGATCACGTTGTCTCTTCTGGGCATTAAAATAAATGACCTGGTGAAAATCTACTTTCAGTATGTATTCACATGTACTTACATGACTACTACCCAACCCGTGATTTCAGTGGTTTTGGGTATGGACATAGAAACACCAAGACAATCCATGAAATGTTTCTTTCTGTGTGGTAGAAGCTGCCAGTCTGGTGTAGTACTTGTAAACATGTGACTCACTGTTTTTAATACAGAAGTAGAATCCTGCTAGTATCAGAGCAGTGTTGTTGGCTGTACAGTAGTACACTCTGTATTTGGAAGTACTCAACACTGGATGGTGTCCAAGTGTCTTTTGGCTTGACACTGGCAAACGTGTTCACCAGGTGTACTTCATCTGTGAATAGCTGTGCTTTGAATTCTGCCAAATACTCTGGCTCTAATTTAACTCTTGAGATGTCAAACCCAATGATTTTAATGGTGATTGTTTATTGTTTGATGGTGCACAACTAATTCAGTTTCTCCATCGAATTTAATCCTTGTCACTTCACCTAAAACATACTGACCACAAGAAAGGTATTAGCATGAGGAGTTGCAGTTTAAATACAATCACTGTGCCTAGATTCTTCTGTAATGAACTGTATTTCTGCTTTCCCTATCTGTTGCTGCCATTAGTTTTTCTTATTGAGTGGTGGGTGTTGGTAAAGGGGATGCTACTAAAACCCAGTATAGCTCTAAGTCAGTGTATAGCAGCTTTATTGCAGAGATGAAAGTCATGAAGAGCTTTGTGATTTGAATTTTACCATCCTTTGATCTTTAAGTTACTCGTTAAGTTTAATGTTTCAGTAGCTACTGTTTTGAAGGTCTTCTTCTGTACCTTGTATTTTAAATTAAAAAAAAAAGGTTATTTCTGTAATTTGGCACTGTTTCTTTCCTGTACTAGGAAATGTGACCTTTTAGCCGTATTAAAAAGATTTCCTCTTAGACTTTCTGAGTACTTCAAAAAATAATTTATGCAACAATGAAACTAGTATGTTATAATTTATAAACACATGCTGAACAAGTTAGATGTCTGTTTTTTTCATATCACTTTCAATCAAGCTTACAGCTAGCTGGAGAATCTACAGTTACATCATGTGTGCAAAATTAGTTTATTTCACTTACTGAAATGACAACTGTTGATTCACTGAAGATTCACTGGTAAATTCTGGTAAATTCTTAAGTAATCTAGGATTATTTTTGGATTGTTGATGGATGATCTCTTGTGTAACAGGTATGAGTATATACAATATATTATACTGAAATTCTAGTGCCACAGGAGTAATCCAAGGTATTAGAGGAAATGAAAAATCTTAATGCTGGCAGTTTCTTAATTGCAAATGCTTTCTAGACAATTAAATCACTGCTGTTTGAATTTGTAAAGTAAAAATACAAGGAGGAGGTTTCATGATGCAGCTAGATTTCAGTTTCCTGCTGTGTAAAACAGCCACTAATAATTTGGAATTAAATTGAGATGTGATGCATATGCTGAGGGAAATGTTATGTTGAAAAGTGAAAAAAATAAACCCCCCACAAAACATTTATAACATTTGAAGCCAGCAAGCTTTTTTCTCCTCTGTAACTTAAAACTGGCTTTCTAAGACAATGTGCAAACCATTATGAAAGTATTCAAGAACAAAATCCTTTGCCAGAATTCGGTAGCAGGATCTTGAAATGTTTTTATGGCATCCATGCTGCAGGCTTTAAAGGAAGCTGCTGTTCCCTTCCACTGTTCAGAGCTCTTCACTTCATGTGTAGTCTCTCCAGATGCTCTCCTGATTCTCTGGTGTCGGTATAAATTATTGCTGCCTGCTGCCCATTTCTGCAAACAGGTACCATTTTCACAGAAAAAGCTTTTTAAAGTCACATCAGTTTAATGGCACTATTAATGAGGCCTGTATGAAAAGTGCTTGTGGTACAGCATGTATGATCAAAGATTGCAAGACTGGCTTAATACAGTATGTATTTATACAGCATTTTGATGGAGTATGTGTCCAAATGTTATTGTCAATAAATCTTGACAACAGCCAAGCTGAGAAAATACAAACTGACAATAGGAGCTGGCACATGAGTAGCAGAAGTTATACTTTGGGGATTTCTAATAAAATAAAAGGATATTGAATGACTTAAAACAAGCTTTTTCTGAACTTAATTCTTCCCAGGACACATCAATTGTATGTTTAAGCACTTACATTATTAGCATGGTGAGAGTGATAGTTGTGGTTTGTGGGATTTTTGTCAAGAACAGAGAATGCAGAACATATTCTGTGTTCTTTCAAAGAGAGTAAGATCTTACTTTAATGAGTACAAAATGGGGAAAGTTGCTCATACCAATCTGACAGAAACACATCAGTAGCTCCTTTTGTGCAAGATGATAGCATGGTACTTGATACCTTTTAATCATGTTTGTGAGAGAGATAAATTCCCATTTTCTGTAGTGAGAAATCAGCTCTTTGTAATTGATTCAACATTCTAAGTCAAGATCCATTTTATAAAAGAATAGTCCTTTGCTATTTTTAAAGATCCTCAAGACACAATTTTTAAGTTTACCGTAAGAAATGTATAGTCTGTGACAGAAATGCAATATTACAGTATTTGCTTCCTGGTTTGAGTATTCTACACAATGGGTGCATTGAGTTAATATTAGCATTTACCAAAATCTGTAGTCTTGTCTAAGGCTAAAATTATACTTTTATCTGTAGTATTTGTTGTTCAGAAAGTGTAGTTGAAAGCAAGTGAAAATTTTGTTTTATTTATGATACAAACGTTCCATGTTGTACTTTGATAGCTCTTTTGGTCATTTTTGTTTCTGTTAAGACACATGTTGATGTTGTTTATAAATGACATTCATATTTAGGAACAGTTAAAAATCCTCACAAAACAAAGCACCTTAGAGAGTCAGACTGTTCATCCTCTAGACAAATATGTCTCTGAATTTTCTCTTTTCATTTGAAAAGTACGAGTTTAGGTTGCAGGATTATTATTTTTGAGATGATAGGAAAAAAGAAAAATTTGAGGGAGCAGTGGCGATGCATAGCTTGTAGGAAAGTGGTAAACTGCTAAATATTCAGATTCAGATGACCATTGTCAATACAGTATTTACCATCCTTCAGTTAAATACTGGGTACCTCTTCAGTTGTCAGAGGTAGGGCTTAATGATAATCTGTGCTTCCTTTCTATTTTACTGCATTTTTACATCTACCTATCATGTCATTGCCATTTTCTCCCATTATTGTGATACAAAGAAGAATGATTGTGCTGGGTTTCTTGCACGTGCTGTAATGGAAATACCAAAGAATTTATTCTTTTATGTGTAAGAGGTCACAGATAATGTGATAAAATGGCAACAGCTCCTGATGATAAACAAAAGTATCCCTGCATTGCTTTTCCAGGCCTGACTGAATGATGGGTCTGTGGGGCTTGTGACAGAGGTGTGAGAGGCTGGGGTTTGGGGGAGGTCACTTGTCATGGGTTTTCAATATTTCCAAGGCATTCCAGCCAGGTATGGAAGCTCAGTAATCTGCAGGTAAATTAGTTGAGCTTCTCCTGTGTTGACTGCTTGTATTTTCATCTGACATCCCCTGGGATGAGGGTGATGGCTCAGTAATCTGCAGGTAAATTAATTGAGCTTCTCCTGTGTTGACTGACATCCCCTGGGATGAAGGTGATGGTGACCAGAGGGAAGTGTTTACTTTTCCTCATCACGATGTAAAATATAGAAGCTGCTGTGATGATGTTTGAGGGCAGGAGGGTACGGTGCCTTATTCTGCCTGGAGGTTTTTCCTGGGGTACAGCTGGCTGTTCACCTGGGGTTTCCAGGTACCTGTTGCTCAGCATTAGGGCAGGTGATGAGCAGGTGTCTGGCTGACCAGGGCGTTTGTTCAGAGCTCCAGCACAGCCGGCACTGTGGGTCTGTGGGGTGAAGGACCTGGTGATGAGGAGTGGGTGTCCATCCCAGAGAGGTTGCTGGAGTATTGAGTGCTGCTGTAGAACTCCTTTTACATACTTTGGGGATGAAGGGCAATGTGTGTTTGTATTTAATTTCAGACTAGCTCTAGTCTGATCTTGCAGATTGAGTGCTCCTCTCCTGAAAGGCGTTAGATGCATTCCTGTTCAGAGTTTGAGCTTGATTTCACCACAAGAAATCCCATCAGCGTGCTTGGAGGCAGCATTGTGCCACAAACCAGCCAAAGAATTTATTCATGAACAGAATGGGGAATGAACAGGATTCCATTCAAAGCACACTCATGTCCTGAACTCATTGAGACACCAGCCTGGGGACAGCGTGGTGGTTACCCAAAGACAGAAGTGGTGGAGATTTTGATACAAATGAAACAATAAATTTTTAAAGACCAATTGTCAAGCAGCAAGAAATACCTCCATAAAATTCTGCCTGTAGCTGTATGAAAGCAACGACATGGGGAGGTCTGGATTAAGCCCTCCTTACTCCTGGTTTGTCTTCCATAG
Source organism: Pycnonotus jocosus (assembly GCA_013400435.1). NCBI lineage: Eukaryota > Metazoa > Chordata > Aves > Passeriformes > Pycnonotidae > Pycnonotus > Pycnonotus jocosus. The sequence continues at coordinate 114,898 of VWYP01008908.1, read as the reverse complement.
TAGAAAGATCTTTGGGTTCTGTCTGGGAGCAAAGGGACTAGACACATCTTCATTGCTCTGGCCAACTCACTGCGCTGTTACACGTACTTGGAAATTACTTTACATTGTTTTATATATTAGTTCAGAAATTGAGGGGGATTCTTTGTTATTTCTGTACATAACACTCTTCAGTGTTCTTGTGTGTTGGGTCTGGCTGAGATGGAGTTCATTTTCCCATGGCAGCCCTCCCAGTGCTGTGCTTTGCATTGGTGTCTGGAGAGGTGTTGAGAACCCCTCGGTGTTGAGGCTGCTGCCGAGCTGGGCTGGCACAGCATCCGCACTGTCTTTCTGACATTTCCCCCATCAGGAGACCGGGGGTGGGCGAGGTCCTGGGAGGGGACACAACTGGGACAGCTGAGCCAAATTAGCTGAAGGGATATTCTAGACTATGTGACATCACCACAGATATAAAATCTGAGGAAAGAAGGACAAAGGGGAGCATTTCTTACTGCATTGTTTGCTTTCTGGAGCAACTGCTACCCTTGCTGAAGCCCTACTTCCCAGGAAGTGGCTGAGCATCACTTGGTGGTGGGAAGTAGGAAATAAACCCTTTTTTACCCCCTCTTTGTTTCTGCGTGTACAGACTTCCACTTTTGCTTCAGTAAAGTGCCTTATCTCAACCTAAATGAGTTGTTTCCATCTTATTTTCTCTCCCCTGTCCAGCTGGAGAGGGGAGAGATCAAGCAGCTTGGTGAGCACCTGGTGTCCAGACAAGGTCAATGCACCCCATCTTGGTAGCCCTGTGAATGTGTGTGCAGTGGTTTTGTCTGTCTGTGGCAAGACTGAGCTTGTGAAGGTGAACTGATTCTACATCTTGTAGTCCCAGGATGGAATAATATTTGTAATTACTGGGATCACCTGTGAAATATTCACTGAAAAATAATTTTTAAGAAGAGCTAAGCACCACAAGCCTGCTTGGTAATTGTACCTTAGAATATGTGTAACACACTTAAGAAAAAATCCTTGTGCACTGCTTTGCTTTTCTGGAGTTCTTATCCAGTTCATGTGCTTGCTGGCTAGTCATTCTCATCTTCTGCAGAAGCTGAGATCACATCCCATTTGAAGGTTTGGGACCTTCTTGGTCAGCTTTGATGTCCATTCTTGCCTGTTTGAATCCAAGCTGGAAAAAACAGCTTCCTTCACTGCACCAAAATGTTGATCTGGAGACAGAGGTTCTGATGAGGAAAATAAACATAAGGTAAATTACAGTGATGTCTTCAGATGGTGAGTTATGAATTAAAAATTACAGGTGCAGTCCTCAGTGTCAGTTAAGGATAAGAATGTGATGGATGTGAACAAATCTGCTCTGGTGATTCAACTGTTTCTGCATGAAAAGTTGTCATTATTGTTTATTTATGAAGTACCGTGAAGATGTGCTGGGTTTCATAAACGATCTGGGAAGTAGATGGGGAGGCCAAAGATGCTAAAATTGTCAGGGATTTGTAAGTACTGCTTCCATTCTGCAGTTCTTACAGAAGAATTAAAATCTAACTTTTAAAGGTTGATTTATATGTGATAGCTGTTGGATTGCTGTATTGGATCAACATGGTTCTGAGTTTGCCTTTGTCATCTTATTCCGTGAATAAGTTGATTGGTACAAGGTATTCAGTAGACTTTGAAAGCTGTGCACTAATACCAAGTCTTCAAATACATGTTAATTACGGTAATAATATTTTGCAAGTCTGGAGACCAGAAAAAATGATTCCCAGAAGGAAACCAATAGTTCCAATGAACTAACCTTCAAAGAGAGAGTCCAAGTATAAAGAAATAAGAAACCTCTTTGATGCTGATATATCAAAATTATCTTGAATTTTATTTTTATGTAGTTGTAAGAACATAGATTTTAACTGTGTATGTTAGGAGAGAAGAGTGTTAAATGAAGAACATATTTAAAAATACCTAAGTGGCAGGGTACTTTTTTACACGAGTAATTATCATAAATCATTGGGGTTTTTATATTTTTATTAGATACATATGCATTGAACCCAGAAAAAGTAAAATTTTTATTTTATTTCTCAGGAGAGAAGAGGTAGGGCCAAATGTTATTCTTGGCAGGCATAAAGATTGTCAAGATTGAGTCCACACTTGGTATTTGCAAACTGATCGCATTTTGCACTTGGATCTACTGAGTTCTGATGAAAAATCAGTGTTTGCCTGTTGGGCACTCCTGCAATAAACCCCACAATTTTTACTTTAATTTCTTTTAATACATGCATTTTGTAATGTAGCAATGTTTCTCATTGTAAAAAACAACAAAACCCATTTAAATAATTTTACTAAATCAGTTAATTATGAAGGGCCAAGCTTCTGTTTTTCCTTTTCTGTGCTGCAATAATATTTGAGTTTGAACAAAAAAAGCTAATCTGTTAATTCTTACACTTGGACTGCATAATGACTGCTTATAGCCCTTCTTACCTTTATTTGACCCAAATGAACCTGGAAAAACACAATACTCTGAATTTGGTGACTGAATATAGACATCATCCCCAGTAAGCAAAGAGGGAGTAATTGGATACATCGACATAAAGAGCAGACAAATAGCAGTAAACTTCAGAGGAGCTTTTAGTGAAATTGGAATGCAGCTGAAGTAAAGGAAGTGAAATTTAAGTATGGCACAGTATAACTTATGAAAGATGCTATTTTCAAAAATGTTTACCACTGCAGTATAATAAATAAAACCAAGTGTAATACACTGAGACAAAGTTTTTTGATTGAAATAGAAATGCCTAGATGAAGCAGTAAGTTTAGTTGATATGAAAGACAAATTGGTATACTTGTGTAAACTATATCTGAATGCATGGAGTGACACCGTCAGAGCAGATAATATAATGCTTTAAAAGGAAATTTGGAAAAAGAAATGCACAATGAGAAAATGTGTTTACACTGGAGTAGATGAAAAGGGCTGCAGGTACATTAATTGATGCTTTGGAGTAACAAGTTTACCAAGGACAGACTTGAAGCAATGTGGGGCTTTTTTAATGTCTTTCAAGTCTGCAATTCTTCACATGGTAGAAACAGATTTGTCAATGTACAATATTATCATTAAGGTAATGTTTATGTTTCTGTATTGTTTACTAGCAAAAGCAATCAGAAATGAATTTGAAATGTAAGGAAAATGCCAGAGAACCTTTATGAATGCTGATAGAATAGCTTATGCTGCTGGTTTTGTTTTGATAATTTGCTAAGTGTAGACATATTAAACAAAGTTCATACCCTTTTTATTTATTGGTGCCTGCCAGCTGCTGTTTATAATGCAACATGTGCTCGGGACAATATATGCAGGGTAATATTTATTTTGATTTTTTTGGCAGGTTCAGGTCAGCTGCACATTTTGTTATTTTACTTTTTCCTTCCCTCCACTTCCTTTAAGTCAGGAACCATAGCTTCCTGTAATGTGGCTTTCAGATATTCTCTAAGGAAATTGAATTTCTGGATTCAAAAGTTGCCCATCTCAAGTTAAGAGCTCTTCTTTCTTCATGAAAACATATTTATGAAACTATATAGCTTAGGAAAATTTTAATCAGCCTTATGAAAGTTCTTTCTCTTTAAACATAGTAGGAGATCGGAAAGAATTTAAAGATAAAGGCACATTGTTGAAGTTTAGCAAACTGTCTTAAAGGTTCATAATAACACTGCAAGATTTAGGAATTTAAATTCCTTTTATTATAGAATCAAAACCACCTGTAAGTATATAAAATACTTTGCCTAGTTTACAGACTTAACATTCCAAAGCATTCCAAAAGTTCCACCTTTATTTTGAGCTTATGGAACTATTAGGAGCTTGGTAGCCTTCTCTAGGAGCAGATGAATGTTTAAAAGAACCAAGTCCACTTGGAATGCAAACTTAGGGGGATTTTTTTTGTTTGTTTGGGGTTTTTTTTTATTTTTTTTCCAAGTTATGCTGCTTGTTAGAAAGTAAGATATTGGAATTTTCACTTCTTTAAGTGATAATGCATTTGGGAATGAATGAGGCTAGTTGTGGTTTGTAGTTATTTTTGCTACTCTTTCTTTCTGAACTATGCAGCTGCAAAATTATGGAATATAAACTATGTGGCCAGAAACTTTACTTGTCTCATGAATGTTACATGCCTTGGGCTAATACAGCTTATGAAATCTGGTGGCAAACTTAAAGAAATGTAAATAAACTAATGTCACATGTACTGTACAAGCTTGTTGATACAGACAATGTCATTTAAGTTATATTCAAGCTAAATAAGAAATTTGTTCATCTTATTCCTGCATGCCTCTTAAAGCCCACAATAATTAAGTATATATTTTTTTTCAAAATTATGAAATAAATTGCTACCTAAAGCATGTAACTGCTGATTATTCAGTGGTTAGCTGATGATTTACAGATGGGAGTGAGATGATGCAGATTGCAGGCCAAGGAGCTTTTTATAGCTCTGGTATATCATTTGGATAAAATTGCAACCATGGATGCTTTAGAAGAAGGGTGATCAAGTAGTTAAAGTGAGGTACCTCTTGTTAGGTTGCTACATCTGTTCTTTATTTGACTGGGATGAGTATGGTGAAACTTGCTGGGGCATTCATTAAAACATCTGTCTCTTGGGCATCTCTGCAGAGAATACCTAAATCTAAAAAGTGTGAGAAAGTGATAAAAAGTGAAGTCACTTTTATAATTTCAGTCTAATCCTGTTATTTGTCTCAGTGCCTCTGTCCTGGATCTTCTTCCCTTGCCCTCTTCTGGCTGGTGCCTGCAGTCCAGGACCTTGCTTCCACATTTCATGTAAAGATGATGAGAAACTTCCCTCAGGTGCTGAGCTGAGCTTGTTCTGGTGATGTTCCCAAAGCTTATATGTAGATATTCTGTACTGGTAAAATAGGTACTCTGGGAATATTATATCCCTGAGCAAAGGATTTATTGTGGTGAACAATTGCCTAGAAATGTGTAAAGAGATTTCTAAACTGATCTAGATTTCAGTGAGACTCTAGTATTAGATAAGTGTAATTTAACGTGATTGTAGGTGTCAGGCTCAGGTATGAAGACAGTCTTATAGTTTTTAAACCTCTTTTAAAGAAACTCTTTTCAGTCTGTAAATGTATAAAAACATAAATAATACCTAAGATAAAAGAGGTGTCTTGAAAAGTACAATGTGCAGAGCAGCCCTATGATAGTTGCTTAATAGTCACGTGCAAGAGAATATTTTGAGTGGCTTTAATAATGTCACAAGTTTTGTAAACCTGTAAAACAGAAATAAATTGAAGAGAAAATAGCTCCAGGTTTGGCATTCTGAAAAGTGCTAATTTTTTATAGAGAGAATTGATGTTTGTGGTGAAATCTAACAAATGTTGAAGACACTTGTGTTGCTGAGTCAGGTGGTGTTAACTGCATCCTCAATGGTTTTTATATTCTGTTGACATTCTCCAAATGAGGTTGGTAGTTGACTCTTATTATTCAGCTCCAAGTCATTTCAGGAAGTTGTTATGCATTAACCTTGCTATTTTATTAATATTATTCTCCTCCTCCCCACTTCTCAGCTGAACTTAAATAGATGCTGTAGCTGTGCGAGTATCTGATTTCAGGCTCTAGGGCCAGCAGTATGTCCTTAAAATTCTGAAATTTGCTCTAGAAATAGCCTTTAAAAGGTTTATGAGAGTAACCATCTTATTTTGTAGTACAAGCCATAACTGGAAATGTGATTTCATCTACTTTAAGATAAATTTGCAGTCACACAAACTGTAGTAACAGTGATTTATCACAGCTGTAAAAGATTGGTTCAAGCTCAAAAACTTACCCAACAATGAATGTTTTCATGAGACTTATTGCCGAGGCAGGTATAGGGGAGGTTTTGTTTTTAATATCTCAGATGATTTAGTTGATCAGAGTGAGAGCAGAGTGGCAATTTATAATTGACAGACTAAGTTAAGTCTTTCTGTCAGGCAGCATTAGGTGTGGAGTAAAGGTCAATGAATGCCACCACAGTTTTTCATTACTCTTGGAGCCAAGTATCTACATGAAAGTCAATGTCAGAATTTCACCAAGAGACAACTGATTTAACCCTTCCTTCACCAGTTTCGGGTGCAGCTCTGTCACTGCCGTGAGCTGTGACACTTGTTAAATGGAATGGCTGGGTTCAGTTGTCATCTTAATCTACAAGAAAGGCTGTAAATTTTCAAAACTTCTGCCCTTCAAATATGTATGGAGATTATACATAAAGAAATTTTGACAGTTGAAATCCTTCTTTCAAACCCAGGTACTTAGAGCACGCTGTAAAGGTGCCAAGGAGTTCAGCAATCTTTTTGATTTATTCTCCACACTGTAGAGGGAGCTGAGCATACAGCAGACATCTGACATCTTGATGGAGTTCTGCAGATGTGTCCTGAGGCAGGAGTTGTTTGCTGATGCCTTTAAGTTTATGGTGAACTCTGTGCATCAGTAGCCAGACTTTCTGTACTTGATTTTAAGTCTTGGTACACTGCATCTGCTAAGTGGAAGTGATTTCAGGCTTTTTGACTTTGCAAAGTCAATACTCTCTGGGCCATGTTCTCATTCTTTTAATCTTGTCTGATCAAATCTTGCCATGTTGTCCTTGAATTTCTATCAAACCATACTGATTACAACTAGGAATGACCCTTTAAGGCTTAATGTAATAATCTTAGGATTTGGCAGCATAAAGAAGATACTGGTTTTCCAAAGAGACCTGCAAACCCCTTGTTCTCTGGCATTGACAGTGTTATTCTCTGAGGTGTATCCTCTGAGAAAATTCCTGAGTATATCTCACAAAGATTTTTTTCATGTTCAGTGGTGGCATGCAGTGAAAATGAACTCAGACTTTGCTTAGAGGTTTTCTGTCTCTGCTCAGAGGATCCCCTTCCTGTCCATCCCTTGGGCACTGGGTGTCCCTGGGAGGAGCCATGGCTTGCACTGCCCTTCTGCTCAGATGGGTTCCATAGCTCAGCCTGATGTTTTGCATGTTTCACATGAACAGGAAAAGCACCAAGAGAGCTGTCCCAGAGAGGTGAGATGGTTGTGCTTCACTGGAACCCAACTGATTTAATGGAATATGTAAAATCAATATATGTTTGTGTGTTGGTTTTCATACTCAGTGATTTAATAAGAAGCTCAGTCTTAGGGGTGAAATTAGCTTTGCCTAAACAATGCAGCTGGAGTTTTCTTAAGCTGTCTGAAGTTGACTCATGAATCTCAGCTAAGTCTTGCTCACAGTTTTTGTTCTCCTGGTATTTCTCAGCAGTGCAATTCTTATTCATCCCAATGCTCAGGTTGGAATCAGTGAAGTGGGAGGGAGAGTTGCTTGCTCAGAGTTGCAGCCTGAAACGCTGGAAATTTGATTTTGTTGCCAACTCACCCAGAAGTCCAAAGCTACATGAATAATTCTCTTTCTGGTACTTCAGTTCACTTTCTGTGGAATAATAATGCTTAGAGAAATGGGTGTAATTTTAAGGGTAGGGAATACTCAGATGTGCTTTATAAAACAAAGAACATTGGAGCTTTCAGTGGTAGGGACCTAATGAAGTTCATCTCATTTTTGCTTCTACTAGATCACCCTGGATTTTCTCTTTGATCATAAAGCCTATGTGAAAGTTTAAAATAATTTTTTTCCATTGTTCCTTTGCCTCTGATCTAACTGTTCTCAATACCTATTTTATTTTGCACTGGAAGCAAAGGGAGCTTGAAATTCTGTATTTATTCATGTCCTGTGCTATTATCAAGAAAGCTTATTGCAAAATAAATACAGTCTTGGTTCTGTTCTGCTACAAGCAGTAAGAGAAGGCTTTACAATGAAAAATAACCTTTGAAACAGCATAATTCATAAAACAGTTTGCCATTTCAAATATCTGGAAAGCTGTTCCCTTAAAAAAGGTTAAGAAAATTCTGTTGGCCAAGGAAAATATCTTTCAGAGTAGGAAACAATATATTTATATATCCTCTAGTATGTGTATTGTAGTAATAAAAAAGGACACAGAAGATACTGCCTTTTGCTTTTCTGCAGGTCTCTTTTCGTCTTGGCTATATGAAACTGGTTTAGGTAGTACTTAATGTTTAATTTTTTTTTTTTCAGTACATACAGCATGATAATGATCTTCGGATGCACATGTAACACAAAAGATAGCTATTGTGTCATTCATTGCTGTAGATGTAAGACACATCAAAACCAATTAAAAATTCCACTTTTCTTGGCTCTTCCGAGTCCTAAAATAATGTCTGAGTATCTACACAGTAGTGTCTGAATGATAAACACGTCCCCTCTCTAGGACTGGTCAGTCTGATGAAGGAAACGTGTCTGAGTGGTGCATCTCCAGCATCTGTAACTCTGAGATGATGTAAATTTATGGATAGCATCTTTCTAGATAGAAATGTGAAAATAACATCTAGATAACAGATTTTCCTCTTTATTTATTGTAAGATTCTTGAGGCATGCTTGAGTATCAGATTATTCAGCAGCAACAATATAGCTTTTAGCTAAGAAGTGCTTCAGGGCTGACAGTCTGAATATTTTTCTGTGAAAACAGCCCCCAGGGAGCCATGGACACTCAAAATGAAGCTGCTTGGTGAGAGTCCCAAATTCTTACTCTCCTTCTGACTTCCTGGTACCTGGAAGGAGCTCAGGGTGATCTTGGATGTCCTGTGCACGTGGGCTCAGTCCTCAGCAGCCTTTTCCCCATCCTGTGTGTGCGGGGCTGTGCCGAGCGCTGCTGTGCCCGTGGGGGACCCTGACCTCTTCTTCCCCATCTCAAAACAGATGGCAAAGATAGGAAAATAGATCCCAAAGGTTTGCTGTGGGCTCCAGAGGGGGAAATGGAGTGTCCTGCAGGGGAGTGTGAGGCTCCCTGCTCTGCCAGGCAAATCACTGTGTTTAGGGACTCCAGGGTCTGCCACAGCTGAGGATTTAGAGTGTCAGACTTTGAAGGGTAGGAAGGAAGCATTGCAGAAGGCATGACTCAAGGCTGGGGTTTTTAGGGGAAAAAAAGGCCTGATTTTTTAAGGATTCCTCCAGTGTGCCCAGATGGTACCCTTGGGTCAGATTTTTTCTTCATTTGTTGGTGGGGGTGGTTTTGTGTCCACAGTGTCTGGAAATTTCTTGTTTTAAAGGAAGCTGACAACCAGACTTCTCAGAGATGGAGACTTTAAAAAGTGCTAAATCCCTCAAAAACTAGTTCCAGAGCTGTCATCTTGCAATAAGATGCATTTTATAGGTATAGAAACATTTTTGAAATTAATGGAAAAGCAAATCAGAGCATGACACTTTAGATAATATTGCTGTAGGTAGACAACTGATGTGGATGTGTTAAGCTTCACTTCAGGTATATTGTTCTTATGGGAGTGTGTGCTTATCTTGCCATGAAATGCTTGAAGGTAATCTATTATTCTACATAAATATTCAAATTGGTTAGTCCCAAATCATACATAATTAAGACATTGAGCCATTCTTATTAATATTTTCCCTAATGTATGCTGAATATAATTGATTTTACACAGGAGCAATCAGTTCAGATTGTTTGGTTTATGTGAGGGATTTGGAATGAAAATGTCTCTCTTTAGTCTAAAAGTGCCTAATACAAAGATTACAATGAGGAGATGTATTTAAAGTATGTATTGGGGTTTGTGTTACCATCTTGAAATAGTTTGTTTTTTGGTAAAAAATTCCTGGTTTTACCTAATGTTTAATACACAAACCTTTCAGAAAACTTGGTACAGAAGGACTTCTGATTCTTTCTAATTATTCTGTGGCATTTACTGGGACTACTTTGTGGCATCAGTTTCTATATTTCTATGAGTGCCTTGCTGATATTCTATAAGAACTTGGAGTCTGGTGGAGGTTAAGTAAACAAATTTTAGAGGAAGGTACCTAACAAGCAAGGAATACCAAAACTAACTTCATTAAACACCAGAATCACAGCAAAAATAGATATTTAAAAAACTTGAAGGAAAATTATATTTACTCTTTATTCAGTCTTTGTAATAATACAGTGTGAGGATGAAACTGATGAAAACATCATTGAAATATTCAGGTTTAATGTTAGAAATCTTGTTTGATAATCCAGAGAGTGTATGTTACAGTATATTTTTTTCCAATACAGGTTAAGTTGGGGTTTTTTTGTTATCATCTGGCTGGCACTTGGTAGTCTTTAAGATACGTTACACCATTTCAGTCAAAATTCAGTAGTAGTGGGAGATATTTGTACCAGCAACTTGCTGTCTTAAATTCTATACATTAATCATCTCCTATGTCAACTCAGTGAGCACAAAGTAATATGTGTATGAGCAGCAAAGAAATAACAACTGCGTGTGTTGCATGCAGAGCTGTTATAAATGAGAAAATGGCATTTCAATGGAAAAGAGATGGATGGGTGCCCATGCTGATTTTGGCTGTTACAAGAATCTTCTGTTGTGCTCTGTACTCATTTATGCTTTCTTGTCTTTGATGGATAATGGATCTTCCACGTTGGTACACCCAACCGCCCATTACTCTAACAGGGGCTTGCCCAAAGAATGAGTCTCTAAGGTATTTATTTTAGGAATTATTTAAGGACAGAATCTTTTTTTTTTTTTTGTCATTCTTCTTCAAGCAGATTGTGGTGATTTCCTAAAGAAGAAAAGTTCAGTATTGCTTCTAGACCAGTTCAGTGAATAGATTGTTAATTATATGTGTACCAGAAAAGATAATCTGTATCTTACTTTTTTTACTTTACTTCATTTGTACTCATAGCTATACTCTCTTTCCTAACCCTGCTTTTATTTCTTTTTTTTTTTCCTTTTTTTTTCTTCAGTTCTTTCTGAAGACGGTCTCTGTTTTTTAAAAAAATAAGTGCAACTGGTCTTACTTATCCTTTCATGTCATTTCAGGCATCCCTGAAAGGTGCTATCACTCTCATTATTTATTCAAGGATCTGAAGACACTTCTGAAAAAAAGAATAAATTATTCTGTCATCATTAGTTTAGGAAAACTTTTAAAACCTCTGAAAGAAATGAATTGGGAAACCATTAGGAGTAACTGAGCTTCATTTAACATAGCTGTGATCGTTTCAGGACGTGATTCCCTGCAAAGGCTTTTGGAATTCCTTGTGGATATTGCTGCCAGAGTTTATTATTTTAAAAGCAAATGCATTCAGCTACAGTTATTGTATAACTAAATGTTTTAGGAGCCATTTGGCAGAAATGCACACTGTGAGGTAAAGATGAATATTCGCGATCGAGTATCAAACAAAAGGTGGTTGAGTGAACTGAACATTGACTAATGTGAAAGAAACAGGTACAAAGCAAGGGAGGAAGAAGTTGGTTGTGTAATGCAAGTTGAATCAAATGATAGGTGTCTTTGTATTATTTATACCAGTGTTGTGAACAGTTGTGCTGAAAGCTTTATTTCAGAGATTGCAACTATAGCTAAAATGGAAAGAACATCAAATATTGAACAACACAGCCTTAGGAAGATAATTTTAAGTACCTGAGCTGATAGATAAAGCATTTGAGACTGAGATTAAAAAAAGACAAATCACAACTGAGACCGTCATTGACCACTTTAGCTTGGAAGCTGGGAAGTAGATGGACTCAGATAATTGCTGTGCTGCATTCATCACACAGGGTGAAAACTGCCTTCCCAAAAGTCCTGGGAGAATTTTCTTAAAGACTTTTTTTTTTGAGGTAACTCCATTTCCCTTCACCAGTGCAAAATTTCTGAGTGATAAGACATTTATATATAATTAATAATATATATTTCTGAGTGATAAGACACTTATCTGAGGACATTGCTTAGGCTTAAAATTAGTACTTTTAACCAAGTAAGTGGAGTCTTCTGCTTACAGTAATTAATTATTAATTGTCTAGTTAGGGACCCATGTTGGGAAAAGCAGAAGGAGATGTTGAAAAAGCTGAAGGTCTGCATCCTTATGTTTGGAGTTCCTCAGTCTGACGCTTACTGTGACAATTCTCTTATGTAAATGTCTGGTCTGTGCAGTAAGTTTAGAGCAGACGACTTCTGTGTTGTCTAAATTTCAAATTTTTAGGGATTGTTCAATCTGTTGTATTCCATTTTATAAATAGTGCTTGAGGCCAAAATAATCCACAGCAGCTATTGTGTACTACACAATACACAAAATTATATTGTGGATAACAATTAACAAAAATGTCCTTATTTCACCACTCTGAGCAGTGCTCTGATCTACCTGGGTCTGCTTTAGGCAGGAGATGGGCCTGGATGACCCCTAGAGGTCTCTTCCAATCCAGATGATTGGGAGGATCTCTCATCCTGCATTTTCTCCCTCAAATGGACACTAACCCAAGTCTGTTTTTTAAACCATTTTGCAGACTTGAAGCACCTCCAAAAAGAACTATAAACTTGTGTGAAGGACTGTGTACATTATTTTGGGTTCACTTGCCCTTTGAATTAAATAAGAATAATCACTAGCCGTTTAAAACTTTGGGCTGTCACTCTGCTAGAGTGTGTATCAGTAGCTGTTCTGAAATGCCTTAGAAAAACTTCCTTGTCACTCCTTATTACCAGCTACAACTCTGTTCCTCTCCTCCTCTTTGACACCGAATGGGAGGCTGAGCAGCGTTCTGACATTCAGTCTTACTGGTTGAAGCAGAACAGAAAAAACAATTTAGATTTCCTAACCTAGCTCTTTAAATATATCCTTACGAGAAAAGATTTTCTTTTCAAATTCAGCTAGGAATTATTTAATGATGCCAGACCAGATTTTTTTTCAGGCTTCCAGTTTTCATATATATTACCCAAAGGATGCACAATGAGTTCTTTATTTAATTGAATTATCAGAAGGTATACATTGTCATAAAAAAAAAAAAATTACTGCAGATAGCTCTTTGCAGAATACAGTGACAGTCCCAGCAGAACTTGTAAGTTAAGCTGTAAAAATAAAAACAACAAGCCAATTTTTGGGAAAAACAAAATAAATCACTACAATGAAAACTTTTCAATATTTTTCTGGATTTATAGTCAGAAATTGTCACTGTTTAACTATTTTAGCAACTGAGAGACAAAATGAGGATTTTGAAGACAGTTCTGAGCATAGTTTTCAGAAATAATGTGGAAACTTTATAATGTGCTTCTAGAAATACATAAAAGATTAGCAGAACAGGGGGAAGCTAAATGTTTCAGGGTTTAAAAGAAGAGCAGTGAGTTGAATAAGGAAAGTGCTGAGAAGATCTTACAAAGAAAACAAAAGGTAATATAAGAAGTGTAATAAAAAGGATTGGTGACTCAGAAAATTTTACTCTTTTTACAAAGTGACTTGCGAGTAAGTTACAGTAAAATCTGAATTAGGAAAGGTGAATTCTTTCTTAGAAAAATTAAATGCTAATCATTTATTTTGTAGTCTTGTTAAAGTTCTTGAACGTAAAAATTCCAAATTTATTTGTAGGACAAAGCCTCCTGACTGTATTGTATGTGGTGTAAAAACCAGGTTTGGCCCACCTGTGGAGCCATAAGGCATTTTGGGGTGCTTGTGATCATTTGGCTGAGCAGTGGAGTGTAAGCCCAGGAGAGAGGAATGGTTATGCTGACCTTGCTGTGAATCACTGTGGTAAATCACTTGCAGAAACCACTCTGAAGTGGGCTACCTAAATGAACTTCTTATTCCTACTGCAATGAGTGTAAAAATTCCTGTCCTGTAGGACAAAGGTGTTTCTCAGCTCTTGTCTGTGTTGTGGATGGTGAGCACCCTGAAATGCTCAATCTGCACATTTTTACGCTGCACTGCTCTCTCAGCTGCTCTGCAACTCCTGGTGGTGTTTGCACCATTGCTGCTGGAGAATTGTATAAAGGTGTGAATGAGAAACAAACATAAGGATGTAATCTTCCCACAATGTCAACAGAGTTGAGTGAAAAGCATGTCAAAAGCTAATCCTCCTGTAAACAATCACTTCATTAAATCCATTTGCATATTGCTCAGGCTTACTCAGTGGAGAAGTTTTAGTTTTTTAATATTCTGTAGTAATTTCACTTTCCCCACTAAAACTGGATTTTGAATACGTATTGATAGAAAGGTTTGGAATGGCTCAAAGGCAAAACCAAGAACACCAAGGCATGCAAACCCACACTGTCACCAGTTGGCTACATGTGCTTTTAGAAACAGTGTTTTATTGCAAGTTCAGCCATAAAGATTTCCTTTTCATTGCAGAGAGAGCTTTGAACAATTTCTCTCTTTCTCCAAAGAAAATGTTGACAATAGAATCTTTGATCTTCAAAAACTAATGCACATGACAAATTTAATTCATGTAAATAATTCTGCTAGATTCAGTAAGACCCATCACAGGAAGTTAAACATGCATAACTATTGCTAAGTAATGACCATGCACGTGGTAGGTGCAGTGATATGGTCTGAAAGTTCACTTACATAAAGTTCTCTCTTCGAAAGATGTAATGAAAATGCTGTCTTATCAAAAGATCATGGGGGATTTTTTAACTTGACATTTGAAAACCATTACATACACTCAAGTTCAAATCTTGTAAAAGCAAGGTTTATCTAGACAGCTGAATGGTATTATAAGTGTCCATATTGTAGTAAAATAGTAGTGATTTATCACATTTTTTATATCATATATTATGTTCAGTTCAGTATTATGTGATATTAGGAAATACCACTACATAATTGCAGTTTACTATTCCAGTGCTATATTGCTATTGTCAATCCTTTTTCTACAATTATCCACTCATGATGTTAGTTTTCCAGGTGCTGACTTTCTTGAATACAATTGATTAAACTTAGAGCACAGAATCCTGTATGACACTTTGGGTGTTCAGTGATCTTTAGAAATCACCTTTAGACCTCGAGTTCTTGTGGGGAAAAAAAGAGTTTTACTTAATAGGATCATCTAGTTCAGAATTTCTCTAGTGCTTGACAAAAGTCATAAAATAGACAAGCACATTTCTTTTCAGAAGTACTTACAGTCCTGTTAGTAATGCTTTGATTCCTACTGCTTCTTGTCCTGTTCAGTTAATTAATATCATTCTGTAGTGTTCAAAAGCTGAAAACTCTTTAACTCCCCCACTGTTAGGAAATCATATTAAAATTTCTATTTGAGAGTGACCTTGCTGCTTCCTTTTGTTGTTACATTAATACCACTAAACCAAGTATTAGAGAGAGAATGAGTTGTGTGTCCTGCTAGTGATGATAGTATTTTGTTTTACTGTTTGAATTGTGATGTTGCTTACAAAAAAAGGCTCTTGAATATGATTTTACCTAATTAAATCAGTTGATGTGGTAATTAATATGAGAACTCTCTGGGTTTGGTATTTCGAATGTGACCCAGCAGTCCCTTGTGTCATCCAAGAGGACTCTTGATGAAAAGCCACCAGTATGAACACCAAAGACAAAAAAATAAGAGTTTTGCCTTATACTTTAAATTACTGAAAGTGGAGCTATTGAACAGTGGTTTTCCACAAAAGCAGTATTCTGTTTCCATGCTACAGTTTCTCCCACATTCTGTTAAATTTATGGCACACTATTATCATTAATTGGCACTTTTGTAAGGACTTTCATTTAAATAACTAATTACCTAAAAGGAAATTTCCTGATGCTTGTGCTTTCTTTTGCTATCATCAAGTAGTGTCAAGATCTGGAAACTGCCATGTGCTGCTGGTGCTGTACAAATTAGAATGCTGATGAGCACACTGTTACTGCCTCTTTTGCTATAGCTGTTTCAGGGCTATTTCTTCCATGTGAACTTGCCATGTACATTAGAAGGCAGTTTTTGAGTATTTTTCTGTTTTCACTAATGCTTGGCATTGCTGCAAGTGAATGGGTTTAATAAAAGCTGGCCTATGTGAAAGGTAATGATAAAACCAGCTGGAATTGGAGGAGCTGGTTCATTGGAGGTTTTATTGTTTTCTACAGGATTTTGGTATGATTCTTTTTAAGAATGCTGACCTAAACACCCTTTGTTTAGTTTGAAAAGACAATACACTGGGCCACAATCCCCTTCAGGAAGAGAGGTGTCACTTTAGGCCATTATGTGCATCTTTA
Source organism: Pycnonotus jocosus (assembly GCA_013400435.1). NCBI lineage: Eukaryota > Metazoa > Chordata > Aves > Passeriformes > Pycnonotidae > Pycnonotus > Pycnonotus jocosus. The sequence continues at coordinate 98,896 of VWYP01008908.1, read as the reverse complement.
CTCTTCTGATAATTTAGTTTTATGCTCTTTTTTGATGTTCTCAAAGGCAGAAGGAGAGGCAGACAATGTGAACTACTGTACACAGATACTGATATATAATAAATTAATAAATACTCCGTGTATCTTCACAATTTTTCCTTCCTTTGTTTGGGTATCAGACTGTGTAGATGTCCACCACACCCTATTCATCTCGTGAGCTGTCAGTAGTGTTTTCAGTCCTTTTTCTCTTTTCACTTGTTCAATCAGTTTTGTTATTGTTCTGTGACTTCCCTCTTAGTCTGTCTGTGTAGTTCTAACATTATCTCTTGAAGTCCTAGGTAGCAGCTCAGCTGTGGTTTTCAGTTTGGAGAGGGGAAGGAAAAAGTGCAGTTAGTACCTGTATTTTATGATAGCTCCATGTCTCTCTCCATGTGTGGCACATAAAGCAGGTATCCTTTTTGAAATTTATTTTTCTGTTTCTGCCATGTTTGTGGGCAAACTCCTTAATTTGTTTCTGTGGTGCCACTCTCAATGAATTATGGATGTTGTGGGGAATAAACAGTAGTCTGGTTTACCAAGAAGGATTTAAAAATGTTAAAAAAGTTTAGAAAAACTTAGTTTTTTGTTTTATACTGTAAGATTTCAGTGCAAATTATTCCAGTCTTATTCTGCTACTATAAAGAAATCAAATTCATTTTTTCCATACCAGCATTTCAGGGAATTTCCCAGGATGTCTGCTCATACTCCCTTTGTATCTAACCACATACCACATGTAAAGAGAGCAAACATCTTAAACTGCAATGTGCCAGCTGTTATCAGGCTTCCACAAAAAATGATTAACTACTATTTGAACTTAAATTGTTATTTTGAAATAAAAGATACTTTGAGTTGCTTGATGTTAAGTTAATATTTAAGACAAACTGCAGAACTCTAAACACAATTTCTGAACAGAACCCCAATGCAGTTGTTCCAGGTGTACAATCTCAGTGGACCAGGTTTTCTGCCTTTTTTCAGATTCTTGTGGATGTCTGCCTAGCACACCTTTCTGCTCGAGAAGTGGAAAACTGAACAGGGATTAAGAGGAAGTGTCCAGCAGCCAGCTGTGGTTGGGGGGTCTGGTTGGTGTTTCCTGTAGCACTTGAGTGTCCCTTCAGTTGTGCTCAGTGAGTGGGACTTAAAGGAAGGATTCTGGACATTTCAGTGTTCCAGACATGGTCTATCAGCCTGGACACAGGCCTGGGTCAAGTCTGATCTGTACCAGCTCTTGGGCTGCTCAGCAGAAAATCAGGTGAAAGTTGACATTTTACTGATTTTTCATGAAGTTTGGGGGGTGAGTTTTCTACTTGTGGTTTTTATGTGTTTTCCCCTGTGAGTGTTATCAGAGGAAATACATATTTTCATTAATGGGTCACACTTCCTTCTGTGTTCACTATGCATTTGGGAATAGCAGTCTTCATCTAAATGCCTTGTCCTCCACGAGTTTGGTTATCTGAGCTGTGCTTTCTCTGTGGATGCACTGCTGTGTGAGCTCACAGGCTTCAGCTTTACTGGGTGGGATTCAGCACCATCCCACTGAAGAAGCTTCAGCTGTGGAATTTGTTTATTCTGTAATGTCATTGACTTTGGAGGCTTACTAGAAAGAGTCCTTCTCTCTGAGGGGCTGTAGGAAGTTGAAGTTTGTTTGCATTGTGATTGAGAGCTCTTCATTTGATACCTTTTAAATGCTATAGTGAGTTCTCTTATGCTGGGCATGTTTGTTGCACAGGGTTACATCATCCTGTTCTTTCTTTCAATGGTTTCACACAACCAAAAATCACAGTATCAGTTACAGCAAACTGTGATTTGTGGCTTGTTTAATTCAAATGGAGGAATTGGAAAGAAAATCAGAGGAATTACTTTTATCCATTAGAAGAACTTATTCTTTTAGGTATGTCTGTACTGTAAAGGAGGGGTGTCCAGGAGAGAGTGGAAGCAATGGCTCATCAGCTGTCTGTGCTTCTCCCTTTTTAGCATCTTCTTGGCATGATTTTGGTCCTGGTGTGTGAGTGAGGTTGGTTGGTTGGTTTGTTTCCAGTGCAGAGCGAATGAAATAATGTTCAGCCTGTGCTGCAGCCCACCAGGGAAGTACATATGTGCCATGCATGGATTAAATGCTTTAGGATGTCAGTGCAAGTCAAGAGAGGGTGTTTGAATGATATCCCTCCAGAGCTGGAACAGTGCTGGAGGGCTCCACAGGGCCAGGAAAGAGCAGACCTGGTGTTAATATCCTCGGAACAGCCTCCCTGGGGTGAACTGTCCCCCAGAGTGCCTTGGGAGAAGAAGAGACATAAGATTTCAGAGGGTCAGCTGCAGTAACCAAATGGTTTTTAACATGTCTGATCAGCAGAGTGGTACTGACAAGTAAATTGCTCCCCAGCACTATTTTAGTTGTATCCTGTCAGAGCTGGGACTGGAAGTACCTTGATTTGAATAAGCTTGAATCATTAATATATTGTACAAAGACAATTTGCCTACTGAACTTTAAAATACATACTTATTAGAAGCTTCTCTGGGAAACTTCTTCCTTAATGAAACCAAAAAAATAAACAAAGGAAAGAAAATCTCTGCCACCACCAAAAAAACCAAATGCCAAACTGACCAATCAACCAACCCCAAACCCAAACCAAACTAAAAGAACTACTTAAAATTAATTTTGGTGTAACACTACTTGGATGGATTTTGGAAAATACATTCATTGAAATAAAGTCTGCTCATTTTCATAATGTTTCTTCTGCTGGAATAAAATATTTAAAATGTGAGATTCTTAGCACATGGCTAGAAACTGATAATTATTTAAACCAGCTGCCTAGTTGCAGTGTATAGTGAGATTCATCACTGTGATTCACTGTCACATCAGAAAAAAAATCCTGAAAAGCAACCAAGTGAAAATGCTATGGATAGATAAAATGTGAGAAGTGCTAATTCACAGTAGGTGCATGGTGCTGGTTTATTTTTAAAATTGCAACCTCTATTTGAAGCTTGATTAGAATAAGTGAGTCAGTTTCTGTTGGATCTGACAGTTATAATTTTGTTATTAGCTTTCCAAAATAAAATACATGAATAACACTTTTTTTTCATGTACTTATTCACCAAACCATTGCATCTGTAAGTACAAGAAAAGGATGCTCATCACTGCAAAATTTCTGCAGGTCTTTAATTAGAAGCATTTCCCTGTAAGCAGATGACTATATTTGAGGAAAAAGAGAAACTTACCTATTTTGGCCATACTTGACACATTTCATGTCTATTCTGTTACTTGTCTAAAGATATAGTGTACAAAAATTACTCAGTGTAATTTCAGCATCGAGAGTAAGAGCCACAGTTTTTCGTGGCATTGATTATTTTAAAAGATTTTTCATTGTCTGTAGTTAAGCCTTATTCCTCTGTTAGGATTTTGAACATTGTGACCAAAACTTTCCTCCCTTCCATTCTCATCCCCACAGCAAATATTCTCAGAAGGGAAGGATGTTAGGAGTTGTATCGAAAGTTTAGTACGTGATTCATTGCTGTATGAAAAACAATGTGATTTATGTTTCCCAGTGAAGTTGTTAGTTTTATTCACAGAATTGATCTTCAGTGCAAACCAAATCCTTCTTGATAACAGCCTGTTGCAAATTCTTGTACATCACTAAAATTACAAAATTAATTAAAAACAGGTGGATTCTTCTCGTGTAGCAGTACCACTCAGCTGAATGAAAATACTTGTATGAATTGTTAGAGAGGATATTGTTTTCCTTAGGGATCATACTGGAATGCTAGGATTCTCTAAAGCTGCATTTCTGAACAGAAAAAGAATCGTATTTTAACTATGATACCCATATTACTTTGTTTATAAAACCTGAATTTAAGTTGGCACTGTAGAGAAGAGGAAACCTTGAAGGGAACTTAGTTTTTGAAACCTGATCTCTGTGTGAAAGTGTCTGTGAAACTCTGGTATAAAGATTTGAAGGGTTTAATTTAGAAATTCAAATCTACATAGCTAAGTTTTTTGGTTTTGGTGGGGTTTTTTATTTTGTTTTGTAGCTTTTTTTTTTTTTTTAAATTTTGTGGTGTCACATTTTTCAAGACTCAGTTTATCTTTTCACAATAATGAATGAGACAGCAGTGTTGAAGAATCATGAGCTGTGTTTACTGAGTATTCAATTTATGAACTAAATGATCTGCATAATCTTGTGATTTATTACTGGTTTGATAGTTCTCCTTAATTAATAGGGGTTTGTTTTATGGGGGTTCATGATGCTGGTTTCAATTTAGACATGTAGGGCTGTGGGACATGGAGGTGGAGTAGGAGACCACCTGACTTGTGCTGCATTTTTATGGAGTCCCAGCAAAGTTCAGACTGCCTCTTTTTCTGGGCAGAATGAATAGAAGGCTGGAAGAACAAATTGGCACAATGAAAATTTTTTAAAGACAAGTACATGTATCCAACTTACCAAAAAATCTCAAGTTTGCTAGTTAAGAGTATAAAATTTCTTTTGAATTTTTTTTTGTCTACTATCTGTCTTATTGCAAGCTGCATGTCTTATTTTGAAATGTACTTTTGTGCACTAAAGAAGTAAAATTTATTGTAAATGTTACATTAAAAGACTCATTTCTCAGGCAGTTGGAATTAGGTTATTTCAGAGGCAAATGCTTCTTACGCACATTACATAATCATTAGATTGAAAACCCAATTTCTCCAGCTTCTAAAACAAACCATTTCTTTTGCATATTGCAAAGTTTTTGAGGGGTGACATCTCCAGAACAAGTGCGTGTTCATACTGTATTGCTTCTGAAATAGCTGGGAACATGCAGCGATGGAAAATGACTAAACCAGAAAGGGTCACTTGTGAAATGCACAGTACATTATCGTAAAGAGGAAGAATAAACAACTTTTTCCATGGCCTGCGTGCAGGGCCAGTTTGCAGGTGTGTGATGGTGGTGGTGCTTGATGAGTCTTGTAGCTGAATTACTGAATTTCTACTATGCAAATGTGGCAACAGGAAAACATTTTTGGACTTGTCTGTTTTTGTTTGTCTCTCTTACAGAAAATTAAATACTTTGTATATGTGAGCTATCCATGGTATGATGGCTTGAACCTCCCTGATACAGCAGCCCCTGCAAAGTGATTTTATTGTCCTCTGATCTACTGGAACAGTTTTTAACATGTCTTTTGCTTTACCAGTCCTTTTGCAGACTGGGAAGCCCAACAAGTACCTTAGTGGTAATTTAGAATCTACTACTAAAGTGTGGGCATTGAGCAGTGTTAGAAATTTCGAGCTGGAATCAAAATTCATTTCTTGATGTATTTCTTGACTGTTCTTTCATTTAATAAAGAAGAAACTATGCACTTCAGGAAATGGTATTCTTTATTTATGGCTATGATGGGAAAATGCAAATCAAGCAGTGAATTTTGTGATTAGTATTTTACTGAGCAGTCACTTACTATAATTATATGTTTTAGACCACTGGAATTATCATGTTTTATTAACCGGATTATTTCCTGACTTCTTGTAGGATTCTGAGTAACAACAAGATCTTGTGGTTGAAGAATGGCTCTTTCTTCGGGCTGAGGTCCCTGGAGAGACTGTGAGTAACTGATCAGCCTTCAATTAAAAGTCTTTGTACTTTAAATATAGAAACAAACATCAGATAATGAAGTTGAGATGTTCTGAACTGTATTGCACAGTGGAGTTTCTAGGCAGTCATCAGGTTAAGAAACAGCATAAAAATGAGTGCATGGGGATGGACATGGAGCATACAGGAAAGCACTGCCATCAGTTTGGAACTAAAATAAACACCCAGTCAAAGCCTTGTACTACACTGTGTACACTATCACAGTGAGGACTGCTGCATGTAAGGGTAACACTAATATACCTGACGTGTAGTTTGGGTTATTTAACTCGTTGGTCTCCAATACTTCTATTTTAGATCTATGCTAATTTCAATTTTTTCTATATTATGATTATAATATCAACAAATTGGACAGCATTTATCACAGGAGCATTTATCACAATGACTTTTGATAAAGCTCCATGGCTATGTATTTCTAGTCAATATTGGAAAGGGGAGGGAGGAGCTCAGGAGCAGCTAATGAGTTAGGAAGAAAATATTTGGAAACTTCAATGGAAATAAATAAGAAGTAACAGCTGTACTATAATAATACAACTTTCTGTATATATAGGTCTGTCATTTGAGAATAATTTTGATAAGCCTAAAAGGCTATTTTCTGTATCTATAGACAATTTATGGTACCAGTACATCTACAATGAGTGATTATGTCATGCCTATCTTACAGTTTCTCCTGCAGCTTAAGCTAAATTACTTTTATACTGCTTTTTAAGAGTAGCTTTATTGTGTCGAACTGTTGATATAAAATTGCTGCTACATTCATAAATGTATTCTGTGTGGTGTGAATATTTCCATATGCAAAGAAATCATGTATTAAAAACAACCTTAGCTAATATTTTTACTACAGATGTGTGTGATATGCATGCTGTTTATGGTTGTGGAATAAAGTGGGTAAGTACACCATACTGAGATGTTTGAGTACCCGAAATGTGGTTTAAAAATAAACAACTTATTTCAAGGTCTAAAGCAATCCCTTAAGCACCTTGAAGGATTTGGGTAAAGTGACTTTCAGAACATTTATGCTAAGTAACATTAGATTTTCTTTGCATATAGTTACAGTTGTATCTCTTTTGAATTTTAATGTTAAATATTTATGTATTAAATGATATGGAATATTAAGTAGTATGGAATGGAGAGTGATGTATTATTTACTAACTGGTTTAATATTAGGGTTAAATAGGATTAACCTCATAGTGATATGAGGTTTGTAAAGAAGTCTACAAACATTTTAGACAAAACAATTTAAAACACAGAACAGAATTACAAATTTATTGCAAGAAGGGAAATTAGTAAATTAAATTCTCATGTAATGTAAGTAAATGTAAGTAATGTAGTGTTTAGAACTAAAGGAAAACATTTCCTCTGAGGTTTTTTTTTAAGGTTTAATTTACATTGGGGAATTATACTGAGCATGTGCTTTCAGGAATTGTATTAGTTGACTAGTGAGAGAAATTCTTGAACCTGAAAAGGCATTATGAACAAAACAAAGAACAGTGAGAAAACAGAAAAAGTGCCTTAGTTGTGTAGCCTCAAGTACCATCACAGTCTAAACCATTTAATTTTCCTGTGCTGATTTTTCAAAACAGTACAGATAAAATGAGTATCATCTCCTCTGTTTATAAGTCTGTTTGGCTGTGGTGTTAATAAAAAATCCCTGAGTGGTCCATCAGTCAAAGACTGGAATTCAAGTGATGGCATTCTCATGATTCATTGCTCATTGCCCTGTTTCTGTTTCATTTGGGGCCACTCTGGCCCCATATGCTTCTTATCAATATCTGTGAAATCCCAGTTTCAGCTGGAGGGGTGGGAACAGCTGGGATGGTCTGCTAGGAGGTGAGTGTGAATGAATTACAGCTGGATGAGTGCTCCCAGCTCTTGGACAAAGGTTTCCCCAGCTTTGCCTTTGAAACAGAACCTAATTCAGAGCAGAACTTCAGGTGCTCAGAGTGGAGAACTATGGCAGCAACTGCTGCTCACTGTTCATATTTGTGACTTACCAAAATGCACCAAGAACTTTCATTCCTTACCTAAAAGGATGTACTGTAGCAGGAAAATCCAGCTTCCTTTAAAATGATGTTTAGTTTACAAGATTAGGTGCTTAGGAACACGGGTGTGCTGGAGTTAAGAATTACTCATTTAATTTGACTTTGCACTCCTTGTGGTCCTGTCCAGACAAAAAAATGTGAATGCCATAGAGGGAAGAGTCATCTAAGTCAGTAATTTTTTATTATTTTTTCCCAGTTACCATGAGATCATGAGCTAGAAGAGTGTAAGCTTACATGGAAAATGAACTCATTCAATGTCAAACTGGATAAAATTGGAGAAGTAAAATTTCCGGTGGAATTGAATGGCCTGTATATTCTAGAGTGCATAAACTCTCTTTCTGGGTAAAGAATGGTTTGAAGCACTACTCCATTAAGTGAGTGACTATTTTCCCTATTACTGTGTTTTTCAATGCATGTCACAACAGGAATTGGAATACAGAAGTGTCAGTCTTCTCAGGTTGTGGTGGTTTCTCAAGAGTTACACATATGAGGTCCCTCACTGAGCAGTTGTCTCAAAGTGGGACTCTCGTTCTGTCAAGCAAATCAAGAAAAGTTGTTTACCCTTTACCTGTCCATTCTAAGAGTAAGAAAAAATTGATTTCTCTAAAACTAAGGCTATTGTAGAATTCTATTATTTTACATGATTTTTTAAAATGGTTTTTAGAAAGTTGCAGGTTTTTTCAACCATATCATAAGAATAACAAGGTTACTATTTCAGATTCTCTCAAACTGTGTTGCTGCTATAGAAAACCTGATACTAGCTTTTCAGGGGATAGAGCCAACAAACCAGGGAAAAACATGTTTGGGGATACAGTTACTTCCTGTTTAATAAATTTTTTTGAATTTTTGAATTAATATACTACCATATTTAATAGTAAGCCATTAATATTAAAAAATGAAATGTAATGATGTCTAGTAAAAATGGTGATTAAAAGCAATGCATGAAATACTAATATTTTTATTGGGCAGTTTGTAAAAGTGCTTTGAAAAACACTGCCTCACAAAGGTGCACTTTCAGTTTTCTGTATGTGTATGAACAGTGACTCAGGAGAGATCTATAGAGGTGGCAATCCCTCTCCACAGTTAGAGTTTTCTGAAATTAAGAATTGCTGCCATGTGCTGGTTTGGAAAGGTTGGCTCACAGGTGTGACATGGCATCTGGACCATGATGTGCCTCTGTGCCACTGAGCTTACACTGTAGTACTGACAAGAGGCATTAAGAAGTGAAGATCATAACTTAAATACTGTGAGAGAATAAAAGTTTTCTGTGCTGTCCAGTTATATGGTCCTTGAGTTGGAATAAAATCAGAAGTGTAGGTAAGAATATCAAAAAGCTTTTTTTAATGCAAGCATAGTAAAGGAACTGTTTGTTAAAATATGAAGAGCTGTGTGGAATTTAACCAAAAGAGAGCTACAGGCCGTAAATTCTTTAAATGAGAATGCACACCTTGAACCCATTTCTGTGATACACCCTGTGGAGATGGTTGACTTCACATTCAGGAGGCTGAGAATTCACTTTGGATCTGAAGCTGAGGGCAGACTTGACAGCTTGTAATGATTTCAGTTTCAGTGCCTTCCCTGTCTGCAGTCAGTGTTCTGCCTTCCCCGAACAGCAGGAGTTATCACAGACATTTCAGTAAGTTTTCCTATGCTCTGGGTACCATGAAAGAAAGGCAAGCTGGGCTTTCCAAGCCATGAAAGAGTAAGGTAGCCCTTTCAAGTAAGTCAGCAATCAAAACTCTCATTTAGTAAAATATTTGGAGGGATCTGAACAACTGAATTGTCTCTGTACTTTGGTGGTGTAATTATTGCATATATCGGAACAATTTATCACGTGGATAAATCTGAGACAGTTTCCTTCTTTAAGAATTATTTTTATTTATTTATTTATTTTTCTTTTCTAGGTATGTGGTCAAGCATGCCATTACCCAAAGAATCACAAGCTAGTGCAGGTTACCAAGTTCCTTGCAGGTCTCTTCTCACGGCAGTATGTGGTATGGATGCTGCCATGAAGCACTGCCACCCCCTCACTGTGCAGCAAAGTGATAGAATTAGGGCCAGCTGTGGCAAGGCTTTTTATGCCTGAGGATATTTGGCCAGCCACAGTCCATGGGATGCTTCTGGGAACAAAGACCAAGGCGACTGGGCCAGGTGCTCCAGCTGTGCTGGACCTAAAGCCAAGATCCAGACTAGGAAAAGAAATCTTCTGCCCTCATCGTGGTGCCAGCTGGCCCAAAACAATGTGTACTTCAGCTGTTATCCACACTGCTAATTTCCTTACTTTGCACAGCAGCCACTGCACCACAGCTGCCCCAACAGCCCTGAGCCATCTCCCCATGTCACCCACCCTGTCCTGGCTCCCCTGCTGTGGGCTCCTGGTGCTGTGGGATTGATTCTGTGCTTGGCATTGGCAGAAGGGGGTGTGTGAACTCTTTCTCTCTCTCTTTCATAATCAAATGTACTTTTTAGTTAGATTTATGGGAGCATTATACCTCTGAGACTGCTGTTCCTTTGTCCCAGTGACTGAGCCTCTAACGGGTTCAGAAGCTATTGGGAGGGAACCAGCAAGTAAAAATAAAGAAACATACACAAACAGACCATGGTTGCATAAGCAGTTTCCTTGGGAAATCAGGATGAAAGATCACTTAGCAAGATTACACATATTTTTCCCAGCTGAGCCAGAAGAAAAATCATGCCAGGCACTAATAAGCAGCAGTGACTGTTTTACAGAAACTTGCTTTGTTACATTTTTAAGACAAAGAAAAATAGTACTGAAGTGTCTCGAAGAATTTAACATTGAGTTTATTTTTTGTTTTAATTTTTTTAGTGCTGTAGGTGAGTCCTACTCAACCAGTCCTCACTTAGATTGTGTGTAGTTTTGAAGTGTGTATTAAGTGCTGCTGTAGCATCACGATCCAATCATGTGTCAATGCTGCACAGCCACGTGTTGTCCATGCCTATTATCAGACAAGACTGCCTAAAAGCTACTTCCAGTAGATTTCAATGGGACATTCTGCAACTGCATGTTGTGGTGTGCAATGGAAGTAATAACACCCTGAGCTGAGGGATGAAAAGGGCTAGAAAGACAAGTACAGAAAAGGTATGTTGTTACACAGTCATTACAAAAATACGATATTTAGAATTTCTTTAGCAAAATTCAAGTGATGGAAATATAAAATATAAATGTTTGACATTTTTTAATGTGCAATTTACATTTTCTAAATTACTGTCCTCTTCATTTTTTTCCATGCCCGTACACTTGAAATGTGCATGTGCACACACACACAAAGAAACAGATGTTCTTCCTAGGTACTGTGAAGCACTGGAAATACACTCAAAGAAACTGAATAATTTTACATTCAAGACATTACGTCTGACATCTTTAAAGTTAGAAACTTCATAGATTAAATTTAGAATATGTGTTCTTTTTTTTGATTTTTGTAAAAATAGAAAAATACTGGTTATTATGGACTCATAATATTTCAGGCTGACAGCCAGAATCCAGCTGTGCAACATTTTTGGCGCCTTTTTTTTTTTTCCTTGCAGATCTTGCAGCTGAGGAGTGTGCCCCTAACTTTGTGCAAGCACTTTTAACAGAAAATAAATTGATAAGCTTGGAAACCTGAAATGCCACTGAGCTGTGTGTTTAGAGAAATGCTGTGATGGTACTCAAGGAAAGGGCAATCTGAAAATCTGTTTCTTAGGGCTGTTTGTTGTGTAAATAGTCACAGTATGAATAAAACTATTCCATTTTATCTACTTTTTGTACTTGGAGAAATATGAAGAAAGAAAACTCAAGCATCTGAAGTTTTCTTGCAACTTTTTCTTGCATTTGAAATCCTGCATGGATTTAGTAAAATCTCTAGGGCCAGTTGATAATGATATCAAACTAGTTATTTCTTTATTCTCAAAGAACAAAAGTACAGGTCCTGCAACCATTATTTTTTTCTTCTTTAGTAATATGTCTGGGGCACCTGAGGAAATCTAAGCAGTTTTCCATGTAAAATTTCTTACTGTGTTGGCTTGTAATGGTTTACAAAACTCATTATGCTGCATTACTGTTTGAAGTGATTGATGATGTTCTGGTAGATGCAGAAGGATGGGAATAATCCTGGGGAAGGATTTTTCTCCAGGAGCAAGACTGTGCTTTGTGCCTGTACTCTAAACTAGACTGAAGACAATTCATGTTCCCCTTGGCAGTCATTGAACTTTGAGTTGCCCTTTTGGTTTCAGTGTCAGATAAACTCTTCATCTTTTTAATTATGATGATGCCAGGGTTTGCATGAGGCAGGAGGGTTCCCTTTGTCGGTCCTAAATGCAGCTAATGTAGCTGGCAGGTTGCTACTGATTGATGGGTGTGTTTGCCTGCAGTATGGTCTGTACAGAGACACCTGTAAATACTGAGCTTAAAAAACAAAGTTCTGAAAATTCATGAATTACTGAAGTTATTCAGTATTATCTGTTGATTCAGAGACATGTATTACAGATAATTGGTTTGGAGTGTTGGAGATACTCGGGAGACAATGAGCTTTACAAATACTAGAAGGGAAAACAAACCCAGTGAATGCAGGCAATGGACAGGTCAGAAAGAGGAAAGAAAATAGTTATGCATATAATAATCATTTATTACCTAAAATTAGACTAGCTTTTTGTGAAATGAATGCTTCTTAAGGCTCATGGTGGAGCATGCAAAAAGCAATTTCTACCAAAAAAAAGAGTGTTGAGCTAGGAAATAGAACTGTGTTCTTCAGAGCTTAGTAGACACACCTCCTTAGCCATCTCGTTTTTTCATTGGAATGCTGCTGTATGCCACGGTCAGCTGCTGTAAGATTTTTTTTTTTCTGGAGTTTTTATCATATCTCTGGGTTAGAACCAGATTCCTTAGCCATCCTGGCACTCCTCCTGCATTTCCTCACACCAGTCTGTCTTTGTGGTGGCTGCAGCCCAGAGATTTTGCCTCTCTTTGTTGCTTGGTTCTCTGTCATTATGGTAATTTTGGTCAAGTTACTCAATAATGCCAATGTCAGATATATTCTGCTACAGACAGAAGATAGAGATGTTCACTTTAACTAATCTGTGCTTTAAATATCTGGCTTCATGTACCTGTCAGTTAAGATTGTAATTTATTATTGAATTATTGAAAAATATTAAATGCATGTCAAAAAAAGTATTTTTCCATAAAATCAATTTAGTTCTACAAAATACATTTTCTATAAAGTCATTTTAATATTTTAAAATTTTAATGGCGTGAATTGGTGAGATTGGTATGAGCCTGATACAAGATTGAAAGGAGATATGAAAATGATCCTGGTAGCACTAGAGTACCTTCAGTTCTTTACTGCCAGGAGTTTTTTTTAGCATCAAATAAGAGTTCCTCATTAACATTTACAATATTTGAATTATATCTGTAAATCATGCAAAACCACAAATTTAGTAATTGCAAATAAAATTTAATGTTACAATGAGAAGTCTCCCCTATCACTTAATTAGCTAAAATTATGTAATTATCTAATTATTTCTAACTGACTATTTAAGTTGGACAAAGTTTTTACCCAACCATATTTATTTATTGACAGATTTCTTTTTTCATTATCTGATTCTGGAAGATGTTATACTTTAGGCATTGCATTCAATTAAAAATACAGCTTTTTATCTTCTATGTCTTTTACTTGAAAACAGTCCTTAATCATAAAGGGCTTTGTCTAAATAGGGAATTTTATGCATGCTGTAGCAAATGCATAATGGTTAGGTAATACAATATTTATATGTTGATGTCAACCAAGAGAGTCTTTTGAAAGAAGAAAAATCTGTGAAGGAAGAGACTTTTATTTGAGAGAAGTGATTGGAAGTCAAGAACTTATTTTAGAGTCTTTTAAAAATTTTCATTCAATTTTTGCCTCATCACTTGATCTCTCTCTACCTCTCTGTGTTTTTATCTGTATTGCTTATGTACTATCGCCAAATTTATTAATACTGGGAGATCTCAGCTTGTCAGGAGAGAGGATACAAGAAAAAGTATGTTGATGTTTGTGTAATGCCAATTATTTTACATTTCTACCTTATGTGAAGTCATTTATGTGCATTCCTGCCCTGACTGGGAAGAAACCTTAATGGGCACAAACAGACAAGTGCAGATAGAGAATTCTGATGCTTGTTGAAAATACCTGCCTGGTTCCATAAGCAGAAGAAGCAGCAGCAGACCTAAGGAACTTTGGAAAATACCATGGATCTGGACTTGGAAAAGCCACTGTTGTTCCTCACTGTTGGCAAAGGAGCACCGGGTGAATTGCTTCTCCAAGTCAGTATCATTTTGCTGCAGGCAGTGTTTTAATGAATTGCATGGGAGGAGGGTATCCAGTTTGCTTTCACTGCATAGAAATTTGGAGATACCAGAGAAGGAGAAACAGAGGCAGGATCAATGTCTCCAGTCAAATTCAGCAAATTAAAAATTGTCTTCTCATTTTAATTTAGTGGTCCTTAATGGATCTCTTTATTCTGTCCTATGACTAACACTAAGTTACACATTTATTAGTGCAAAAGCTGAGTATTTTTTGACACTGCCCTCCCTAAAAGCAAGTAAAAAAACCCCCAAAACCAACAAATAAACCAACATCCCCAAACTCTCTAAATGCCAGAATCCATTATGTTCTAGTGTGCGGTATCAAAGAGAGATTTAGCATTCTATCAGATATCGTAAAACTTTTGGTGTTCTTAATATGACTGTCAGAAACACAGGAGTTGGAAATTAAAAGTAAAATTACATTACTCTTTTTCTAAGAGGCTGAACGTATTGTAAGTCTTAGAACCATGAAGTATCTATCAAAGCACTTGTAATGCAATGTGACAGAAAGGTAATGCATTTTTTTCCTCTATTAATTTGTTATTTACCAGTACAAAGTCACAATACAGACTATTAGACATCACATACATTATAGTTTAGAGGATGAGACAGCGGGAAAATACCCTGTATATCTGTTGCTGTAGAGATGCTATGCTGTAGTGTGCAAAAAAAGAGCAGTAATTCTAGAAAAAGAGGATGTTTTCTTTGGGATATTACAGTGCTGTTTAAAAATAGAAGTAATTAACTCCAAAAAACAGATTAGTAAACCAATCCCATTGTTCTAGAGCAAGGCTCCAGAACCAAGCGTGATTCCCGTCTTTTTCTTTATACCTTGAGCCTCCTAAACTGGCACATTCATTTGTCTGGTTCTGTGGTATTCTTGTTTCCCCTTGGAAACACCATGGGCTCCCAGGCCGTGTCTTTGCTCTTAATCCCATGGTTTATGGTGAGATCTAAGAGCTGCTCAGTGCTGCCTTCCCTCCTGAGTGTGACAGGGTTTTGTCATTCTGAGTGCACTTCTGGGATCACGCTCCTCTGCTTCTGACATGAGACTCTGCTTTCAGCTTGGGCACAGAGTTGCCAGCAGCTGGCAGGGGTGGGATGTAGCCCCAGTGTTTGAGGTGTCAGTGGTTTGCCAGGCTGCATCGATGGACTTTTCAGTGTAACCATTTGCAAAACAGATTTCTGTTGGAAATGTGAGCATGGCAAAATAAAAATGTTCAGTAGGGGGACAGAGCAGTTTCACAGGACCATTTTTATCATAGATACCATGTTTTATTTAAACTGCTTTATAGTCACAAAATATAGAATCTTTCTTGATTGACAAAGCTGAACTATCCCACATAGGACTGATGCAAACTTTGTTTCTATAAGGAAACACAGACTGGTTGAAACAGTAGGAAAAACAGAAAGGTGGTTTTAGGGCAGTTTGTGTGAAGTCAGAGAGAAGCTGATGCTGGGAAGTCAAGCTGATAAAAATTAGTGTTAGATCATCAGCAACTGAGCTAATCTTGTGAAGGGAACTGTGAAGTGAATTGGTGGCTGAATCCTTTTATTCAATGTGTGGTTTTGATTCCTCAGCTGCAGGCTATTGGTGGAATAACCCTCTCAAACACCAGAAAATACTGTATATTAGTTGTATTCAGATGCAGGGTGGTCTTTAACATGTTTACTGTCAAGAAAACCACAAAGTTGCCTGGCCTGGTAGTATTGATACATAAAATGTGAGAGACCTCAAGTTCTGACTAGGGACATCTCAGCATCATAGTGGTGTTGGGTAAAAGTGAGTATCCAAAGAGAACCTCCAGACTCAATCCTTCCTTCCCAGAGAGTTTTCTGGGCCCTACTGATATTTTTTCTTTTTGTGTCTCCACCTCTGACTGGATATCAATTGACAGACATTTCTCAATTGCTTACTTATAAGGACAACCCTCCCCCCAATGTATATAGGTTATTGTCTGCCAAAAGTGCACGTCTGTAGCCTGGGCTGGGAGATCTCAGATGAAAACATGCTATTGCTCATTCATATCATGCTAGTCTGTAAATGCTCCATGGGTACCAATGACCCTGGGAGCTTGCTGCCCTCAGAACTTCTGGGGATGCCTGCAGAAAGCACAGCTTGTTCTCTTGACGCTTGTGCTTCGCCGATAATCTCTGAGAAGGCAAAAAAAAAAAAAAGAATAGAATTGAAAGGGAATGGAAAGAAGGGCTATGGTTTATGCCAGTTTAGTTTAAAGAAAGGAAAAAAATCCCCAAAATGAGTTGTCTGAAGTAGTTAGGAAAGCTGATGTAATATAACAGCTGTGGGCAGTTTTTCTCCCCACTTCTTAATATAGACAGAATTGATTAGTTGGGTGTAGTATAGTGCTGCGTGTGTCAAGTAGGTACAAAATGGTTGTTCTCACGAGAAAATTGCATGCAGACTTAGCACATGATAAGCTGTCTTGTGTTAACACAAATTGCCTCGTTCTTGAAATGGAAAGTGACTGGGAGAGCTATAGAGGATGTTTGTGTAGTCTGAGCTATGCATATATTCTGTGAAAAAAAAAAAAATTACAGAATTCCCCTATGTGCTACTTTAGAAAGCGTTTTGCTGAGGAGAATACAGAAAGAAACTTTGTGCTGAAATAAAACGTGTATTTTTATTTGCTTGTTAACTTGAAAAAATGAAATAAAATTGGTATCTGCAATGGTAGTGAGATTCATCTGATAAAAATAAGTGGTTTAAGTTAAAAATAAGCCACTTGAGTTAGCATAATGCAAGGAACTTGTTGAAGCATAAGTAAAATGTTTTTATCATGCCTTTATAACCCAGGAAACTGCCAAAGGGGCAACTTGAACCTCTTAAAGTCAATTAATCTCTGTCTATGGAAAAATAAGAAAGATGCTAAATCAGGAATAATGTTAGCTGTAGGTGCCTGTAAAGCCAAATTTATTAAAAAGCATACCCTCAGCCATAACTGTAACACTTCTGCCATGATGCTATAATTAATGGCCAATGAAAGAAAGTTTTACAGCTAATGTATGTACTCAGACACATGGTACATTTGTTACTTTCACTAAGTGTGTTTTACCATTTTTTAAAAAATTCAATATTCCCATTTGTTTGTTCATGCAAAGTAAGTTAATACTTATTTAAAGACCTTAAAGACGTGCTTTTCAGCTGGAAGGGCAGTTTAAAGTACATTGTGTTCAGAACAAAACAGTGTTTTATGTACTATGTCAGCAGCTAAATTGAGAATTTGATGCTTTTTTCCCCTTTGTAGCATTAATTGCTTTTAGGTACTTCTGAGAAGTGCAAGCGCCTCACCAGGGACAATTCTCCCATTTGATTGAAGTTTAAATGCTTTCCTACTGTACAGTTATGTGAACTCACAAAAATATTTAGGAATGTAAGACCAGAATGGGCTGCAGCCAGCCAGCTCTCCCTCTCATCATAACCATAAACGAGCCAGTCCATTAATAGTTTTCCAGCACTCCATTAAGACCACTAGAACTTCAGTTCAATATAATGGCACTGAAACTTAAAATGTGTCACAAAAGAAGAAATTTTAATGTGCCACGGGTTGGGTTTTTAAATTTTTCTTTTATGTGTCTTTGCCCCTGTAACCAATAAATCCTTATCAGCCATTCTGACGGTTTCTTTAGCCATGACTGCCAGCAAGGTACACCAACACAGGCACTGATTTTTCAGGACTAGAGCAGGTTATCAGTGTAAACTGTCCAATACACCCTCTCAGCCTTTTATATTGAAACAGGAGGAGCAGGGGAAACTCCTGAAGCCATGTTCTGCATCAAACAAGAAATAAATAAAGATTGCTGGTCCTGGAAGATGCCTGGGGAGGAGTCAGCTCTGGATATGCAAAAATTCATGTCACAAGCTGCAATTTCTAACTCCAGGAAGCCATATTCATGCATAAACATTATCAATCTGAACACATAATTTGAAGGCTGCCCCAGATCTTTATTTCTACTTTTTCCTATCTATGATCTAATTGTAGTCATAGCCTATTTTTATCTATATGATTTATAGTACTGTTATCCTTTAACTCAAACTAATCCTTTTCTCTTTGTAGGGTTCACCATTCATAAACAGTGATGTAATACTCACTTTCCTCATCTAAGCAAGCCAAAAATATGATAATCTCTTAGTGAGATCATGAAAATAACCATGAATTGTACATACCCTTAAAAAAATTATGGGCACAGTGCCTGAACTGTATATAAAAGCAGGGTTATTATCTGCAAAGATTTATTTTATACATAATGACAATGTACTCTCTTTATAGTCCAAAGAATTAATTTTAATCCAGTTAATTGCATACTCAGATAAGTAGAATTTCAGCTTAGTTTAGCATTCAGAAGTGATGTTCATGTTGTGAAACTGTTGCAGTTGAATATAGAAAAGATCTGCTGTAAATAAATATCCTTGGGAAATTCATTGTGACTTTAGGGCTTGGGATGTCTGTGCAAAGCTGCTTTCTCTGGTCTTGCATTACAATCCAGTGCTGACCAAATGGTTACTTAAAGAAGCCCACTGAAAGTTTAAAGCTTCCTGCTGAGGACATTCAATCGATTCTTACTTTCCATCCTATTTTTATTTTTGTTGCCTCTATTTTCAGGTTGAGTAGTGGATGGATGGGGATGTTCTTTTCTTTTTGCCCTCCTGAGAACTGACAATTCAGTAAATTGAACTTTTGTTTCTTTTTTTTTTTCTAAGCTGAGTCATCTGCACAGAGGGTAAAATACAGACCTTTTCTTACAGGTCTTCTCTCCTGACTTCCTTGCATTCAGGTGTTTGAGTAGCAGTCTGTGATGATTACTTTGTAGTTTATTTGTGTAAGTCAAATTAAATGTCTTTCACTTGGAACAGAAATGAGACATTTCACTCATTTTTCTCTATTGACTGTGTTATTGCACAGCAGCTGCTGCCTGGTTTCATAGAGCTATCTACTCATGTATTCAGACTCTGTATTACTGTAAGATGAGAAAATTCATCTTAGCTAATAGCTCTGACATAACTTCTCCTTCATTCATTAATTTCCTACCTTTCTTACTCAAATCTTTCCTTGCTCAAATCTATGATAAGTAGTGACAATGAAAGGAAAAACATAGAACAAAAGTAGAAAAATGGTATTGTAAAATAGTGAGTATTAGCACAGAGGTGGAGGATCAAGTAAGGAGTCACCAGTAGCATGTTGGATGGAAATTGTCTTTATGCAGAACTTCTTCTATTCATCCTTACATAAGGAAATTTCTCGTCTTTCCACCTCTGTATTGAGTTGCTGTGCTAATGAGTGCATGTCCTAAAGTCTTGTTTTCTCATATCTCTTCCCTTTGAAAAGTCCCAGAAGTTCTCTGTTTTTACATGAATTGAATCATTAAAAAAAAACAACCCTGTCCTTTATTGTTGTATGTGTGTTCTTTCATCATTCTGTCTGCTTATTCTTATTGTGTTGAAGTAATATACCACAGGCATTTTATTTTTGTGTCTAGCATTCTATACCTGAATAATTATTTAAATAGTTCCATAAGTGTGCGTGAAGTCCTATATTGTTACTTACTTTTGGTCCATTTCCCCCACAATCTGTAAGAGCTTTTTCATATGATGATTTCTCAAAAAAAGAACCAGGATTTAATACTCATGAAGGTAAGCTAAGACAAGATTCGTTTCTTCAGCCCACCTTATGTCTCACAGGGTCATCTGTGGCTCTTCTGTGTCTCCATGCTGTTCCCCAAGGCTCAGCTCTTTGTCACAGCCAATGTTTCTGGACAGAATACAGCATGCCACTGGGCAGCTATTTCATTAGCAGGCATTTTAGGAAAAAAAGTAGGTGCAGGCTGGGAATGAAACTCTGCCTGATACCTACAAAGAATGTAGAGCCATAATTTATGAAGGCTGTGTGCTGGACACATGGAGCTGAGCATATGCCAGCAAGGAGCACGAGCTCTTCAGGGCTCTGGGCTCGTGCCAACTTACACAAAAGCTGGTACAGGTACGTCACTGTTGCTGCAGCTCATGGAACTTGGGGTGTGCCAGGCTTTCTTTTGCTCAATGAACCCAGGGAATTCTTTTTTTTAAACGCTTGATGTTTCACAGTGAGGTTGAGGCCTCAGTTGGCTAAATTTCTAGCATTTTTAATGAACTGTAGAGCATTAGCTGTGTGATTTCTGTTTATTTATTTAAATGCTTGCATGTTTTAGAGTTTTTGCATGTGTTGCTGTAGTGTGCTATTTAAGCCACTGGTGGTACACTATGAAGTCCCATTTATTGCCCCATTTTCTTGGTATGTTGCATCTAAAAGCAGATGTGGATACTGTTTTCGTTAACTTGGTTTAAGGAAAACTTACAATTTACAAAATTGCCGGGAAGTGTAAACAACATTTACACTATTTTGTGATCCTCTGTCAGACTTCCATGAAATGCAGATTTTCTGAAACCAAAGCTTTTCTAATGACCTATTAAGTCATTGTATAGTTCAGCATTTAAAAGATGATATATGAAAAGCAAACCCTAATGAAGTGTGGTGAGCCAGCAGAAAGCAGATGGGATCCTGCACGGTATTACTGGTCTTGCAGAATGACTGAAAGAACCTTTTATACTAAATACAGATTCTACTGTCAAACTTTAGTAATGGGCTAATGTGAAAAAAGTAAACTGTGAGAGCAGCTGCTGCTCGCTTTCCTGCTTCAATCAGGCTGAAGTGAAAGCAGAAATGGTACTTCTCTTGTTTCAATATTGAGATGGTAGTAGATTTCTAACTTAGAGCTACATGAGTGCACTGTTTATATCAGTTGCTAGGATAAATTCATGTAGGGTAAGTGTGAACTGATAGATCACAACAATACTGACAGTTTGGCAATATTGGTTCTGTGTGGATTGCCTTTCATTTCCCATTGAATTTTCAAGCTCCTATTTGAGACAGAGGGAATGGGTTCAGAGAAATGAAAAAAGAGAGCCCATGTGCACGTATGTATAATACCAGTGCCAGTATGCCAGCAGTGGGCCTGCAGGAAGGCAGCCTCTGCTCCACCACTCACCCAGAAAGTTGGCAGAGCAGTCAATCAGCCAATTACCCAGCAAGCTATCCACGTCCTCCAGTGCTAACAGGCAAAGCAATTTGGTTCTGTTCTTTACTGACATTTTTCTTTTGCATGTCAGCTATTTTGTGCATTTTTGTATGTTAAATTTGGGATTGCATAAGCTTTATTTTCTGGCTTACTTGCTTGTTTCTTCCTAATCATATATTTATTTCATCTTATTATATTGCTGAAAAAAATTTCTAGGTGTTAGTAGTATTAAACTTAAGTGTACCCATTTAGTTTTATCCTATCTAACTTTTGGGTTAGTTGTTTTTTTTGTTTTTTTTTTTTTTTTAGACAATTAAATGATTATAAGTTTGAGTACCTATTCTTGGTTTTCTTGGTTGAAAGATGAGTACAGGCTGTAAATTTTTTTTGGGGAAAAAAAGACCTCATTTAATGCACCATAGAACTCTTTCTAAATATATTTTACCTCCTATTTTTATGGCTCTTAGATAGAATTGTATATTGTATTTTCCTAGAAT
The DNA here is from genome assembly GCA_013400435.1 of Pycnonotus jocosus. Classification (NCBI taxonomy): domain Eukaryota; kingdom Metazoa; phylum Chordata; class Aves; order Passeriformes; family Pycnonotidae; genus Pycnonotus; species Pycnonotus jocosus. Next base: position 77,315 of record VWYP01008908.1, on the reverse strand, counting down.
GGAATAGATATTGTCATTAAAATAGTGTTGCCACTTCAGGCAAATGTAGGATTATATAGATTATTTGTACAAAATTTTTCTTTAAAATCTTCTAAAATGTGGACTTATTTCTCCAATGAAACACTTAAAAGGTTGAAAGTTTAATTTTGAGATTTTTTTTCTCTTGACATAAGCAGAAGTCTCTTCTTAGAGATTTATTCAGATTTGTACAGATTTGTTCTAATTCTGTGTTTTTAATCTCTGGTGTGAATAGTTTCATCAGATCTTTTGGTTATTGCATGGTTCATTTTAGGTTAAGCCAGGGGTTAACTTCTTACAGAGGTTTGTTAAAAAGCAGATGGGTTCTTTCTGAGGACGAATGTGCTTTGGCCGAGATTTAAAGAAATCATGCAAAATTGGGATTTGCATCCATTCCCCTCTCCTCCCTCAACACTTACGTTAAGATTTGAAATATTCAGACTTGAAATCTGGCAGAAATTTGTCCCTGTGTTTCAGATGGGGTCTTGCACAGTTCAGTAATCTGTTTCCATTTGGCTGAGATGCAAGATTTTAAACAATATACATCACATTTGTGCAAAGGTTATATTAAACAGTGCCATCAGTGATCTAACAAAGTGCACTTGGTACATTATTTGTGTGTTTATCATATATAAACTGTGAAAATTCCCAGTAAAAGTCTCTATCCCAGTATCTTGCTGGATTCATATGGATAAAGAAAGTGAGAAAGGAGTTCAAAGCTATTTACAGGGCTCAGGACCATAATTAACACAGTCCAAGTCAATGAAATTATGGATGGAGGAATTTTAACTGCATTCATTGGGGGCTGAGTTTGAGCCTTCTGATTACCAGGTCTGTGTTCATGGTGATGGAGTTATAATATCAGTACCTTAGTATGCCTAAAAGTGACTGTACAATGGACCAAATATAAAGCAATAAAAATGTTTCACCTGAAGTGCTAATACCTTACTGTCACTTAAGGGATAATTTTGCAAAAGCAAAAAGACTTTGAATCTAGCCAATCAGGCCAAAAAAAATTATTCTTAAAATTTATAGAAATGAGGAAAAAAGGTAAAACCCAGAAAAATAAAATAATATTGTATGTCAGATTTTGGTCTTGTGGAATGAAAAATGTTTCTGTTTCAGTCCTGAATGACCTATTAGAGCTTAGCAGTACAAGCATTTATTGCTAAAATAATTATTTTTCTGCAAGCAAGTCAGATTAGGTGATCTTAGCAGAATGAATTGAAAAATACTACACGTAAGCTGAGAGAAAAAAAATTGATAGTTGGACTATAGAATTATCTGCCTTTTCATATTGATTTTACTTGTTAAAAGGCTGTTAAGAAATAATATTTTAAGGGTTACCATGGCTGTAGGCTATACAATGCCTAGGCTATACAGTGATTAGGAAACCAGACATTTTCCTTATGGTGATATATCAAATACTTGATACTGACAAATATCAAATATCCTCCCTTCTTTTTCCCAGAAGTCCAGATGTCATAATGGGCATTGCTGTTTCCAGAATGCCTCAGTGTACTTGTCAACTTGATGGTCTTTGTGCATGTTAGATGTGGGCATGAGCATGTCAATAAATTTTGTATAACCTTGTGGAATACTTAATAATAGAATAGAATATGAAGCAAAGTAAGCTTATACAGAGTCAGAGTTTGAAGTGTGTTATTGAGCAAACTTAAATTGGTCCAATTTGCATTTTGCCTGTCTTCCCTGTTGCTGCTAAGTTGCATGCTTTTGGGACTGGTATTTATTGTGTATGGTCAATCTCAATGAAGCTGTAAGATACTGTGAGCATGAAAATTTATAGGCAGATTAATGGTACCCATTATTAATCTCTAACTAAGCCTGACATGGCACAAATGTCGTCATTTGCTAAAAAAGTATTCTGTCTTCCTGAGGCCAATAGTGAGATAATTATCTGAGGATACAGAGAACTTTCTTGACAAACAGTTCTGAGGAATGAAAGTCAAACAGGGAACACTAAATATTTTACTAATACTAGCTTTGGATTTATTATAATAAGCTTGACAGAGTTAGAAATGAATGTACAGGAAGACTGCCTATTTTATCAGGGTTTGCAGAGCAATACCTTTTGAGCTTCTCAGCTGAACTGAAGTGTCCCAGCCCTGAACCAAGCAGCACAAAACTGATATGAGGGAACCGTGTGGGCTCAGCCAAACTGGAGATGAGGGTAGTCTTTGTAGTTGGTGATATTAACACTTACAGCTCTCTGAATAAGGTCCCTGCTTCTAAAAAAAAGATTATTTGAAATGGTAATAAATAGAATAAATATAGGAGAAGGAGAAATGGAGTACGATATTAAGTAAAAATCAAGATGGAGAAAACGGGTGGAAAATTTCTGTTGGTGCTGCAGGGGACATGAGTTGTGAAGATGCAAATACAGAATACAGGTGACCAAGGGCTGGGATGGTGACACTGGCACAGGGAGGGTGGAGGGTACCAAGCAGGTGCTGAAAAAGGAGGAAAATTCCTTGTTCTGTGCCTGCTCAAACCATCAGGTATGTGATGTTTCTTGGGCAGGGCTGGCTGGGCCTGGCCCAGGACACTGGTGGACACCTGTGTTTAGGTGTGTGTTTTGTGTTCCTGATCCCTGGAATGGCAGGTGAATACTGCAGAGGGAGTCACGTGCTCCTCACAGTGAGGAGGAAGAAGGAATAATTCACATTACTTAAAAATCACATGCCTCAGATAGACATTGCAGGGCACTGGAAGGGGAAACTGGCAATGAGTGAATGGTCTGTGTTTATTGGAAAAAAAATATTTAAGAGTGTCTGAGGGCAAAAAATCAAGCTAAAAACTGTAATTCCTCTGTAGGACAATGCTTACACAATTTGCTGCTGTGTTTCTTTTGCACCACTGTGCCAGAGGTATGTATTAAATACTAATACATGTGACTCAGTCCTCCCTCAGTGTGATGCCAGCTTGGGTGCTTTGCTGAGGGTTTGCTGATGGCTGCCTGTCTTCTGTGTAAGATCTGTGATTTTTGTAGGAACCCCTGAAAAGTCAAATGTGTCTTTCTGATCACAGAAGGAAATGAAAAAGAAAAGAGCTGCAAAAAGCCGTTCACCCTTCTAGTGAGAATAAAGTGATAGAATGGGAGATGCCAACATCAGCCCGTTTCTGAGACATCCCCATTATGCCTGCTCTTAGAGAGATGTCTCCACCTTTGAAATACAACAGCCTCTAGCAGATCTGAGTTTAACCTGCACCAGAAAAGCTGATCATAAAGGAAAAAATCAATTAATTCTTAAAGAGTGACTAGATCCTGCTGAAGTTGTGAGATCCTGGGCTGACCTATGGAAGTCCAAAGCTGAGTCTTCCATGTCCAAGTCTTCAACTTAATATAGAGAGGGCTCCTCTTTCCCTTCCCTAATCCTTTTCTCAGTTTTTTGCCTTACTATCCTTTGCAGCTAAGGAGTCATTCAAGGTGCTCCTCATCGACATCTTGCTGGTTGTAAAAAAGGGACATGATTTCAGCCCTTTTTGGGTCAAGAAAGTGCAGGAATTCAGAATTAGGAAAAGGGCAGTGGTTGTGAATATGAATTACAACAGAAATTGATTTGGTTTTCATTTGTTCAGACCTTTCTTAGAATGAGAGGCTTTTGCAGCAACTGTGCTTTGGTGTTTAAAAAGGAGGTTTCTATCTCCTTTGAAAAGAAAGTCAGTTAAAAAAATAGTCTTTTCTTTCCTTTTTTTTTTGTTTTGTTTTTTTTTTTTTGTCCTTTTTATTTTTTGTTTCCTTTTTAAGAGTTCTGGCTATTGAACTGTAACACTGGCCACATGTGCATTAAAACTATAAAGTTCTTATGAATCTTTAATGAGGAAATGTTCATGTGTGTACAAAGTAGATGGTTTTAACAGAGGCAGCTCAGTCACTTTTGATTTTGTTCCCTCACCATCCCCCAAATACCTCAAGGGCTCCGTTCTGCATTCCTTACACATTTTGCTTGCTCTGGGAAGACCCACATTCACATTAATTCAAAGACCATCACCTCCTTCCTCCCCCCAAAACCCACATAACAAAACCAAAATTCTGTTGCAAAATGATTTTGATCTCAGAAAAGAGGATGATTTTTTTTTTCCTTGATTGTTTTCAGAAGTTTTTAATATGGGCTGGGGAACAGAATTATTATGGCTGCAGAGAGGGAAACCTTTTGGAAGTGCTCCCGTGCTGTGCTGTGGTGGATCTGGTCAGTGATGTTCTGATGTTCTATCAGAGTTGCTGCTGTGGTTGGGGCAGGGGGGAAGGTGAGGGCAGTGTCAGAGCAGGCAGGAGGAGCTGGTTGGGTCTCCCTCTCCATGGCATGGCAGACCAGGACCATCCCTGTTGACTCCATGTGACACCCCATGTAGCAGCCACCTGGTTTTGATGCACTACTGGAAATAATAAAGGTCAATGCCATTAAAAGTGGTGTATGAGTAAAATGCTTATCTTGCAGGAGAATCTCAAAACCTGCTAAACGTGGCTTAGTTGTGAGTTCAGTAAAATATTGATGGAGGGTTTATCCTTGCTTTCAGATGTGTGGGGTGACAGCAGTCAACAACAATAGGACTGTGTAATGTCCCATTCTTTCTATTAATTTGCTTTCTCAGGAGGGTTGTCCTTGCTTCCTTGTCTACATTTAAGGGGTTATTCACCTTAAAATATGTTTCTGCTTTTAAGAAAAGGAAGCCAAAGAGAATTAAAGTTTTGAAATGGAACAAGAAACAGGTTTTAGTTTGTAGGGTTTTTTGTCCTAAATAAGGCTTCACAGTAATAAACCTAGTAGTGTTTGTGAAGATGGAGATACAGTACAGTGGAATGTAAGAAAAAAAACCCAATTAATTTTTCTTTTAACACCAGAGAGGACAAGAAATGATTGTTTCACAAGTTGCTTATCAGAGGACCACTGTGAATTATTCCCAGTGTCTCACAATGAACCCTGACAATGGAATTGCTCCTCTGTCGCTATTTTTGAAATCAGACTCTGGAATTTGAGGCCAACTGTGTACAGTTTCAAACTTAAATGTTTTAAGAGGAAATACAACACAAGGAGCAATAGAGCTTAGGAACACACTGGGTTTACAGGTCTCTCACTTTGGTACAGCAGATATCTATGGAATGATAATGGGGGCAAGCAGGGCACTTCTGTTACTGTGACCATGGGAGGAGGAGCTCTGCAGCCTGACCCAGGGTCTGCAGGGACCCACCCCAGCAGCCAGGACACCAGGGGGGTTTGCTCCTGCCTGTGCGAGGTGAGTTGGGCACCTTGGCTTTAAAAGGGTGGGCAAAGGAACAACCCTGGTTATTTTTTATATATGCTTGCCTCTGATCATATTATATTCTCTTTGATATCCTGTAAATGCATCATTGAGTAACACTTAGAATCCAGGACATGGGGATGCTGGATGTGGGACAGGGCTGTGTGTCTTTGTGGATTTATGATTAGGTGGCATCCAAAAATTGCTCTGAGAAGGCTACCCTGAGTTTCTGCTGATCTTGCAGGGATTATTTCAGTTCTTGCTGCAGTCTTAAAGCCAGGAAATGTAAGGACATGAAGCTTCATTTGCCCCCAAGGTGCGATTTAGCTGCACCTTTGGACCATCTTTTCCCTGAGTCTTGTCATGTACAGTATGGAGACATGAGAGAATTTAATTTGCTTGTAAGTTTATTTTGATGAAATTTATGTAAACCATAATTGATAAGGCCTGGATTGACTACAACTTAAAGAAATCAGTACTTTGCATGAAGTTCCAGGATTTAAAAGAGGATAAACATGGAGCTCAGCATGTCACAACACTGGCCGTGGATAAGCAGCATGACACCACAAAGTAATGTATTGTGCCAGCTGGAAGTACTGGCAGATAACTTAATTCAGTCATCAAATTGTAACTGAGGCTAATTGTGGAAAAACCACCAGGCCATGCAGCTGCTGCTGTCTGTGGAAATTTGTCATATGTCAGTAGGTTGCCTTTTAACTATTTTGAAATGCCAGAGTTTGGCGTGTCACAAACTCTGAACTGCGTGTTGTGCAGGTTTGTATGCAGTGTTTTACATTTGTTGAAATATAACTCAGAATTCAGGAAAGAATTAATATTTTACATTGTCCTCCATAAAGGTCTGAGAAAGTTTCTTTTTTTACAAAACTTCATTTTCTTTTGCCAGTGCATACTTGGCCACCCAGAAGATAAAGTCCATCCTGTATAAGTAATAAAAGTGGCTTCACTTACAGTTTTAAGGGTTTTTGAGGGAAATATTTATTTTTGTTGCTCTGCTAGACAGAAGGTTTTTGCTCAGACAGTGTCCTGTTTTTCTCACATCATCAAATGTTTAGTATATGGAGCTGTCTGCAATAAGAATATAAAGCTTGTGAAATCCTTCATTATAGCATGTTAAGGCTGTAATTCTAAATATTTTCAGCTTAGTGGGTGGTTTTATATCCAGTTTGGGTTTTTTGTTATTTATTAGCCACACAGCTATGTTGGTATTAACTGGCATGATAGTGAACTCTTTTGCATTGCCTTTGCAAAAAGGCATTTGAGCAGTTAACTGACCAAGAGAGTTTCTCATCTCTATATATGCTCTATTACAGTGCATTTTTATAAGGTGAAAATTTTGAAAAAGACCCTGTCTTAAGAGCTAATTAGCTTTGGAATTTTTTTTCTTTTAAAGTGTTGTGGTGGTGCTCCTAATTCAAGGCAACAAAATCAGGAATTTGTGAACCACAGTAGCAGGAAGTTACATGTTTTCCCATTCAAGCAGCTGTTTAGCTGTTCAAATCATTGCAACCAAACACGTCTTTAAAAGTTAATTATATAAGATTTGATTATATGGGCACTAAAACTGCCTGGCTACAGCTTTCAGGTACACATCTAGTAAAATAATACAAAATTAATGATAGCATGCATTGTATAAATGATAGAGAATGTAATACATAAACCACAATATGTTAATATTGTCTGTAAATACCTATGAGGATATGGTTTTATAGATAAAATGCACCAGCCCACCATTTCCCTTTTGCCTGCCATTTCCCTTTCCCTGCTTTCCCGACAGAAGCAAGATTTCCATTGACAAAGTCTGCTGTTCATTATTAAACTTGCAAATACAATTCCCAGAAATACATACACTTAAAATGTTATCGTTGGGCTATTTTTTTTTTCTGTTGAGCATTTTCTCACAAGGAAATTCACCAATCATGATGCAATAAAACTCCCTTTATTGGCACCCATGGGTAAATTCATAGCAGACATTAGGAGAGATGTTCACTCACAAGCAAACCCAACCTCCTGCCAAATACCCCGAATGACGGAAGCAGCTGTGTACAAGTCAGGCAGGAATGCATTGTTCAAGTGGGGAATTGTAAATTAGTCCTAGCCAGCTATATGTACAGAGCCACAAAAGAATGTAATTGGAGAAGCATATGGGAAGAGAGGGTGTGGCAAAGTGTGCACCACCTCTGTGCTCCCAGCCTCCCTCTTTTATCTCTCACTGCATCCACCTTCTAATTGAAGTCCCAGGGGAGAATAAGTCAAAGGTTTTGCAGCTTGAAAATGAGAAAAATCTGCTGGTATTACTTCACATAATAGTGAAATTACCACTTTGGATAGGTTTTGCATTGCACAATCTTTTGTTATGTTGTTTTACTGGTCAAATTTAATTTGGAAGTAATGGAAAAGATTCTGTCCTAAATTAGGAGAGGAGAAGAAGGAAAAGTCTCTTGGCAGAACCTCAGACCTGAACAAGTGTGTGCCTGTTTTCCTGTAGTTGTCAATGAGGTGATGAATGTAATGCAGGTTCAGTTTTAGTTAAAGTTGCTGAAAGATTCTTCTGCTCCAGCCATACTCAAACCACAGGAAAACATTATCTACTGAAGCAATGTATATCATCTATTCTTTTGCTGATTCTTTTTTTGTTGCAGCCAGCTCTCCTAGCGTCATGTATTCCAAATCAGATGTATACTTGCCATGTTAACAATTAAAAATTTGTCCTTTACTTTTCTTCTGCTTGATCTTTAAAGAAAACTTCAGGCATTAATAAGGACTAAAGTACAGCCAGCTTTATTCTAACTGTTTTATTTTGCATTGCTGCTAAATATAGGTATTCCTTATTAATTCCCTTGGGGAATGTTCCTCTGTTCATGCTCTAAAGAACATTTTGGTATTCACATTAATTTTCATTGATATTAATGATGTCAATCTCAATGAATATGTCTCATATATAATTGGAAAGTTTATTGAGATAGTCCTGGTTATGTAAGTTAATATATCATTAACAGTATTTTATGTGGGAAAACAGATTGAATTTTATGTTCATTTCCTCAATTTATGAAATCTGTCATGTTATCTTGCAACTGGAGGGGGAACCTCCCACCTCCTATTCCCTCAAGAAATAACTCTTCAGTGTCAGTGTACTTCCATCCCTTGAGAAAGTTGTACATTAAAAAACCAAGTAATTTTAGGGGAAAGGATTTATGTTTTTCAAAAGCTTACATAGAATAAAAAAAAAAGCACCAAGTATTGCTTTAAGGTAGATTCCCCACTTCTGTAAGGAAACAGTTTAACAATCACCTTGTTCACTGGCATGGTGTCTTATCTATAATGGAAATTCTTACTTGTAACATAAAAGATGTATTCTGCTTCCTGAATTTCTAGAAAACATTACTTCAAATGCATACTATGAATGTTTAAGTAAATGAGAAAACAGTTGTTCCTGTCTTTCAGCCTTTTCTGTTTTCAATATTTTCATGAGATTTTGTCAATTTCCTTCTTTGGGGCTCCTGCAGAATTTGTTGATTCCTGAAAAGGCTTCTCCCTTTAAATATGGACAACTTTTGTTTATCTGTGAGTAGAGAATCTGAGTTGCAGATTCTTTCTGCAGTACCCAGTAGTTTGATCAGAGCAGTGTACATATGTAGGGCTTTGACGTGGCTGTGGTTCAGAAGCAGCATCAGTTTTGTGTGGCACAAGGCTGGAGTTCAAACTGTGTGCTGGACCTACCTGTGACTGACCTGGGAGCTCTCACAAATGTGAGACAATAAATTTTTAGGTGAGTGACAACAAAGTAAATGCACACAGGCTTGAGTACAATACTGCACACAGGCTCCTCTGAAAACCAGTGTCCTGGGAAGGACGTTACGAGGACAATCCAATCCAACTTGATGGGATTGGATTTCTTTGTATGAACTATTCATTATCTTACTTATTAACCAAAATTTCCTATCACATAGGCTCTGCTGTCCCCTTTGCCCTGGCTTAGAGACTGCACTGAATTTGATGAGCCGTGGAGGTCAGATGGATATTTACAGGAGAGGGGATGGGATGTGGCAGCCTATTCAAACTCAACCTTTCTTAGAGATGATTTTTGCTTGATAGCAAGTCTTTCTGTTCTAGTGAATGTTTGCCCAGGAAATCTTCCAGTGAGACCAAGCTGCAGTTTACTTTTAAAATATTTCACATATTCTTGTTTTCATATGGAAGGGAATTTCTGATGTTTTCCAAAAACATATGTAAAGTTTTGCATATTTTGCAGTCCATGAGCTGATATACAGTTTAATACTGTAAGTATAATAAATAGAGGAGTATCCTGTATTTCTTGAAATATTTCAACTGATGGAGATGTCATAGTTAGTCTTGAATACTCATGATGGTTTCAATGTATTTTTTTTCTCAGTTGACCCAAATGTAAGAAAAGCAAGTAGGTTACTAGTTAAGGTACAGGGTTGTTTTCTCTGTGGTGTGCGTGCACAGTAGTAAAGCAGTGGAGATGCATATTTAAATAGTCTCTTAAAAAGCTTGTATTGAAACACACTCCAGAGAACAGTTAACAAGATTGCTTTAAAAAGAAATAATTGCATTCATATAAAATTAGTATTTTAAAACTTTAAAAGTAGAAGAAGACAATGCAATGGTCAGATTATATTTTCTGTTTTATGGTCATTATTGCTTTTACAAGTTAAAACAATATCAACATAAAAAATAAGATGTGATTTGTGGCTTCCCCGCCCCCCCAATATGTAAAATTCAGCCAGTATTTGTTTCATGCAAATTGATATATAGCACAGTTGTATCATGTTTAGTGTAGCTTTATCCATTTTTTATGTCAAATACCATTGCCACAGATGCCATAACTGGGGACTGGGCAGCTGTATGGAAAACTTCAGAGGTGACCAAAGCCTCAGTGAGCACTTTGGAAAAGACTCACTGCTAGGGCAACATTGCATGGCTGTGTCAATTTTTTCTAGTAGGGAAAAGCCTGGATCCGTGCACTAGATGGGCATGTGCTCTGTTTTTGGTGTGTGTCTGTGCAGCAGTTCCAGGGGGCCAGGTTTGTGCACAGGCTGACCTCTGTGCAAGCCAAACACGGCGGGGCTCAGGTGTCCCTGCAGCGTCACCTCCCCGAGGGGCACTCGCAGGTGTCGGAACATTTGTGACAAAATAACATTCTAGACAATGGCATGGTCAGCATAAAATAATTGATTTGTTTCTTCTCTGCCTTCTGTTTTTCACTTCTCTCATCTTTTTGAAATTTTCAGCAACTATTTGTATTACCTGATTAGCCAGAAAAAAAAAAAATAAATTCTAGAAGTAGATCTTAAATACAGTACTCAGTGTGGCAATGCATCTCACCAATGATAGCTGCATTGAGGGCAGCTATCATTGAGCCTAAAACAGAGCTATAAATTTATTCTGGAGCTAAACTGTAAGAGATTGAAACATTTTATTTTTTTGCCATTCACTAGCTCTAATCTTATTGAGGTGTTGTAGATGCCAGGTTTTCCATTGTGTCAGGAAATTGTGTATACTTGGGTTGTTAAAGTAAAGAAGAAAAACTGTGTGGGAAATAATTCTTGATAGTATGTAATATGGAAAGTATTACAAAAGTGCTATTAGACTGATTTGTGCTTCCTGACCTTTATGCAACTTTGTATCCCATTTCCTGGTAGTGACAGATATGAATTCATTATGCTCTATGGTAATATAGAATGTTTCAGGCTTTTGAATTTTTGTCTTTTGAATGTGGTTCAGACTTATTGTATCTCACTGGTGTAACTCATTGAAAGTTGACAACCTGATGCTAGCTGGGTAATGCTTATTTACCACCTTCTCTTAAACCATTTTCTACTTAGAAAACTCTTCCTTCACTTCCATTTCCACTCCTCTTTTGGATTCAACTCCTTTTGCTTTACATAATAATTTTGTGCCTGCACATTTTCAGACAAACTGAAGGGCAGCTGCTAGTTTCCCTATATGGATGCAGCCTTTCAATTGAGATTGTTCTTTTCTGTATCTTGGCTTTAATAACCTTCAGCTCATTGTTTTTCAGATAATATGAGGAGCTACACAGTCCAGTGGTTCATGCAACACACTTTCGGTTTCTTCCTTTTTAAAAACTTGACTAAACAGTAGTCTCTCTACCACCATGATTTTCACCTGTTTTGTGTATTTTAGATTTAAAATTTGCCTTTGGTTTTTCTAAAGTAAAAAATTAAGTATATTTGAATTTTTTTTCCTCCTGTAAATACAGCAGAGATATAAAAGGTCAAGGGCAGTGTTGTTTTTCACACTGAATGCCACAGGTGTCGTGGCTTGTCTGAGTCATTTTCAGCCACATCTGAATGGGAGTTAATGGAGAAACCTTTACCAGTGTTTTATTCTGATTTATAATAGTTATAATAGTTATAGTACAGTCCTGGATGTCTCAACACTGTGCATGGTGGCCATTAAGAATACCAGTGAAATATTGATTTTCTACTATGTAAAATGATAGTTTTCAATGAGAAAATGGTATACAAAAATCATTCTGCTGTGTAAATGTACAATATATAGAAAATTCTTAAGCCCACAAACAAGCTGAGAAACACCATGGAGTTAGGAAATAGCAGTAACATCTGTAAATATCTGTGAATAAAGTGATAGATCTGTGTCACAATACCTGTGACAACAGCAGACATTGCATTAGGTGTGCCATATATCCACTCTATTGTCTGTTAGGTTTAGCATTTAACTTTGTACTGATTTAAATGTATTTGTTAAAATTATTTAGCATTTAGTACTTTATAGATGACTAATTATTATTTATGACTTTGATTAGTAGACTAGTATTTTGATGCATGTGATTGGATCATGTTGAAAAAGAAAGAAAGAGAAGCCAAACTGTGTTGCCTGTGACTAAAAGTAATGCCTAAAGGTAGTAATTAATTTGGAACCCAGCTAATGTGATTAAGGCATGAAAATACTTTCTCTCAAATTATCTTCTCTGCTAAGTAATAGGCATGGCCTGATTAAATAAGAAGAAGTGAGAACATCTGTAAAAATTTCAGAGGTCTGCAGGGTGTAACCTTCTCTTTATGGGAGCCTACAAAAATGCCTGGAACCACAATACTTTGAATACTTTGGGTACTTTTTGGTAGTGTTACTGTGAAAACAACCACTAACTAGTCAATAGTGACTAGTGACTAGTGTGACTTTTTAGTTTTCTGTTGTAGAATGTCCTGATTGGCTCCTTCAAATTAAGTAAAATTAAGAAGATGTGCATAAAGTGCTGTTCTGTTTGATAGTGTAGATTTTGTTTTAGACATTTGGTTCTTAGATGTACTGCACTATTGTGTATCATTCTAGCAAAGAGATCCAGGCCTTAAATTGTGCCTCCCTAGGCAGAGCCACTACAGGGACCAGCTGTGTAAATCGCTTTCTGGTCCTGTTATGGTTTCAGTCTGCAGCTTGCTAAGGTTTTGGACACAGCAGAATTACTGTTTATGGGTGCATGACTTCAGATTTCTCAGCTCATAGAGATCAGATGTTGTCAATGAAAACATTTCAATTTAGTACTTTCTTATCAATCAGTATTTAGCCTTTAGTCTCTCCTAACTAGCCTAAATTCTGAATCTGTTTTGATGTTACTGGTATGTTTGAGCAGAACAATTCTTCTACTTTCACTATTTACACAAAACTCACAGGTGTATAAGTGTATATCTGGTTTGTGCTCGTGGTGGTGAGGTCTGAGTGGAAGGGGCACAGAAAAGGCAATCACAGCTCTGTGTGATAAAACAAAAAGTGCTGGCTTTCTTTTGGTCTCTGGCTGAGTAAAACTGTAGAATGCTCTTCAGAGGGCAGTGTCAGTAAGGAGCTCAGAGGATGCCATTTAAAGAGATTACTGATTAAAGTAGAAATAGGTTGAGCTCCCTTTCCCTCATGGCTGGCTGGAAAGAAACAATGAATGTTGCCTTTTGTGCCAGTAGGTTTATTTTAATAGGATCAATTTTATCGATGTGAAATTGAATTCAGTTGATGATGACAGTCTCTTGCTCTCAGCTGAAAGCCCATAAATGGCTATGAAAGACAGCAATATAAAATTTAGATAATTTCTGCTGCTCTTCTATTATGATAAAGTATGTACAATTGATCATATTTTATATATATATGTACAGAAATAGATTATTATTCAGTCTTCTAAAAATAATTATAAATACTTGGAAAATAAAAGGTCATGTTGTCCCTTCATAGCTGTTTAATTAATTGGCCTCTAGCAGTTTGTTCCCTAGACACTGCTGCTGCATGACTGAGGCATTGAAGCCTACTCCTTCCAATAAAACATCTGAATTAAACAGAGTTAATTTGCTGCCCTTCAGTTACTGTGATGAACCTACTTGCTTCTTTTTCTCTGTCACAGTGATAATTGTTACAGGGCTGTTGTATAAATACTCCATATTATAGATTTTTAAAATAGAGGAACAAGTCTATACAAAAATAATGAACGGTGGTTTTAGGAACAAAGAGAAAAGTAAGTTCAAGGGAAATCATGAAGGCAGAGCTGCTGTGCTGGATTCTCTGGTTGCTTTTGTTTCCTCATGTGTTGTATTAGGTAAGGGTTACATTTTCCAAAGCTATCTACAAGTTTGATATGTACAAGCATCAACACCAAGATGTTAATTCAGAGAATTTCCTGTCCTACCAATGTGTCTGTCTGAGATACAAAAACTTTTTGATTTTGTGAGATTTGTTTGAACAGATAAGAGGTTCTTGGTGGAGGAAGGAAAAAAAAAAGAATCTGAAACCTTTCTTATTCATCATGTGTTTACAGCTCCTGTGCTTATGTGCCCAAAATCTTGTATTTTTGACTGTATTTTATATTGTATAAATATGCAACTTAGTTGGGAATATCCATTAAATACTTGCAATAGTGCCTTAACTGGTGGGTAGCATCTATTGCTTCCTTGCTGAGTTAGGCTAGTTAGCTGTTTCTCATATTGGGGAAGTATCCATTTTTATAATTACATTTAGATTTATATATTGTTATGTTTAATTTATAATAACATATATGTGTGTTTGTGTGAATGTATACACTGATGGTGCTTCCTTATTTGTGTTGGATATGGGGGTATGGTTTGGAGATATCTGTCAACTTTTTGCTTATATTTTCAATTTTGTATTAATCAGCAGAACTAATTTTAATGCCAGTTTCAGCTTTCTGCAATGAAATCTTTTCAGCTTAGGAAAAAAACCCCCCAAAACAAAACCCACCAAATTAAAAATTCTAATAACTTCCTTTAAAGACCTAAAATGAAAGCCTGGAAAAGAGAAGGCTCTGGAGAGTTCTTAGAGGATCTTCCAGTACCTAAAGGGGCATGCAAGAAAGCTGGAGAGGGAATTCTTACAAGGGCATGTAGTGGTAGAACATAAGAAAATGGCTTTAAACTTAAAGAGGGCAGGTTATATAAAAGGAGGAAATTTTTCCTTATGTGGCTGGTGAGGCACTGGCACAGGTTGCACAGAGAAGTTGTGGATGGCCCATCCCTGAAAGTATTCAAGGCCAGGTTGGATGGGACTTCGAGCAACCTGGTCTGGTGATGGATGTCGCTGCTTGTGGCAGGGTGGTTGGAATGAGATAATCTTTAAGGTCCTTTCCAACCCAAACCATTCTATGAAATACAGATTTTTCATTCTATTATTGAAATAGCAGAGCTTATCAACCAGTTGGTAGAGAATCTGCTATAAGGTAAATGTGCATGTCGTGTACTTTGCAATATAACAAGGCAGTTAAATATTAACAATTATTTCTGTGCTTTTTTCTGGTTTTAGAGATACTCTTTTGCACTATAGAGACAATTTATAACCTTAAGAATTCAGTTTGTGCAAGTAAGGAAATGCTGTTGAATACATTACAAATATAAGTGTGACTAATTTATTTTTAATTTGATGAAGAGTCGCTTAATTCTGGAGTGGATAACTTCAATGTCAGAGATTTAGGAATTCCATGAGGAGGATAACAAATACCTGGCTGAGGAGAATATTTGGAAGGTTGGTGATAATTGAGGTCTTACATATCGGAAATAGCTGTCAGTTTCCTAAATGAGAATGAGAGTGCATCACTGTCTCCATTTTTCCTTTGGAAAAAGCTGTGCATTTGGAAGGAAGGAGGAAGTACCTTTCCTGCCTGAAGGGAGATTGTCATAATAGGAAATGGCATTATTTCTGAATAATCAAAATATTTGTACTCTGTGCAAGCAGACTTGTGGGTACCAAGGAATTTAAATATTTCCTCACTTTTCACAGTGATTGAAATCCGGATGTGATTGTCACCCAGATATGTCNGACTGTTGTGGTGGGACAATGTAGAGGTTTTGGCTTCTTTTCCTCTGCTGAGGTCAGGGTTAAGACAAGGGAAATGTAGATGTCGAGTTCGGACTTGGATGTTTATTGTTTCTTATCTGTGTCCTTATCACAGTCTCACTAGGCATGAGCTCCAACTAGCAAGCTAGAAAACAAAGGTAAAATGGAGACATTCTCTATCTCTACCAGGTCTTTTCAAGGACAATCTGTCCAATTATAAATTATTTTTATTTTAAACCCAATAACTAATTACTTGATGTCTGCAATGCGGAGTCCCATCAACCAGTTACAGAAAACCACCTAAACCCATAAAGAAGCAGGAAGAAGAAGGACTTAGACAACACCTTAAATCCTCTGTCTTGACTCACACACATTACTATATACTAAAATCCCAAATCCAAATTTCCAGAATTCCAACAGGGCAACGTAGCTTCTACCTGCTTTGGCTGCTGCCACACTTCTGACCTCCCAGGATGCCTGCCTTTCCTCCAAGCAGCCCTGCCCTGCCTCAGCCTGCTGTGTTCTGCTGTGTCAGCATTCTGTCTGGGTGATGCCCTGTCAGGCCACGCTGCTGTCTCCTCCCAGGGATTATACGATGATGAAATACCCGCGGTGCATCCAGCTCGTGGGAGAGAACATGGGGGAGGTGTCACACTGTTCCTCACAAGCATTTATTATGAGTTTCCACTACTGGTCACTGTTGGCTGCAGGACTTTTGGCTGGATGGACTTTTAGTCTGGTCTGGTACTTCTAACATGTAGGGAGCCAAGGAGCTCACTCGAGGCTCTGGCTGCAGCCAGGCTCTAAAGCCTCAGCATTTGCCTTCGTAGATCAAACCCACAAGGTCCTGAAAAAGCAGCAGGACTCTTGCTGGCAAATCTAATAATATCTTTCAGAAAACTGTGTCCAGCATGCCAAATGCTATAAATATGCTGTAAATACGAGGTTCCAACTCCTCTGTCCTTTTCTTTTGGTTTTCCAAATGTCACTGTTGCTCACGAAGAGAATGAAAATGAGTGAGAACACAATGGAACAAATTGCACTTCTAGAGGAACACACTCATCTGGGACCAGCAGGCGGAATTTTCAAAATAGAAATACAGACAAATGATCTCTAATGAAAAAGTTACGTTAAAATAATATTGTCACTTTAGAATTTTCTGTTTTCTATGAGAGGTTGTATTTTTTACATATATTTTAATTTTTTTTTAAATGTGGAAATGCCCAATTCTCACATTTCATTCAGTGTTTTAAATGCAGTTGACAGTTTATGCCTGGCCCAGTTTGTAGAAAACTCATGCATCAATAATGTGGGATTTTCATGCACTTGGAAGAATGCATTCTATGTGCTTCCAACAGAAAGCAGCCTCTTTAGTATGTACAATATGTTCATTAAATACCTTTCCCTGTTTATACAAGTGCTCATGTCTCCATTATTCATTCAAGTAGAAACTAATACAAAATGTGGCACATCTGCTGTAGCACGTAAAAGTAACTGTAGAAAAGAAAAAGAAAAGACTTTTACTTGGGAGGAGGTAATTCTGCTCACTTAGGAGGAATTCTGCTGCATTTTTTTTCCTTTGCTGGAATGTCATCTAATTTCTGATGGATATCAGGTGACATTAGAGTCCTACATTTGTTTTAAAAACAGGGGGAGGGGTATGTTCTCTAATTCAAAGCTGAAAATTTTTGTGTTAATGCATTGGGGATGCTTTCAGTGGGAGGGGTGGCTGAACTCAGGGGCTCTCTGGGGCTCAGTGCTGTGCCCTTACTAAGGCACTTGGCAGTGTTTTCTGTTGAACTGGGTAGTGTTTATTTTATGCTTGCAAAAAAGAACAGCTTTGAGAATTAAAACTGACCAAGGCATTTACCTAAATTCAAATGTTTGCTCCACATTGTGCAACGACAGCCATTCCCTGTCACAAGACATCTGCTTGCTGGGCTCTCAGCTGCTCTCCATCTCTCCTATTTCCTTTAAAACTACTAAGAAACTGATTTCTTTTATTAGTGTTGATTGAAAAAATAATAGCGAGCCTCCAGTTTTTGTGAAATTGAAATGTTTTCTGGCCCTTCCTGTTATTACAGTATTGGTTATCACTACTGAGAAGAGTTTCCCAAACACAGTGTCCACCCAGATATGTGTTTTATTAAAGTAGTGATGTCTGGTTTTGTACTCACAGAAACACCGCAGTATAATTTTGCAGATGCTCTTTTAAGGTTTGAGGATGAGGACTTTCATCTTTTTGCATACTGAAAAAGATGGCTGCATTTTAGAGAAATACTTCTCCATTCTGGTTTTATGAGGTGGCATCTTGGTCTCTGTGTGCTGGGAGAGATCTGGAAAGATCTGAGTGATTTGGAAATTGATGCTGCCTCCTTGATACTGGGGAAAGTGTTACAATTCCCAGGGAGTTAATTTGGGAGGGCCCTGGATACCAAAGGATGCAGGGATCATGTACAAGTAAGTGTATGTCCAGCCTCTCACCAAAAGGCTCCTGTGCTTTTTAAAGATTTGCTGCAGGTCTGGAGCAGGGAAAGAGCCTTCTTGCTGGAGTAGACAGTTCTTTGCATTAACTCACGCTGCAGCAATTGCTACAGGCATTTAGATAAACCAGAAAGTCTTGCAGAATCTTTGAGCCATTATTTATTCTTTTCTTTTTGGGGGATATTATTAGTTAAATTGAGAAATTCACTGTGTAAATGCAACTTTAAAATAACACTCTGCTTTGCCATTCCATTATGTATATCTGCTGTCAACAGTTTATTTTTTTTTTAATGGGAGTTTCTGAAAAGTTTGGAAGTTTTCTAAATCCCGATACTTTAATGGAGACTGTAGATGAAATATAATCCTCATCTGTTCATAACCAGTCAAAAATAAACAATTTTTTCAAGCCATTAGAGCATACAGGGGAAAAGTTCATGAACCAATCATTTGGGGCTTTTGGCAGACCATACGGAACTTTTCTAACAGCTATTTATAAGGTCCTAATGTGTTTATTTTCACAATAAATCTGACTTATTGCTGAATGTGTTGGTTTCATAGTAAAATAAACACTGAAGATTACAAACACATCCTTTTGTGAAGTCTTCTGAAAGTCCAAGGCTTAATTTAATAAATGTGATATTCTCTATATTGGCTGGGAAATGAGTGCCGACTCAGAGAAAAAAAAAAAAAAAGAGGGTGAAAAAAGAACAGGCCAAACCCTTCCTTTAAATTACAAAATCAATTGTCATCAAGTTTACATTATAGCTGAGCCATTTGACATGTAAAAAGTATTAATAATTGATAGGTTGATAGAAATAAGAACTAAGAATGAGTAAAAGAGGGAAAAATTGTGCCTCAGTGCTGTTGCTGAAGGGCTGAATGGAAAATGGAAAAATACCGTCTATTTCTAGATACACAAACTTAATTTACAGATTGTTTAAATTTGCTTAGCTTAATTCTTTAAATTAGTAACAAAGTTACGTGTAGTTAGGCTGCTTTAAAGTGCTCTGAAAGTGTTTGCATTGTGGCTTTTACTGGTTTAATTAGAAGAATTTATGTCATTGTGCTGTAAATCAAAGTATTTGTGCAATTTCTCCAACACTTTGCCCCTTGCCAGTACCTAAAGTGAGCATCCTACTCGATGAAAGTTAGTGGTTCTGTTACCCATGTTGTTGAGTCATATTTTAGCACAGATATATAGTAAAATTATCAAATCTTCAGAAAAGAACAATCAGTCATCAAAACCCCTTTCTTTTCTTAAAACATGTCTTCAGAAGCCCTGCCTGATGTATATGTGAATGTCCTTGTGAGGCATATAATTCCTAACTCTTTCAGTGATTCTTACGAAGCTCTTGACCTTAATGATATGTTCCAGTAATGAGACTGTAGGTTAATTGCATATTGTTTTGGAGGACTTCCTTTTGACAGCTTTAAATGTATTGCTTTTGTACTGCATTAGATATTCCCATGTTCTTGTAAGATGAAAATGTATCCCTGCCAAATCAACTTATGTGTTGGTTTCATTATTTGTTTGTCGCTAAATGAACTTTATCTTTTCTTTATGGTAAAGTCCCTTCAGACTTCATCCAAATGCTTTAGGTTCCACATAATGCAAAGCTCCTTTATGTAAGTTTTATTGTGCTTTGTGTATGTCCAGTTGCAAGGGTGGGAATTTTACTTGGCTGTGGTTTGGTGTAATGCTGAGCATCCAGTGTCAGAGCACTTTATGTAACATAGCATTGTTTCCATATATCATTTATTTTCAAAAGAACTTGAATCATGGCCATAGAATGTGCTTTATGTGCATGCTTTGTTCTCAGATAGAAGCCTGCAGGATCTCAAACAATTAAAAAGAAGTTGTCATTCCAGTTGCTGAAACGCTAGTGCTTTGGGGAAATTTTGGGAACAGCTCCAAGGGCCATGCCTGGGAGGGTGGACCTGGATAGTAGATTGTTTTTAAGAAAACATCCTTCTTCTGAGTGATTTTATGCAAAAGAAGAAAGAGACCATTGAAATCCATTAAAAATACTTTGTATTTTTTGAAATGGTTTTTAAACCTTAGAAAAAAAATGGACCAGCTGGACTAAAGATCTTAATACACTGCACAGTAGTTATCTGTTTTCTGAGTGACACAGTGGACATTTATAAATGCCAGAAATGTTGGCCTGTGCCAGGTTTTGAGTTGCTGAGTTTTTGTTTTGGTGGGCTTTTTTCAGCAGTGGGACAGCCTTTTTCTGCTACTCAGAAAGCTGCAGATTTCTGATACTTCCATCAGGAATTACTGTCCTGTAGAGCTTTTATGAATATTTTGTCTTCCCAGTGAATTATTTAAGCTGTGTTTGATTAGTTCAAAAGAAAAAAAAAAAGATTATAACAATAAACATGGTCATCACATTCCCCATTTTTCTGAAAGTAATTAAGACTCTGCTGGCATGAGTTCACACTGTGGTAGCCTATAAATCTTGTGCAGATCCTTAGCACTGGTATCACATATACATTAGTTAAGTCAGAGTGAGCAGATAAGTTGGGAAGAAGGTTTTTGGTGTGATCAGTATCATGAAGACACTGTGCCCAGAGAAATGCTCACAGTTTACAGAATTAGCTTACAATGAACTCCAACATCAGGGCAATCTGGGATGCTTTTCATTTATGTAAATCATGTTTTATTTAAGTTTTGTTTCAGCTTCTACTTTTTATTTCTGTTGTGTTTGAAATAGTTGTAAGACAAGAATTTCTTTGACTTCATACTGGTCTCTCAGAGGTCAGTGACAAAACTTTGATGAATTTTATTCTGATCTCTTTAGTGCAGGGAACATAACATCTGTGGCTGATCCTGTAAATGACTTTATATGAGTGAGCTTATGGCCTGTCATTCTGTATATATCCAGAATAGGAAAAAATGTGTTTGCGTAGCACAAAAGAGCTCCAGCCTTTGCTGGGGCCTTCTGGAGTTTTCTGTATTTTCTGTTGTTGTTGTTGTTGTTCCTGGAAACAACTCATTCAGCCAGAAATAGACAAAAGTACAAGAATACTTTTAGTTCTAGTTGATGCAACCCTGGATATGAGCTTCTGTATTTTATTTAACATGTAAATGGTCAGATTTATCAGCTTAGTGGAAGGTAGCAGTACTTGGTCATGGCTTGTGGTTCTAGAGCCCTGTGGTCCTAAACAGTTGAGATGTACAAGACTGTCCTACCCCAGCCTGTTACTGAATCAAGAGTAACAACTTACTCCAAATGTTGCCCAAATTTCTAGATGAATTGCAGTACTATAACTTCTGACAAACTCCAACAATAAAGATACAATCAAGGAACAAAAGTGGCAAATTAATCACAGATACAAAAGTTTAAATTCTAATATCTTGCCATGAAACTGTTCAAATCCCCTACTGAAATGGATGCACAGTTCAGTACATAGTCTCTCACAATCTACTGGTGCCTGAAAATTGCTTTTTTGAATAACCTAATTCTCTTTTGTTCTCTGCACCTGTAGGTACTGTGTCAGAGAAGAGTTTTAATTGATGCCACCTATATAATGTGGCTTTGGATCAGTCACCCACTGCATAGGGTCAAAGTTAGAGTGACAATATTTAGCTCAACTCTACACAAGAAGAGCCTTCATTCAAAACAAAGCCAAAAAACCCTACGTGTCAACTGTCAGCATTTCCAACACTCACATTTTTTAATAGCAACGTTCACCAAGCCAACACTTAAAATGAATAGTTAAATACACAATAAATTTTCTATTTCATAAATGAAAAAAAAAAAGTGTTGTCATCATCAATTATGGAAAAATACATAAATGATTGCAATTAAACCTCCTAAATTTGTATAATGATGATGGGGTTTGCTGGATTTTTAACTTGTAGATTTTGATTTTATCTGCAAAATATTTTTGAAGCCTGCATAAAAAAAATTCCATTATCACTTTCTTTGTTGACTGTTCATGTTTTGATAAATAATTTACATTTCAATTTCTTGAAAACCAAATAGTTTATTGTAAGTTATCAGGAGTGTGTCAATATAATGTTAAAATAATACTAAGCTTGTATTTTTTATTAACACATGTTTATAAATCTATTTTTTTTAATTTTCAGGATATGTAGGGAATGTGTTTTTTGAGGCTTGCAATTAGAAAGGGAAATAAGCTGCTCATTTTTCAGTCCTCTGTGCAATATTTGTCTGCATATGCTCTTGTTTTTGATATGTTGACAATTTCAAACTTAAGATTTTTTAACATACTTTTCTTGAGCTGAAAAACTTATTTTCAAAGTAAGTGAAAGAGTCTTAAATGCTCTCTACTCTTTTGATTATTGTATGAGTTCTATTTTTCTTGAGTTTAGGATGACTGAAATACTATGTAATGTTTATCTTATTTCATACACTATTTGGCAGGAATGTGTTGGTGTAGTTACTTTCAAAAAGTCAAAATCAGCTTTTTACCTTCTCTGCCTCGTGCTTAAACGTGCTCAAAACAGAGACGAGTGAGTGATGAAATTCGGGCCTATGTGCTTGCCTTAATATATGTCTTTTCAAATCAAAAAACTGCTGAAAATTTCACAGCAAGACTTTTCCTTTTAGGACAGTACTCTTGTTAATGAGTCCATGACCAAACAATGGCAACATTTGTTTTCTTTGTATTCTTAATTGCGTTGCTTAGGTAAGAGCATAATTACTTCAGCATTGTATCTGATTTTCACGCAATTTTTCATAATTGACATTTTAAAAACAAATTATCTTTAGTTTCTTGATGTGAAAAATACTATATATTGATGGATGAGCATGTAATCTGTGTGAAAAATGTTTTGTTAAATCATTAACACTAGGTTGTTTGTCTGTTGAATCAACGACCTTTTGATGGCAACAGAGATTTCACTGTAATAGTTTTTAATATTCTTCTTTTCCCATTAGGGCAAGGAGCACCAGTTTTAAAGCAGCCTCTCTTTCACTTTGATATGAATAGATAAATTGTCAAAGCTGCCAACAAGAATGCTTCCTACTACAGGGTACGTTGTGAGCAACACTGCATACAGTGTTCCTGCTGGTAAACACAGAATGTGCACAGTTAGTGCTGCAGCTTCCTTCTCATCCCTCAGTTGAATTTAATGAGCTGAACACTGATGGGATTTTGGAGAATTGGGTTAGTGTGTGCTGAGTGGGAGACAGATATGGGATGACATTTTTTCTGAGTTGCCCTTTCCCACCACTTATCAGCAGAGGGGAAGGGATAAGAGTGGAATATGTGCATAGTGTATATTGTTCCAGAGGAAAACGCTGTTCTTCAGAATTAACCCTTTAAAAATGCTCTATATGGAAAAAAAAGAGCAAAATCCTATTTAGCCTCATGTTCCATGTCTTTATGAAATTATAAATAGGTTTTTGAAGTATTGTCTGCAGTGTTTCTTATGGGTATTGCACTGTGCCATTACTTAGAAATCGGAGTTGCAATCCCAAACACGTAGCTTTGCTCTCTGCGTTGGAAGGGAGAAAGTGTCACATTAATTATGCTCTCTGCTCTGCTTTCCCACTCCTGTCTTGCTTGGGTTTTCATGATGGATTGAAGAGAAAGTTGATTCTTGTCTTGGCCTATTTCAAACCATCTGAAAACAGCTAAAAACAAACTAAACCCCAGCCAAATGGGTAGTAAATAATAGATACAGCCCTTAAACAGAAAATTTAGCAGCTTGCTAGCTGAAGAAGTTGCTAAGACTCCCATCAGCAACCAGATATGGTAGGTTTAGTGCTTCTCACCACTGTCATGTGTAGAACAGATACTTGGTTTTCAAAATTTAATTCCCAACTATTCTTTGGAGGCCTAAGCTCTGTATACAGTGAACAGGGAGAATTAGGTCTGCAAGAAGAGAATCCAAACCAGCCATCATGGCTGAGGGACTGAACAGGCATGAGCTTTATAGAAGTGCTGGTGCCTGACATGTTCTTTTTTTCCCCTGGGACTGGGATTTGCAACCTGATACTTCTACTGAAACCATTCCTCTTTATAGGCATAACTGACTCCATATTTTATTTGAAATGTGGTCATAAAAGAAAGTAGCTGTGCCTTCTGTGCTGGCCTGCTGGCTGGAGGAAGAGAAGGACTCAGGTTCAGCCTCTTCAGCCTCAGCACATCACACATTCACTTGCCTCTGTGGGAAAGGCCTTAACAGGATGTAGATCTTGTTGAAGTGGAGCTGTGCCAATATGTATTCAAGTGTTGAAGATTTATGGGGCCAGAAAGAAAAGAACAGAAGCAGACAAGTGCCAAGGGTATTTCTTCAACAAGGAGATAATGGGTTTTGCTGTAAACAGTTGTTTTAGAGAACAGAGACCCCAGCCAGTTTCTTCAGCTCCTGTGTGTTTCAGATGTAGTTATCTGTCCCTTCTGGGAGAGGATGGTACCAAAACAGTGTCTTCTGTTTATCCAGCTGTAATTAGTTCTTGTAGGAATGATGGAAGGCAATATTTCACCATTCCCTTGGATGCTGGGCTGTGCTTTGCTTTTGTGGCTTTGCTGATGGCATCTTCTTAGCCTGCCTGGCCCTGCAGAGAGCCATGGTGTCTGCAGGTCTTGCCTGGGAATCCCAAAAGGGCTTTTGTGTGTCCCCAAGCTCTGAGGTGTTGGGCGTGCCCAGCACCCTTTCTGAAGTTTGGGGAGTTGAAAAAGTGGAGGCTGAAGCAGCTGCAGCCATCAGACACGTAGGAGGGGAAGTGGGGGCTGGGAATTGCACTCTGGACTTAGTACCAATGCCCCACTCTAGTTTTACTTTAGTTGGTCTAAGTGCTTTTTTGGACTCAGGCCAACACTTTCCCTGCCGTGCTGCGGGTGACCGGTGTATATTGTCGTGGCCCTGCTGGGCATTAAGTCATTTCTGAGTTTGATATGCTTTGAGTACTTGAAAGTGTTGAGAATTATTTCTGCCATTCAGGGCAATTGATTTGAAGAAGAGATTATCCAGTCCTGCTTTTTGTTTCAGAAATGTTTGTGTGCCACTTTGTGAATGCTTTAGACGACTTGACTGGCTGTGCCCCAGCATTCTTTGCAGATACTGCTTGTGTATATGTAACAAGTATTTTATGTCTCACTATTGGCTAAATGAAAACAGCCTAGAAAAGGAAGAATCTCTAAATAACATGTGCATGGATCTCTATGCCAACTGTTGCTGATCTGTTGAGGTGACCTACTCCCCAGCAAGCCAGGTTTATATCAGGCCATCTCTTAGGGAGATTCGCTGTAATCTTTTAATCAAATGGTTGGATTCTGCTAGTGTACAAATAGTTACAGAGAACTTTAATTCACCTAGAATTGAAATCAGCATCACAGAGGTAGTGTTCAGCTGAAAAGGTTTGACATAAATGTCTCCTAAAGAGAGAAATCTTTTAGTGGCTTTGAATAAGAAGGAGACATGGCAGGGTCCAGGGTCAATTTTAATTTTCTTGCAGTGAAATAGCCACGAAGAAAGATGATTTTGCAGAAGAGCAGTTGAGAGGCTTGTGTACCACAACACAAACTGCATACTGAGTGGTAAATATTGTTTCAAATAAAAGAACATAGTTTTGTTATTAGATCAACAGAGAATAATAAAAGTTACACTGCTTTGTAATTTTTCCATTGATGGATGTTGTTTTGTTGGCTGTGCTATTGGAAACTTTGGAAGAATAAGAAAAGTGTAGCCCTATTGATGTTCAGTAATACAAAGCTAAGTTTATGAAGGACTAGTGAGGCCTCATCTGTGCAAGTTTCCTTCATGAAGAGATGCAGGAGATGTTTGAAATATAAGATCTAATTTGACTTGTTCATTAATTATTGTTTACATATTTACTACTACTACTGTTATTTTTATTGTGTCAAATTATTAAAATTGTATGTTTTGTGTAACTTAAATACTTTGAAGAGTTCTCTATGTTATTGTATCTTGCTGGTACAATGGTCATTATCTTTGTGCTCCATATGTCTCATATAATCAAGATATTTTTGCCTTTATGTGTATGATTGGATATATTATGACTTTAATAATAATATATATCTTTATATATCACAATAATTATCCTAGTGTCTAAAAATTTCATAAGATGACTATACAAGAATTAAGGAAATTACATTTTTAGTAAGAATTTAGAAGTTTGCAAGTGATTGTCATAAATCATAATTCAGTAATTCATTTTACTGGACAAAAATGTTAAGCAGCCGTTTTTAATTTTTGTCTAAAAACATTTAGATCCCAGTCTAGTGCTGTGAAGCATTTTGTGAGTAGGTACTGGATCCATCACCTTTTAAAAGGGCAAAACATTGTGTATTTCTTTTCAGGTGTAAAAGATGAAAATGTTTCAAAATGGAGGGAATGAATATAAGACACATATTTTTGTTAAATATAATCCCAGGGAAATTGTTTAGTGGAAATACACCTTCAAAGTTATTACAGTGGTTGCATGAACAGAAAACAGTCAGAACATGACAAAAGCCAGGAATTTCTTCTTGAAATTGAGGGGATAGGAATGTAAGCAAAGGGAATGAAATACAGGGAAAATTACTAGTGGTTAAAAGTGAGAGAATTGATTAGAAACAGAATGAAAGAAAGTTGTGTTAGACAACTGCAGGCTGGAATGAAAGGTTATAATTTGCAGATCACTTTTGCTGTCAATTTAGAATTAAAAGCATCTTTCCTGTTGTTAGTGCAAAGCACTTGTACAATTAAATAAAATGACACTTCCTGAGGGTCAGCTGTAGCTGCATTCCTGACCCAGAGCAGTCTAATAGTCTGCTGGTTTAGATACATTTATTTGATGTAAGAGTTGTTATTCCAATGAATTATTTTTATATACCTCTTAAAATGCAGGTATGTAAGACTATTTGGCAGTGTTTCTTAAGAGTTTTGCTTGAACTCTTGTTGTTGAGTCATAGTTTCCCTGCAGTATGAATTTTTACTTTACAAAACAGTTGATTAGACACCAAAACTGGTCTTACCTTAGCACAAACTTTAGGAGTTTTATCAGGGCATTGTATGTTAGAAAAAATATAAAAGATGTTCTGTATAAAAACTAAATAGTGATAAATGACAGGAATATAAAATAAACTGACTTTTAAAGCTAGTTTATAGAGCTGCTTAAATCATGAACGTTTACTTTTTCTTGGGATTTTTTTTTTTTGAAATTTACATAACATAGTTTAGCTATATTTCAGCACATCACAGCACGTAATTCAAAAAATTGAATTTATGAATATCTAGGCTTCTCTTTCCCTTTAGGACCACAAATAGTTCTCTTAGTGTGATGTGCAGTCAGCCAAGGTCAGCCCACCACAGTGATAGATTCATCTGACGTTTTATGTAGTGATGTCATTAAGATAACACAGGATTTCTGTCAGATGCTGTCATCCTTTAAGAAGATGTAGCAAGTGCAGATTTATAAATCCACGTGTTAAAGTAGCCACCACAAAGTCTGTTTGAAGACTGCCACCAGGTTCTTGCCCAGTCATGGGGCTCTGGGAGGTGTTAGGGCTGTTCATACCTAAGCAGCAGCTTTTGAGTGCCCCGTGTGCCTGGAGGAGGGTCTGATGAGTGAACTGAATTATTTGTGGGAGAGAATAGCTGGATCTCAGGCCTGACCTTGGAAAACTGTGGAAATAAAGCACTGTTTCTGAGGGCCTGAGGGAGAGGCAATGTGATGCCATGAAATACAGTATGGGTAAATAAGCTGGGAAAAGCAGTTCTTTACTCAGTGTGGTGAGAAGGGTTGATAAGGAAGGGATGCCTAACTGAACAAAACATACCAGCAGCTTGCAGCAATAAAGGTCTGCAACAGTAACATACTCCTTCTTTCCCTGCATCCTTTTTTGTGTTTTCTTTCCTGTTTCCTCCATTTTTTGGTATTTCAGGCTGTTAATACCTGTGGGTGTTCCTGTGGCCCCAGCTACTATTGTGTGTTATTATGTCTGTGTTGATTTTTTTGAAGTTTTTCAATAATCCTTATATATCCTAAGGCTGAATAACTGAAACTTCTATATAAGCAAAAGAAAATTTATTTTAAAAGCCTATAATTTTGCTTGAAACACTAGTGACAAAACAAGGCAGGAAAATCTTTGAAAAAGAGCATTTCAAGTGAGACCAACAGAGGTTGTTAAGTGTGTGCCGGCTTATTATTGTTTATAATAGAATATATTTTGGCTTGAAATTAATATTGGCACTTCTGAGATAGAAGAAAAAAGATTTTTTAGTTTCTTTAAAATAATTTTTACTTGAAAATCTCAACATATATGTTGTATACAGTATAAAGTATATTGCAAGGAGTTTAAAGAATGGGTAGAAATTATACATTCACATAGGAACTCTGGTCTAATTTTTCAGCCTTGTAGTTTGCTCACCTGTATTTTACATGAAGTCTTAGCAAAAAGTATTTTAAAATTTTTGGCATTTACCTGCAGGAAAGTGCAAATTTATAAACTGTGCACTGAAAATACTCAAGGAGGTTCTGCAGAGGTGCTGCAGGGGGCTCACATTAACCCTCATTTCTGCAGAACACAATTCTGCATGGCTTCTCATTAGCACACATGGTTGGTATTTGAAAAGCTAAACTTTGTCTAAGTTATTACCAAAGACCCAGTTTATATAAAATAGGCCCTTCTGGGAAGGATTTTCAGACCAGTCTTCCAGCAAGGTTTAATTCCTCTGAGTTAAACTGCTTATAGACAATTCTTCCCTGTTATCCTTAAACTGCTTACTGGCAGTTTAAATTGTCAGGATTTCAGTGCAATTAATGTTGCCTCTAACACTGACTGAATTAGGTGTTCAAATGGTCTCTTTATTTTTTTCCCCCCTCCTTTTCTGGAAAGGGCTTCCTTCTCTATAGGGTGCTGGAATGCATCTGGGCATTGCCATATTCCCAGGTAAACAGGAAGAAGAGCTTTGAGTGTGATGGTTCCTGGAGATGGGTGCAGGTTGTTGCAGTGTGGCCTTGTCCATCTCCCATCATGAGCTGAATAATTACTGCAGCTCCTTGGGCTCAGTATCTGTGTCAGTGTCTGTGTTCTTTGTGGTATTGTTAATTAAGATTCTTACTCTTTTAATGAAACTCTGTAGAAATAGCAAGCAGGAAGAAAGATGGAGTTGCTCCTTGACATTTTTTTTTTAAATTGATTCACCTTGGGTTTAGAAGTGTTCTACTTCTCTATTGTGAAAACAGTACAATGAAATAAGTGTTGTAAGAAAGATGATTCCTATTTTCTTGATATGCTCTGAGTAACAAACTATCTTAGTTTTGGCTCAAAAGTACTTCTAGGTTAATCTGTATGGCATCTGCAGGTACTTATCTTTCCTTTACACCTCAGGCTAGACTTCATTCCTCTTTTCTTAGGATGTTTTAAGTCATGAAAGCTCAAATTGAAATTGAATAAAGAATCACTTGTGGTTTTCCAACTCAATCTTGATACAGTAACAGAAAAAGAATCAAATATTTCCTTTAAAAAAGCCCCACCCAAAACTCCATGATATGATGGATGTATATTTTAAGGTTCTCTTATCTAAGAAAACACATTTTCATTGCATTGATACCTCTGATAATTTGATATAAAAATTAAAATCTCGAAATTTTATTATGAAAGATTAATTCAGATACACCTTTTGAAAAATTTGAATAAATTTCCAGTATTTCATGTTATTTTTGTACTATGATTCCAAAGTTTGAAATTTGACCTGGGAATGTTGAATACACATTGCTGGAAATCTGTAACAGCCAAAGCAGCGCAGTCTTAGAATGTGGAATAACAACTCCTACAACTGAAGCTGAAATCTTTCTCAGTAGAAAGTGTATTTTACCCACTTTCTACATGTCTGTTTTACACTTTATTTCATCTGTGTGTTTCGTTTAAGAATTGAAAAAAAAAAAATTGAGGATACTTTTCCCCCTACTTTTTCATTTTCTTTACAGTTTTCTCACAGGCTGGAATTAATCTCTGAACTCATTTTGGGTTTTTTTTCCTTTTCTTTTCTTTCTTCCCCCAACGATTAACCTTTTTCCAGGAGGAGAGGGGCATATATCAAGAAACATAACCCATGCTGAACTGCCTTCCAGGCATGAGTACAGAGAGGAGTCCCAGTAGGTGCAGAATTTAAGGAAGCCTCTGGCTCTTTGCAGCTACCAAAGGTTTCTGTGTTCCTCGTGTCTCTCCATGGTTTTGGGGAGGCACGACCTCTGCCATTGTAATCAGCATAATGCCGGGTCTGTCACTCTGCACCGAGGCCTCGTTGCCAGCAGGGAGGCATTTTCTTCTGGCACTGCAGAGCTGGAGACACTGAAACCCACTTGGTCTGCTCTCAGCATTTATTTCTTCTGACCTTTCAGTCTTGTTTTAGCCCAAGAGACCCCTTCTTTGGGGCTGGGTGGCACAGCCACTCTGCAGTCCCCAGGTTACACATGCCCAGCATCTGCTTCTGTGCCCAATGTGATCTTACCACATATGGCTGGGTGTGGCATAAAAAAGAAAACATATAGGAACAGTTGCATATGTTTGGAATGCTGAATTTTTGTTTCTTAAAAACATGGTGGTAGAATCTGGAAAGCACAGATGATTTTTCTTTATTTGAAAATGCATTTAATTTTGAGCTATCAATAACAAGATGCTGAAAGTAGAGGCTGTTGCCAAACATCTTTGCACCTATATTCTGGTTGGTCAGTGCTATATTTAGAATGAAACTGCATTAATTAATCTTTTAAAATGTTATTTTCTATCATATACACTTATAAAAATATATCAACAAATTTGTACTGCAAGTCTCATCTTGTTTTACCAAACTTTTTAGTCTTTTTTTTCTCGTTTTACATGCTCCTCCTTCAATTGAAATAGCCTGAGTCTTACATTTTTGCTCTATGACTATTACTGTGAAAGTGAAATAACTCTAACATGCTATGGGATTCTTTGAGCAAGAAAACTACCATAAAGCCTCTCTCTGTTTTGTTTCAGCTGCCATTGTTAGTACTTTGTTTTACACTTTTGGGCATGTTCCTAAATAATGAATAACTGCCAAATTACCACAGCACATTTGATGTGAATGAGTCATCAGCCTTAAATTAAAACCCAAAGTGTGATGACCCTTCTGTTGTTCTGCATGTCATAATTTCCATCAAGTGATGGGTCTGAAACCTCCAATCATTCAGCAGCACCTTGAGTGGACAGCAGTAATTTTTTTGTCTAGTCCTTAGGGATTATTGTTTTAGGGAATCCAACCAGTAATGGCTTGGATTTAAAAGGGGAAATTAAAGGAAAATACATCATCAACATGCTAAGCAAACAAAAGACCTATAGCCTCTGTGTCTAGAAATGCAGACCATTATTAGACAATTATTGTCCATATTTGTGTGCATGTTTATGTTTATTATCTGATGTTTCTAACTGAAAAGAGTTTTGTCTTTATCTCTTGGAACTTAACTGAGATGTAACTATAACTTTTCTGATTCTGGAAAGTAGGTTAAATATCCACCCTCATTGTTAATTTAAAAAAAAAAAAAAAGACAACAAATGAGCTCTGGAGTTCCATGGGAGCACCTTAGTTAATTTAGTTACTGATGATGGTACCAGGTAATTGGTGTTACTTAACTGGCCTGTTTCATAAGATATACTTGGCCAAGAATGCATTTACCAACAATGGAGATGAAAATAAGTTTTGATTATATCTATGCCACCAAAGTGCAGCGAGTTACTGGCTCCTGTACAGATGGGTACCTTTGAAATATCTTCAAAACACGTTTGGCCAATATCAGCTTAATTCTTGTTTCCTGTGTTCAGGAGTGCCAGCCCTGATGTCACTGTCATGATGGCACAATAGGTGCTAACTCTTGTCTTTCATCACTGGCTATGCCTCTTTCCTGCTGCAGTGACCATACAAAGATCTCAAATCTGCATTCATTTCTTGGGCAAAGGTGACATTTAATTTAGCTGTAATATTTCACATGAGAAAGAAGTGGAAGATGTGACCTTAATTTTTTTTCCTTTTTTTTGGCTGTTGTTGTTGTTTCATAGTAGTATGCAAAATGTGGAAAGTCAGTCATATTTCATTGGTATTTGGCATCTGCTCAACAACTGATTGCTCTTCTCAGAGCTTTTTTGGAAAGTTTGCAGCACCATAATGACAGCTTTCTAAACACAGATGTCCTCTTGGTACAACCTATAATTTTTTATGAAAGATGTATCGATGTCAGGAATTTGAACAAAGTGCTGGAATTAGTGGAATATTCTTGTTATGAATATGTATTCAAAATATCTACAGTACTTATATCGTAAGTTGGAGGAAGAATATGCAATGTCTGAAGGCAAAGATGTTGGTACAAAACATCAGAATATAGTTTAAGATAAATTCTTTTGTTAATGGTCTGTCTATACTTTAGTGAACTTCTCCCCACTGTGTTCTATATTGTGTAAGTGCATACTGTGACCTTGAAGCATCAAGAATCTCAGGAATACATTTAGATAATCGAGGATTTGGCCACAGAAGATGTCTAAAAGCTGAGAGGCCTGGAGTAGTTATTAAATGTTCTTGTGAAGTCCCATTAGTAGCCTGATCCTCTTGTTTCATTTACCTCTCAGCTAAGCCATCAGGAAGTGAATACTTCAAACACAAATCCCCTCTCCTCAAGTCAGCTATTTTTCTTAAGGTTTCTCTTAGATGTTTTCAGTAAGTAAAAGCCAGCTGAAAGCTTAATGTGTAAGATGGTAAACTTCTAGCAGCTTGTGGTTCTTAGTAAAGGAATCCTCGATTGTATGTACCTGTGGGCCTGTTATTTGCAAATACCTACAAATAAAAAGACAGTGCTTAATGGTTATTGTGTGTAATTTATGTAAGTTCAGACTTGCAGGTGAAAAGGAAAGTCTCCTCTGTAACCATTTTTAATGAAAACACAGTCCATTCTATACTGTTCTTCTACCTATTTAGTTCAAGTTAAGATCAGAGTACCAGGCAGGAAGTTTATGCAGCAACTCTAATGATATTAGGGGAAATCTAGTTCAAGAAATATTGTCCCATTTTGATTTTGTGCAGCTCTGCAGCCTGGATATAAGTGCTGCAGTTTTTATGACTGTAGCTAACTTCATGTAGCTTCCCTCTATCTGTACTTGTACATGGCACTTGGTTTTGATTTATTTTCAGGTCTGTACTCCCACACCACTAATGACACGTCATTCAGATTCAGAATAGATACTTTAAAGTTAGAATGCTGCATCAGAAATGATGGAAAACCATAAGTATTAGTTATAAAATGCTTTCTTTTTGGATTTCAACTGGGTCATGCTGTGGTCATTCAATATTATGATGCTGGGGTTCTTTCCCTTCTCTCTTGCTTCTGGTTGATGATAAAATCACTTGTCTGGTATATGTGCATGTGTGTGGCCCAGCCTGGGCTGCTGCTTGGCTTCTCTTGGATCACAACCTTTTGCCAAACCTCAGCAGCAGCTCTCGGGGAAAAAAAATGTAAACATACAACCAAATTTACTCTGGTTTCTTTATTTAGCTCAGTGCTAAAGAAGTTAATTCTAATTGCTATAAGGCTTCAATATGACAAGCTTTTTCCTAAATCAGAAAATGGGAGAAGCTAATTTAATATTTTAATTATAGTAATTTAGTAAAAAATACAAGTGGGTGGAAAGCAAATGGGATCTCCTAATGCAGAAGTAAGAATTTAAGTGTTTAACAGTTTTGGTAATTTTTGGTAATTTTATTTATTAATTTTAATCACATTAAAAGATGTGTTCAAGGAAAACAAGGAAGGA
This sequence comes from Pycnonotus jocosus, assembly GCA_013400435.1. Lineage (NCBI taxonomy): Eukaryota > Metazoa > Chordata > Aves > Passeriformes > Pycnonotidae > Pycnonotus > Pycnonotus jocosus. The sequence goes on along the minus strand of VWYP01008908.1, from coordinate 43,454 downwards.
AAACCTATTTTGTTAGGCCAGGATTATATGGAAACATTATGCAATAATACCAATTACTAAGAAAGTGCCAGAATTGTGGTCAGTGTAATCATCTACAATTTTCTGAGACTGTCCTTACTAAAATGACCTACCTAATTTAAGTGTATTTTCCAAAATAAGGAAACAAGGTGTCTTGTTTGTGACAGTGTAAGTGATGGACACTTTTCCATGTAATGGTCTACCTTCTACTAACATTAAATGACCTTTTTTTCTTCCTGTAGGTGATAGTTGAGGATTATGCTAGTTTTTCCTATGTGGTTACAAGTTATGGAGAAACAGGGCAGAGTTTCCATAACTAGAACACAGAAAATTTCAGTAAATGGAAGGCCTTTTTTCTGCTTGGCTATTTTGACTGCCATTAAAACTCACCTGTCAACAGTTTGCCACTTACCCTATTTTATATTTGTTCTGAGCTGTTACCACTGTTGGCTACAAGAGCTGATCACTTTGCCTGATTGCAACTTGCAGAACATTTAGATCAGTTCTCAGTTAACACAGAATGTGCGTAATTGATACAAAAATTACTAAAAGTTGCAGTTTCCCCTGCCTAAAATGCACATATTTGCATATGAACTATGCCTCTTAAGTTGTTTACAAATATGCCCCCGTGTAAAACTTGAGATAATTTTTTTGCTTTGTCTTATGAATTATAGGAATGCAGCTGTTCCATAATGAAAACTGTATTCTTCCAGGATTTTTTATATGGATTGACTTCTGCAAGCTAAAGAACTTCTTTGACCTGAGTAGTTCCATATTTAACATATTGTACAAGCAAAAAGAGTTGACACAAATGTTTAGTGTTGAACATTTGAATGTTAAAAAAAAAATGAGGCTTTGACTCATCCACAGAGAAAAACCCTAAATCATCAAAGAAATAAACACTCATGTAGATTACCTTTTGCCAGCAAAAGACTTGTCCTTGCTAGTTGACTCTTGAGAAGAGAGTGCAGAACTTTTGTTTGAACAGTTTTATTTATGATAAAGTGTGGAAAACTGAGAGTTAAAGAAATGGTCAGAACTTCTTGAGCAAAAAAGACAAAGAAAGATAAATCTAGTAGATGCTTCTGATTCCAGGAAACTAAGATGAAAATGTTTGACCACAAAATATTAAAAAAAGCCCCTAAAGCTTCTTCCAATTCTTTATGACTTCTTAAAAACTGTTAGTGTTGCAGGCTGAAAGCTGAACTTGACTGTTGGAGTCCAACTCAGATCTTAGTTAGGTACAAATCACTCATTGACATCATGGCTGTAATGAAATGGTTGTGAGGCACAAATTTTTGGAACTGTATTCAAGAGATCTACAAAAATCTAGAAAAGTGTAGAAATACTTATTAATGATTTCGACTTTGACAATAAAATATATCCTTCTGTGAAATAAACATTTGGGATGAAATTGTGCCCTGTTCAGGCCAATCACAGTAGTGGACTCCAGGTTTCAGCTAGTGTGCATTTTATCTGCAGTAAAATGAAAAGTGGTAAATAATTCCTGTGGCTGTTGATCCCTCCATGCTTTGGCAGAGTCAAGCAATGTATGTGCTGTAATTTCTGGAAGTGGCCAGCCTGAGAAACAGCACTGAAATTAGTGAGCACCAGTTGCTCTCTATGAATTGCAAATTATCAGAAGATGAGCACCACTGCCTACAAGAATTTACAGTGTTTGTCTCCTAGGCCTGCTTATCTGGTTGCACTGGAGACACTTCCTCAGGGTTCACATCACAAAAGTCTTTGAGACAGTTCAGTAGTAAATCTCTGTGGGGACTGAGCTGAGAGCAGTGTCATGGCCCCAAGCTCTGTGTCAAGAGCAGACAAGATTACTAATGCCAGTGAAATATTCTTTATCTGTGAAACAGCCAATCCTCTGGATTGTCAGCAAGTGCAAAATGCAGCACTGATCTGCCAAATCTGAGAAACTGCCTGTATTTCAGAGCAGAAACCTGACCTGCCTGTTTGTCTCAATGCCAACTGCTTTGCCTACATTAGGTGAAAACCAGAAATTTATTAAGTGTGAAGTACACAGCACAATGAATAAGCAAGGTAAAAGGCTCTTGCTTTGCTGACTAATTATTTCATTCACTCTTTGATTAAAATATTTTTTCCTCAGGCAAGAATGGCTGGTAAGCTTGTTTTGAAAAGTATAAATGGGAAAAGAAGAATTAAAACAAGATTTAAAAAAAATCTAATCTTAACCATCTTACTTGGAAAAATATGTTTTTATAAACTGCAGATGATGTACTGGTTTCATGCTATTATTTAAAAGAAATTCTTAGATTTAGTTAAGATAGATAAAGGTTGGAATTGCATTGCATTTCATACTCCACATGTATAACAGTGGTAAAGTAGGTAAAATGATAATTAACTGCTCCTCCTATTATGTCTCTCTAGAGATCTGAAGAATAATTTGATCAGCACAATTGAGCCAGGGGCTTTCTATGGGCTTTCAGAACTGAAGCGCCTGTAAGTATTAATTCCATTTGAATTATTCTGAAAATTGTGTTTGTATCGACATTTCTATCCTTGGGCAACTCTAATATGCCACCAAGCAATAATCAAATAAGGGCACTGGGTGTAAAATAGAAAATCACACACTCGGCTTTTTACATTTACCATGCCTTTTTCTTCTTCTTTCCCTTCTTTCTTCCATATTCTTTTTTACCTTTTCCAATTTAAAATCATCAATTTGCCCTCCAGTAAGTGTCCTAACAAGTGCACCTGCAAAGGTAAAAACATGCCTAATTAATGGCTAAGCAGATGATACATCACTATAGACCTTAATCAGAAATAACACTAAACAGTTCAGAACAATGTGAGCAATGGTTTGTGCTACACTAGGGTTTTTTTGGTTTTGCTTACTTTTATCAAATCAACTCTATAAAATACATTATTAGAAAGGAAACTTTGCCATACTCTAGAATTTGTCATTTTCCATACCATCAACCTTGACTTTTCTTTAATTTTTTTTTTTTTTTTTTTTTTTTTTTATCATGGTTTTCTAAGGAAGTAAGATCTTACACAGTATATTCCCTGTCTGTCATTCTTGTAATTCTGCCTTGGAAAAGGTTCTCATAAGTACTTTCAGAAGCATTGGCTGATTCTTAAACTACATTTTAGAGGGTAAAAAATATCTAAGTTACTAGGATTCTACAGCTGGGCATTTTTTCTTTTAATTAACAAGATCTACAGACCCTCCTTAGCTGTACTCAGCCTAAGGAAAAGTGAGATGAACCCTTTTGAAATTATAATTTTCCAAGTGACAGCTTCCAAATGTCCATGCACTGTCTAACTAGGCCATCAGCACATGCCAGGCATTTTCCTAGCCATCATGTGTGCTGTCTTATGAGAAAACAGGGGTTATTTTAGTGGGATGGGAAGATTTGGATGAGAAGGAGGAGGAATGCAAATCCACAGAAAAAGAATTTTACAAAAATCCCATGCTTTTTTTGCTGCGTGGTAGCCTGGAACTGCTGCGTGCTGGGATCTCTGATCATCCTGGAGCTGTGTTTTCTAACTCCAGCCTCAGTTCCAGTGTGTTTGAGAGGAGAGCCAGTTGCATGATAATGATGAAGTCAGAGCAGCATGAACATTTTTAATGCAAATAAGAGAATTAGGTTTGAAGCTTTCTTGCAGCCTCTGTGTTAGAGGTAGCAGTAGAATACAATAATAAAAGTGAGCGCTAATTGTTGCTTTGGCCGTGCACTGTAATAACACAACCCTGACCTCTTGTGGGAAAACCAGGAAACCTGTGCAAGTCATGGGCTGCACATCCACAGACTGCACAGGTGCAGCCTTTGGGTCAGCCAGGAGAAAGGAATCCAGGGAGAGGGACTCATCAGGCATTGGAAAAGAGAAGAAAAGGCTCTTCAGCACAGTAGAGTTGGGAATGTTGAGTTTTGTCATGCCAGATCTCAAAAAACCCCATTGCTGATATGAACAAATGACACTGGGAGCAGTCTAGAGACAGAGAATCATTTAATTGCTGGGCTGCCACATTTGGTACAAATCTGTGTAGCTCCATGGTAAATGAGAAAATATCTTCCCACCTTCAGTGTGCAACTGTTGGGAAGGGACAGTAGAGCAAAGGGAGTAAATAGTGTAAACTCCTGTTGAATACTGAATACAGGAATTAATTTAAGACAATACATTCACATCTTTTTATTTCCTGTGTAAAATAGAAGTGATGCTGAGAAAAGGAGAAGCTGATGTAATGTGAGCAAATGCAAGAGAAATGGCCTTGGCAAGTCAGACAGACAAGCCACAGGCTGTCAGAATGTTTTCTGTGAATGATTTGGGGAATTGTTATAATTTATATTCGAATGACAAACTGAATTATTTGCAGGGTTTACTCAAAAAGGTACACACAAAGTTAATGCAAATTGATAATTTATGAATCACTACAATTATGGCAATTGGTTATTCAACACAGAAGAGTTCTTTTCTCTAGCATCAACTTTGTAAGTCAGCATTAGTAAGTTAAATGTTTTACTCCTGAAAAGGAGCACCAGCTTTGTACATTATGAACTGAATTGTGTTTAATGTAACAGGTACTAGTCTGGGGGAAAGTGTAGCAAGTTGCCTTTTCTTTTTGCTAATTTTTTTATTTGGAAAACATGTTTTGCAGTACAGAAATTTCAGCCACTGACATGTGTCTTTTATGAAAATAACACTTATTGAAGTAAACTTCAAAATAGTGAACTTCAAAAAAGAAAATAGTGTTTATTCTTTCATTTTGGTAAAAGTAAGATTTTAGTGTGTGCCACTTTTAGAGAAATATGCACTCATATTGATTAGTATAGACAAAATCTGCTTTTGCTACCCAGATTATGCCCCATATTGTGATGCAATTCTTTCATATATGTTCAGACTTTGCCTAGACAAAAGTAAAGCAGTACCCAACCAAGAGTTCTGGGTAGGTTCCTCTTTATGTCTTCCAATAGAAAGATATATAGATGCATATGTATTTGTCTAAACTTGCAATTTTAGATTTCCCAAGTAGCTTTTCTTAGGAGAACGTAAAGAATAATGCTAATATGAAATTATTGCACTATATTGTATTCTCAGTATTATCTCAGCTGTTCCCTACTTAGTATCCTTGACAAGCATTTAAAGAATATTTTCATTCTAATGTGATTTTTCATCATATGCTTGCACAACAATATATTCTGTGTCTGATAGAAGACGACTTCGTAGTGAACTCTAAAGAGATTGCCTTCATTTTCCAGCTAATTGGATGTGTTCCCATGAAAGCAGTAACTGGATTTGTCAAACTGCAACCTTTAGTCTTCCATTTGATTGCTTTAGTGTTCTCATGTATCAGTAGAAAAATATGGAATCTGCACAATGTAGTAAAGGAATCAGAAAACTAATTCTAAACCAAAAAACACATCTAGATCAATTATAACATTTTGCTTGGCTGCATGATCACTTAAAATCCTTACGTAATTGCAATTATTTTTTAGAGAAATGAACTTGATAAGAAGGAATATTTGGGTCAAGGTTGAAAACCAAATACATAAAAACCAAACTCTAATTCAGAATCAACCAAGGGGCATTATTCATGTTTTTACCAAAACATAACTGCGTATACCTGTCTTCATCTCCTTCCTGTAGGCACCCTGTACACTGTGTTGCATGTATGGCTTACACAGAAAATGTTTCTTTGCTTTCTGCAGGCAAAATTTTGGAATGTAATGCCTTTTACTGTTTGTGCTCTCAGAAAGCCACAATATTGCTCTTAAAAGAGCTTGCCCAGTGCTTATCAAAACTGACCTCACTAGCTCGAAAATTAATTGCCTTCTGGCTTCTGTGATTTCAGCAAGAAAGGCTGCTGTTAATGAGATGAAACATAAACAGTAAAAAAAACCCCAGTAAAAACAGTAAAAAACCCCCAGTAAACAGTAAAAACAAAGTCAACTTTGGCTGAATATTGCCTGGAACAAAATGCAGTATTCTTCCTAAGTAAATAAACCGCAGGTGCTAGTAACTCAGATCAAGAAAATTCTCTATATTTGTAATATTTTTTTTTGCCTTTATTTGCTACATGTATTTTAAATCCCATTTTAATGCAATTAGAACTCACAGCATGATTTGTGGACTATTGCTCAATAATGTTAATATAAAAGTTATTTAATCTATTTAATTCAGTTAGGTTACATTCTGGGAAAATGTTTTATTTCTCATTTGTCTCTTAACTCCTTAAGTACTAAAAATATAGATACATTCTGTGATTAGGTAGGGGTGTATATAAATGACAGACTCACTGTTTCATGGGATTTTTGTTTGTTTCAGGGATCTTTCAAATAACAGAATTGGTTGCCTAACACCAGAAATGTTTGTTGGACTTAACAATCTTCACAAACTGTGAGTATAACATCAGTTTTGTTTTAAACAGAAGAAATCTAAACTGTCACATGACTGACCTGAGTATATAGTTGGCAAGAAAATTGCATTATAAGAGAGTTGTAGATTTTGTACTAAAAGGCCCCTCTACTGAGCCTTTGATTGTGATGAGTTAATATTCTAAATATGTTTTCTCTGTTTCAGTTGTAAAACCTATCAGAACTGCAAAGAATTAAATTTCATTTCCACATTAAAAAGAGGCTAAACATGAAATTTCTGTTTGTCTAAGAAACAATTGAAGTTGGCTGTAAACTTCCTGGCTGGGAAAGAGACAATTCACAGGAAAAATCCTGGTTTAAATGGATATTTGGCTGGGCCCAGGAGGGCTCCGGATCTTTATTCACCTCTGTGTTCATTCCTGAATGAGCAATAAGTTCCTATACTGCATCATAGTGTGTGACAAATCTTATACTTTGTTTTCATCCTCTCCAGCCAGTTATGGATTTCCTTGGACAAACAGGGAAATCTTTCTAGGAAGATGTGCCATGAGGTCAAGATAACACCAGGTAAAGGGCTGAAACCTGGCACACTGACAGAGCCCATTAATGACAGTAACTATGCCAGGTCTTCCCTGATGAAAACAAATGAGAGCAGATGATGGGAAGAGGCTTGAACAGATGCAAACCACCCCTCTTTTTACTCGTCTCAGATGATGTGCCAAATTAGGCAAGCCAAACTCACCTATTGAGGGTTTGTTTCTGTCTGCTTTTGTTGTGCACAGTGAACATGACTGTGACTATAAAGCCAGATTACCTTGGGAGGTGAGTTCAGTTCAAAGTGGTGGAGTCATATTAGTAAATGGAGTGTGTTCCTAGCTGCTGGGAACAGACTCAGTAGAAACTGTTCAAATCCATGCTCTCTCAGAAAGATCTGACATTTCCATTCACAAATCTGTAAGACTCCATCTTAAAAATGAATTAGACATTCAGTCCCTTGATGGTGAGCAGAAATTCATTCCCAGAGAGTGCACAGTCTGTGACAGTGTTTGGCTGTGCTGTGCCTTTCCTCTGAAGCCCAGGCAAGAATGTGGCAGTGCATCTCCACACCCTTCACTGATGCCAGAGATGCTGGGAAAAGGCACAGTGTGCAGGCTGAGTACCTGTGCTTACTGGACTGATCAAACCACACCGTTACAGTCTCTTTTTGTACAGATTTGCTGCATCCCTACCATTTCTGGTAGCCCAAGTTTCTGTTCCAGCATTGGCAATTTTTTTCTGAGCTGTAAGGCCCAGAGAAAGACTCACAGGTTCTCCCTACACAGTCAGTAATGTTGTATATTCTTGCATCCAGTCTTTTTGTGGGTCTAACTTTCATTTTGAAATGTCTGTATATCCAGAGCTTGCTGTATTGTTTTCCTTCTGAGGCCTCAGTTCACAGCAGAAATTTGAATAAGACATTTCTTAGGTGTAGCTCCCAAGTGACAGTCTAGTAACATTTCTCTCTTTGAATAATGTTATTTAATGAATTAAAAGTCCTTTCATCTTTAAGAAGGTTCATCTCTTCTTGTTCTCTTAATGTTGACCAAACCTTGGTTTTGTTATCACCAGATTTCATGTTCATATTCTCTTAATTCTGAGGCTGAGTCGTTGTTGAAAGCTCTAAATGCAATCACTCAGAAGACCATTTCTGCAGAGTGTCAGTAATGTCTTACTCCTCTCCTCTCCATCTTGTCCATTATCTCACCTTGTTTTACAGTAAATGCACTTAACACCGAGTTCTTCACTCTTTTGTAGATGCGCATCAGTGAAAAAATTATGATTCTGGTAACTGGAGACCTCTTAGTCTGGCCTCTTTGCATTTTATAAGCCAGTTTTGAAAAAAAAATGGAAAAAAGATATTGGCAAATCAGAAATTGGTAAAAACTCAATAAGAGGCAATAGATGGTGTATCATGTAATGTAATCTTATAAAAAAATCTTTAATTTTCTAGGCAAGATAAATTATTTCTTGGTTTTCATATCCATCTAGCATAATGCTACATAAAGAGGAGATGATCATTAAGTTTTATACTGGTGATTTCATGTGAGTGGAATTAACCTTGCAGGCCCCTATTTGCCTGGCCATTGTTTCAGTTTCAATTAGTTCTGCAGATCAGAAATCACAGTGGGTGTGGTCTTGGGAAATAAACATCCCATCCTTGATTTCCAGGATTTAGTGTGGGCTTCTCCCATAAATACATGTAATCCAAATGACCAACCTGACTGAACAGAGGAGAAATTTGTATTAATGTGATATATTTATTAATCTCTTTGTTATAATAGAGTAGTATTGTTGAGGTATCTTTTGCACCATGTCTTAGCAAATTTTGTACTTTGCAAATTTTAACTTAAATTCTTCCTGTCACTTTGCTCAGCTTTTCCTGTTATCTTCTCTCTAGTTTTTTGATCTTTTAAAATTTTGACCTTTTTTTAATCAAGATTTAAGATTTTGTTGTTAATCCATTTGGTCTATCTTCCATTTTTCTTACTTGGGTTTTAAATTGCCTGTGTACCACTGACCTAATAAATGGGTCTACTCTGCATTGTAGTCTGTGTGGCCTAGTTCTTTATTAATTACTTTATTTGTTTTATTAGTAGTAATATTTCAAAAGCTGGTCATTTGGAAATCAGAGGCTTAGTAATACTTCCGTCTACCTTATTCTTTCCTCTGAAGTGAATCAGTTCACAATTGCTATGTAAAGAGCTACAGCTGCCTTGCAGGGATTGTCCTCCTTACCAGACCAAAGAGTACCACCACTCGTGTGGGGTCACTGATTATTTTGTGAAGAAATACAGCCACAGTCCCAATCAAGAGGGGCTGGTCCCTGCCATTCAGAGTATCACATGCTCCTCAATCTCAGAAATCCCGTAGAATGTCCTAATGCTGATGGTAATTACTTGAAATGGGATCTCAATTTGCCTGTGGTGTGAGAAGGGGTCATTGTTGGTGGACTGCACAAGCTGATGCTGCCTGGTACTTTTTTAACACTGTAGCTTTTTTTCCATTGGAAGTTTGTGAAGAAGCATACTTTTAAAATATGTTTAAAAAGTGACAATAGGTCACCTTTCTGTTGCTACTCTGAATTGTGTTTACTTGCCATTGGAGGGGCAGGAGGAAGCTGTCCTGTGGAAAGGTTATGGAGAAGCATCTACTCAGTGCAGGATCAGCGTTTGTAATGAGGAAAGGTGACGAGTTCTTAAACATGGAACTGGTTTCTTAGCCATTTACTGAAGGAGAAATACAAATAGGTATGGGTATGTGTTGATTTATGTAGCTGTTGATGTGGTGATTAGAGCTCTCTCATGTTATTCTAGCAGAGATGAAGCACAGAAGCATCTTTGCAGGCTGTTATCAGAACCAGTAGGGAGAGCCGTGAGTCCACTGGAAGGAGCAAAGGACATAAATCTTTTCATGTGGCTTCTGTGAAGTACAAATATGGGATTTTTTTGTACTGTTTACAAGCACAAATGACAGGTGAAACAAAATAACACGGTGTGTTTCACTCAATCTTGTAAATCTAATTCAATTTGAAAAAAGAGATGGAGCTAGAGCTGAAAAATCAGCTCTAGGCCCAAACTAACACAGTGTGGTTTAGCCCAATGGTCTGATGCATAAATCTAAGCTGAGTACAGTAAAGATATGTTCAAAATCTAAGCTGAGTACAGTAAAGATATGTTCAAATACTTCACTAAAAGGATGAGGAGTGCCTGGGCTTTCAGGGATAATGCAGACGCTCTTCAGAGGACTTGGTGGGTTTGTGCAGTCTAGTTTAGAACAGAACAATCTACAGAATTCTTGATTAAAGGAGAAATGAATTAGTAGTGTCATCTTTTTTAAACATGCAGACACACAGAAACCACAAGAAACGGTCAGCCTCTTGATAATATAGAGAGGACTTTTACTCCATTGCAATGAGGATGTGTATGTCAGGGAAAAAATACTGAATTCAGAATTACTAATGGAACCTAAAATTTCATGCAGACCCTGAAATTACTGCAGCCAGTGACTACTGATTATATTCCTTGAGATCGATCTAATTTTTACACCCTCTTGGATTTGATTTTTACTCTGTAAAATGATTTCAAAATGCTTTCATGTCATATGACAGATGCAGCTGGCAGTGCCTCAGTGTGAGAGATTTCTTACATCTTCTAAGATACTAGTTTACCTCTTTAGGTTGATTTATTACCTTTTGGCTGTGTTTATGTCATGATGAGGTGCATGTATTCTGAATAGGAGTGACATAATTGAATTCAGCAAATCTTCCAGATCACCTTTGGACCCAATGTTTCCGTGCTTTGTTCCAGAATTATGTATGTAAATATATTTCTGCTTGGTAATGGAGCTGCTATCTCCATTAATTCTGTTTATATTTAGTCTAAGTATTAAGAGCTGTGCAATACTGGGATGATGCCACTGTGCTGATATACCAGACTTCAATTATTTAGTCCCTCATAATTTATCTTTTCAGGTTTTAAAATCTTGCAGCCTGAAATCTGTTTCAACAAGTAGCTACTGCTGGATCTTCCCTTTGAAGGTTCAAATCCAAACTTTATCATTGCTTCCAATTGTTTGACTAAGCTATATCTGATTTACTCTTCATCCTGCCTCTGAATCATCATCAGTGTTACCTTTGTGATAATATTATACTGCAAATTCTTGTGTGACTTTTTTGATGCCGTTGCACCAACTAATCACTTTGTATGGTGCCAGAAATCAAATAAAAAACACTAACACGGTTAATCAGACCCCATTTCAGCAACATTTTAGCAAATGAGAAAATACACAATGTAACCTGTCCTTTCTGTAGTTCTGCTGTCGCTTTTTTACACCTCCTGTCCCACTGTTCTTTTTTTTCTTTCTTTTTGCACAGATCAATCTGTTACCATTGAACTTTTGCTTTTTAATGCTGCTCTTAAGAGGGAAGCATTCTTCATGTTCATATACTTCTGCTTCTATCTATATTCTGCCTCAAATGGTACTTTAACACATGTAACTCTTTTTGACTGTTTTGTGGCATTTGTCATTTATATTAAAACTTTTGGCAAAAGTGCTTTATTAATTGCTGTAAAAGCAGAAGTATTGGTATATGAAAACACAAATGTAGGATTTTCTAAGTAAGAATGAAATGTTTTACCTCTGATAAAATTGAAAGCACATCTTTCTGTTAATGGAGTGAGTTAATGGCATAGTAAGTGCTATCAGCTTTGGAGTGCATTAATTTGTTGTGTTTGAAATGTTTGCAAACTAGGTGCTACAGACATTTTTAGAACAAATGCCCTTTTAAATCAGGCTAGAGCGAGGTTTTAGGATATCTGAAATGAAGGAATTTTACAGCACTATACTTTTGACAATATTTTTATATATAATGTAAATTATGTGCACTAAAGAACCAGACATTTACAGAATTCTGCATCAGCTCAGAAATGCATGAGTTATTTGGGTGATTTGAGAAGATTTCTGAATTTTATGTTAAAGAACAATCTATTTCCACTGTTGGATATCCACATATTGTAATTATGTTTCTTGGACATAGAAATGTGTTGGTTTTTTACTTGCACAGCCCTGTGAACATGATCCTAGTCTGCTAATTATTAGTAGTAATATGGAAACTTCAAACCAGGTCATTGCCAGAAGAATATGAAAAATTGAAAGCTGGCTTTCTGCTGATGTCACTGTCAGGAACTCAATTATTCCAACACTGGGTAAAATAGAATTCTGTAGGAATTCCACAGTCTTCTGTAAATGGAACACAAGTCAAGAATTTTTAGGTTAACACAGTGTAGGTTAATTCTGGCTCGATGTCTTGATGAATTTGGTAGGACCTAAAAGCTCCTGGATTCAGTCTACACCAAATGAGCACCTCTGCTGGACCCTGCAGTGCACACTGAGCAAATGGCTTACGGTTTGTAACAGCAATACTGTTAAACTGTGTAAAAGTGAATTGCCTCTGTTTGTTCAGCCTCAGCCATTCAGCCATCAAGACAAGAAAGAGTAGAGAAGTAATTAAAATGGAAATGTCCTAATTTAAGGATGGGAAAAATGGTGTGTTTAAAGGCCTTTGTAATAAAACTATTTGTGTAGTCACTTTGGAAACTCATTACTGTTTTAAGGAATTGCTTGAATTCTTTGGAATATTGCTAAATTAAGACACTGTTTTGGTTTCTTTAACTTGAAGTGACATTCTGTATTCAAAATACAATATAGGTCTCACTGACTAATTATTAACATTTTCACTCAAATTCTAGAATATTCTCTTCTCAAATTCTCTTCTTTTAAATATATCGAAGTGTTCCTCTTCATGAGACCAAGTGAATTGTATGTATTTCTGCTGGGAAAATAAAACAAGAATGTGTGAATTGATTTAAATATTACTGTCACCTACCAAAACCAAAAAACAATGTACAATATTTAAATATGTTTTTACTGTTATCAAGAAAGCAAAACTTGTTAATTACCACTGGGAAAATTATATTCTATAACAATTTTCTTTTCTCCTTGTATTTATTATTACCAACAGTAAATTGCCTTTTTTTTTTTTCCCTTAGGAATTTGTCAGGGAATATTTTTTCAAGTCTCATGAATGGCCTTTTTTCTGAGCTGCTAGCTCTGAAAGCCCTGTGAGTATCATTCCTTTTGTTTGTAAATCTGAAATAGTTCAGAAAGACATTAGAATAAACATAGCAGAGTTGAATTCAAACAGGATTGTTTCTAGAGATGCATTCCAAGAATAAAATCTGCATTATTTTGTTATCTGTGTCTGGCTCACTGTTGATGAGCTGCCATCTTTACCTGGTTCAGAGAAATGGGTAGCACTGACAATTCAACCCCATTCCTGACTAGCATCCCCTTTCCTTTTTTTCTTTATATTTTGTAATCTTATACTTTTCCATGATTTCATCCCTTACATCATATTAGGCCTCTAATTGCCAAAACCAGTAATGTTAAATATTTTTTTGGGGAATTATACTAACAGTTCTCAATTATTGATATTGATTGTACCTGCCTAAGATTTAAAAGTGTGTACTGAATATTTTTACTTAGAGGGCTTTTTAGTAAATGAAAGTATAGTTATAGTATGATTTTCTGCAGTAACACAGACTCAATATTATTTCAGTAGTCAAATGATGCTGTTCTGGAACCAAAGCCAGAATTTTTGTACATTATGAAAGTAATTAACAGTGGGACAACGTGTATTGGTTGTCTCAGACTATCTTTGTATTCATGTATCCATAGTTATGCATTTATCAAGAATTCTCCTTGGAATAAGATAATTTGAATCTAGCAGAAGAAAGTATGTTCATGGAAACTTCATGTGTACCAATTGTGGTCATTCTTTGCCTTTGTAGACATTTCAACACTGATTCACTGATTTGTGACTGTAACCTAAAATGGGTCTTGCAATGGGCCAGGAATGCTTCAGTCCGAATAGCAGAGGAAACAGTTTGTGCTTACCCCAGTGCTTTACATGGAATGTCACTTTATAACCTGAAGGAAAACCAGCTGATATGTGGTGAGTTGTACTCTGATTCAGCATTACAAATTGAAGTGCAATCCAGAGAAAATACCAAAAAACCCCAGAAATGGTGCAAAAAACCAAAATTGTAATTAATAAAACTGACAGGTATGTGGCACAGAAGATACACCTAAGAATGAAAGAGAACAGAAAAATATAGTAATTTCTTATTTTGTATCTCAAGAACACCACCTTTCTGCAATGTATTGAATAATATGTGATTATGACATAAAACATTTGACTATGTTGCTAGTTCTGCATTGTATTCTTTATGAAACTGAGGGTTCTTACAGGGGTTTATATAATGTTTCTTTCAAGTTATGTATCTGAGAGTGTGATATTAATGTCAAATTTATTCTTGTAATTTTTATCAAACTGTAACCATATGTTTTAGCTCTGCTTCTTGGGGATGAATAGAATTCTTATAGTGAGCTTCAGTTAGGTGAATTCTGTATTTGAAGACCTAGAAATGAAATGTTTTTGGATATTTTCCACCATAATAAACATGAGTGATACAGTGTGAGGGAGAAAGCAAAAAATAAGAAAGACTAAAGAAAACTCATTTCACATTGGGCATTTTCTAACAATGAGCAGGTTGAACCAGACATTTTTAAAAGTATCACACTGCAGAGAAAAGATTGCTGCCCGAGATCATGCTGGTGGGTTCCAGAATCAAAAGTCTAATTTCACACATAGTTGATTAATTTCAGGATATTTGAATCTTTGACATGCTTGAATGACAGAAAATTGCTGAGATTGGGTCTTTTGCAAACAAAAGGAGAGTCACATGTTTCTCCTAAAAAGCACAAGAAGAATGGTGTGTGTTGGTAACAAACATAACAGAATGGAGATCAGAAGTTGACTGGAATGATATAGACAGAATTTTTTTTAACAACAAATACGTGTTTGTAAGTTGAGAGGAGATATTTATAAGGAAGAGATGTGGAAGGATGTGAATACCACCTACAGATGATCCATCAGGTGAATTGTTGAGGAAACACAGATAGATGTCTGGAGGCAGTTATGGAATGAATTCTTTTGAGCAAAACGCAGAGAATTTCCAGTAGTCTTTTTGTTACCAAACATTTGAAATTCTGCAATTCTCCTCAAATATCAAGCTCCCATTTTATAGAGCCATCATGGGCATCGTCATAGAGATCCATTTCCCAGCAGAAAAAGTACTTCTAAAAGTGCTGGAATGATCAGAAAAGTGATTAAAGACTGTTAACTGGTATTTCCAGGTAACAAGTGAATATAAATCTCTGAATTCTATAGAGGAAATGAAAGCAATTTCTCAGAATTTCATAATTTAATTCCTAGTAGGACTCCCTTTCAGACCTTTGATACAGAATTTATGATGCCCATCTAGTTCTCTCTCCTATTTACAATCTGCACAGAACACTTGACAAGGGTTGTAATGACTGCCAGTGGCTTGACATTGCTTCCAATATCCACAGAGAGTTTTACAGTGGTTTTAATTGCTGAGCCTTCCACCAGCTCTGTAATATCTGCCAGGTATTTCATGGTGCTCAGAGTATCTGCTGGGTAGCTCACGGTGCCCAGAACATTGAGCAATTTCATCTTCAGTAAGTAAATTTGAGCTTAGGCATAATAGAGGGCTGTCTGGCACCAAAATAATAATAGCTATTAAGGATGATTTATAAATAATACGTGTTGAAATGTGCACAGAGCTGATTAAATTAAGCCTATCCTAAAGAAAATATTGAGTGACTTAAAAATTAAAAAGTCCTTTATGTGAACATCGTCCATACTGTCAGACACTTTTATTTATAGTTACTAATCTTCCTTCTACATGCTAAAAGATGTGATGAGATATCACAGTCCCAAGATGAGCAAAAATAGAAGAATGAAAGGGATAAAAAAATAGGAGAGAAATGGGCAAAGAGTTTTACAGGAGAATTAGGGAATGAACTAAAAAGTCAAAGTATGTGGATTCTGAATAGCTACAAGGAGCAGTTTGCAATCAGCTTTTTAGATTTATTTTATATGTTCAGGTGAGGAAAAAAATCATCTTTTGAATTTTTTCCTGGAAAATCTTTCTCATGCATCTACTTACTCATAATAGCCAAAGTAGCAAGTTGCCTGTTGGAAACAGTTAAAAACCTGCTTTAGGGGTTTTTATGAGCCAAATAACTGCACAGTTTTAGGATTCCCAGGGTTCTGCTTGCATATTTCACTAACAGCTTTTAAGAGCTACTTAAATCTTCTTTAACAAAGTTCTCCAACTGTCAGAAGTGTTTGGTTATAAAACAGGTCTTCACAATGTTGGAAGTAAGACTGAAAAGCTAGTTTGATGACAAAGTATGGTTTTGCCCTTGTCTTGTGCCTTAATGATGAGGGACTGTGATGAATTCATAGTGGTATGGACTGAGTATCTTTCTGAGAAATGGTTGTGAAATTGGCTTCATGCAGTGCCTTGTTACTCTTTCTCCGTGACTCCAAATACAAGTTACTCAATTTCCAGGAGGAAAATTACATTTTCCTGAATACAAGTGCTATAAATTCCACCGGAGGTCTGATAGGAGTCCGCGATTTTCCCTGGCTCACGTCATCAGCAGAGATGGATTCTCTTGGCCAAATTCTTCTCTCAAGAAGGACCTGTAGGAGTTTTTGTCTGATGGAGATTATGAAAGATTGCTCTTAAAGCTGGGTTTTGATTATTTATACTGATGAATGAGATACTAGAATTTAGTTTCTCAGTCTGAAAACTGTATTGATGTTACTGAACAGGTTGAAAAAGTAAAATTTCAGTTGTTCTACAAATTACAATTGACATATAACTGTGATGGAGTGCTTTTCTGTTAGAAAACGTTGACTCATCAAAACAGATGTGTGGAAAAGTGCTGACTTTCTTTTTTCCAACAATTAGATTTTATTTAAAGGTTAGAAAGTAGTTGACATAATATCAATAATATTTAGATAAATGTTTTGACTAAAATGCTGGAATATTTTCTAAATATTAACAAAAAATATTGCAAAGGTCAAAGTATAAAAATAATTCTATGGTGCTTTAAGATGTTTATTTATTTATTTATTTATACCACAAAGAAAATTATCTAATTCTTCTGGGACAGAATGCTGTCCCTCGTACAGATGTCCTACAAATTAAAATCTTGGATTTTGAATACATATATATATGCTCTACTGATGTTTATAAATAAGTAATTGAGAACATATTATTCCCTTCTGTTAATTAAAAAAGAAATTGCTTCAAAGTATAAAAGGATATTGAGAAATCTGAGGGTCTTGCTTAGAGTTTTTTGCATTAATACATGATAAATTACATTTTTATTCTTTATCATTATGTATTTTTTCGTGCAGTAAGTAAATAAGTTTTGTTCTTTTTTGGTGTCTGTAGCTTTTCAGGTTTCTGTGGTCTGCTGTTCTAATCTTGGTCATGATATGGTTGTGTGGACCTATAAAGCAGACAGGTTCAAAGAACTAGAGGTAGTGTCTGGCTGGTTCGCAGGAAATCTAAATGCAGAGAAGAGTCTACATTATTTTCAAGTGATTTTGCCCTATTCTACATAGCAGATGTTTTGCTATGCACACATTGACATCCTTGCATCCCAGCACTTCCAGGGAAGCTCGTTCTGCTGCCTGACTCCTTTCCTGTGGGTGCCCTTACCTCTCTGAGCTGTGCTGAGGCAGTCTGCCAGCATCCCATAAAGCAATCTTGCCCCATGAAGTGTTCCTAAACAGTCCTGGGTGGCTCTCAGAGCTTGCTCTGGCTCTTTGCATCTGACCCTGTATGAGATGGTGGCTAAAGGTAATCCCCAAAATCTCTGTTTGTCCTTTTTCTCTGTGTTGATGCAAAGCTATGCACTGGTCTTTTCCTTGGAAGAATTGATTTGTTAATCAATTGCTTCTCTCTTTATTGTGCTTCTGCATTGAATATTTCTGTTTCCCACTTCCTTATTGTCTGTGTTGAATTGAATGGGAGGAAATGTCTTTGTGTGTTGAGCTGCATCAACACAGGACTATAGGACAAGAGCTACAAGAAGTTCTGAGATACAGCATTATTTCTTCACCTACACTCTGCACATCTCTAAAAACCCAGGCTGTTGCAATAATTACAACCAGCACACAGAGACAGTTAGCAAATCTTGTATTAATACATGTTCTCTGTATACCATCCTCAGCAAAGAAACTTCAAAGGTAGAGGAAACACTTATAAGCACAAGTGTTAGATACACTCATTGAAGACACAGTCTCAGGGGAAAATATGGTAGAATTGTGTAAGCTGCCTTAGTTTAAAGTGTTAACTCATGAGTGAAATTAGCAAGTTCTGACTCATAAAATATTATTGAAATGTGGGGTTGGGGGTATAATACACTCCCTGCTTAGGAGGGACACTTCAAAGGGAGGAATAAAAATCAAAGAGATAAATCCTTTTCTGATTTCTGTATGCTGCAATAAAATTCTTTAAATGTTTCATAGAAAATGTAAATAATTTATTGGAAGGGAGGAGGTAAAGTTGTTAGGGAATTGTTTGTACTTAACCAGCACCTTGTCTTTTGTAGTTTGCCTCACTTCACTGAGAATCAGAGTATCTGTGCCCCCAAAGGAGCAGAGTCAGGCTAAAATGTAGGTGGTTTTTCCTCTGATGCTCTGTACCTGCTCACACTGAAACTTGTGCAATGCAATGCAATGCAATGCAATGCAAAAAAAAAAAAAAAAAAAAAAAAAAGAAAAAAAGAAAACACTTTTTTTTAATGCATTCATTCTGTTTGTGTTCTTCGAGATTTCTTGTCCATTTTAAGATTCAATTTCTTACAAAGGTAGGAAGGACATTCATTGTTACCTATCTACTGTCACATTTTCTAATCAGCATTTCTCATGCTTAAATATCAGGAGAACATTAAGGGTGTATTTCTCTCAGGCCACAGGCTGCTCCCTAGTCTATTTTTATAAGTAATGTTTTCTTTTTTTGCAGTCTTACCTAAAATACCAAAAAATTCAAAACATTTGAGACATTTTAAATTAATTAGAGTAATGCTATTGGGAAAAAATAGAACATTTTCTTTTTTATACTTCCTCTATAAAGTACTTTCATAGATTCTTAAAACATAGTGGCTTTAAATTCTTTGTCAGCAATGATGAGTGTTGTTTTATATGTTGTATTTTTAGAATTTTTTTTATAATTTTACCTGATGCGATTGCACATTGTTTCCCCATCATTCCTGGCAGAGTAAGTTAGTATCCACTGTCCAATAGTAAGAACTTTGAAAGAAATACATACTTTTAAAATGTTGAAAAAGGAAAAAACCCTAGATACTGGGGAGTTTTGTCTTTGAAGAACTTTCTCAACATTTAAATTAAAGCTGAAATCAGCTGAATACATTCAGCCTTGATCTGTGTCAGTTTTTAAGAATACTATCAACTGTCTTGTGTTAGGGATGTTGGTTAAGAAGTGAGATTTGAAATTCTTTTTTTCATGTGGTGTCAAAAATTAAATATCTACATTGCCATTCAAATCTTAAAATAACAAATATATATATTTGCACATAGATTGTTCCTAGAAGTTTCCTTTTCTATGTAAAATATATTGCAAGAAAAGACACTGGCTTAAAATTAACAAGGAGTATTTTTTTTCCTTATTTATTTTTCTCAGTGTACAGAAAACATATTTTTGGTCTCGTTTGTTGCTTAAACTTAGGGACAGGTTTGAGATTATTGTTTCAACCATTTCTTTCTTAATTTACAGGTCATTCTTACTGCATTAACGCAGTGTAAATATTGAACTGTGGGGGCTTTTCAGTATGTAGTAACGGGCTAAACTCAAAACCTCAAACAGGAAGAATGATGGATTAATTATCCAGAATTAGATTTCAGTCCTGCAGTTTCTTGGCAGTCCACAGGTAGCTTGCTGTGTTCATGTGGAGCATCATTGTCTTCCAGAATATGCAGGATCCAGAGTTCAGCTCTAATTCTGCAGGGAGTGTCTAACCACATGAGTAGGTCTAATTATGTTAAAATAGGAATATTCACACTCATAACCTTTCACAGGATTACGTTTTGCAAGATATGGATACTGATAAAATTAGCAGTATTTAAATCCTCTTCCAATTACTTTTGTTTTACAACGTTAGCAATTCATGATTTTCTTTAATAAGAAAATATGCATAATAAGAGAATGTGTATAAATCAGATAATGTAACTGTATATTTTGGCTCTTTCAAAGATAGGTGGGGTAAACTCATTTTATGTCAGAGCTAAGTGGCCATTTGTGTATCAAAGTTGGTTTCCATACTACCATTTGGTAGAATGAAATGAACAATGCTTTAACCTTTTGTCTCCAAGTTCTAGATTTCACATCTAATATGATCAGTCTCAAAATGGGGGGGAAAGGACTATGATGCTCTAAATTTAATATTAAACATTATTATCTAATTTATTTAGTGGCGGTTTAGAACACTTCTGCAAGATTGGGGGCATAAAATTCATAACAGTTAAATCTTATAAATGTGAAATAGCAGAAATACTAAAATGTTCATTTGAGGATGAAATTTTACTACAACCTATTTTCTTGCATCTGTGCTCACACATGAAAATCCAGTTCAACAGAAGATTTTGTCCCTGAAATCTTGCTGATTTAGATGCTGGAAATGTACCAAATTGTTTTTTGTCTCCATAGCTTACTCTTATATACTGCATTAGAGGTTTTTAATGTACACTTGTATCCTATTTTCTACATCGTCTTTGACTACTGTTCCAAAAATCGTGCAAAATAGCTGAAGGAAAATTTAACCAAGGTGGAGTTGGAATAGCAGTGAAATGAGGCCTTTTTACTCCTCAAACCTGAACACTTGGCTGTACATATTCAAAAGCTCATGAACAAAACAATGTTAGAACAGACAGCCTTGACTACAACCCATTGAGTATCTCTGAAGGTATATTCCATATTTATTGTGGTAACATGAACATTAAAACAGTAGGAATAAAATTTAGACTGGTGATTTCTAGATAAAGTTATATTAGCTTTTTAACAAACATAGTTAGTATTGTCCAATAACAACACTTACTAGAGTTTGCTGTAGTTCATCCTAATGGTTATCATAGGAAAATTCCCTATAAAGCTTCCATTCTAACAATCTCTCTTTTAATTAGGTGGAGTATACCACAGTGGCATTTCACATTTTTATAGCACATTTCAACATACAGCACTTCTTTAATGATTGTGTAAAAATGGCTGTTGAGAGCTCCTGACACTGTCAGCTGGGCTGAAAGGAGTTTGGAATGGAAAAATTTAATACTTCAACAGAACTGTCACTTGTTCAGCATAGAACTTTTTTTTTTTTTTTTTTTTTAACATTCTGGCATAGATGTGAATTCTTGCAGCCTACTGGACTCTGGGCAATTATGGACAATCACTGACACTCTTGGGACCTTCCTGCCTTCATCTTTCCATGATCTGGGTGTGCAGTTATGATTTGAAAATAAAAAAGGTTTAAGGTTTGGGAAGATGAGTGCCACCACTGCGTTTCCCAGTTAGATAAAGCTAATCAGAATATTTGATTATACCTGTTGGACCTATTGGAATGGGTCCAAAGGAGAGCCACAAAAATTACTGGAGACAAGGAACATCTTTCCTGTGAGGAAAGGCTGGGGGAGTTGTGGTTGCTCAGCAGGAGAGGTGAAGGCTCCAAGACCTCAGGGCATTCTTTCAGTACCTACAGAGGGTTTATAAGGAAAATGGGGACAGACCTTTTAGTAGAGTCTGTAGCAATAGAATTAGGAGTAATGGTTTTCAACTAAAAGAGGATCTTTTTACATTAAATACAAGGAAGAAGTTTTTTACAACAAGGGTGTTGAGACACTGGCAATGGGCTGCCCAGAGACGTGGTGGATGCACCACTCCTGGAAACATTCAAGGTCAAGCTGGATGGGACTCTGAGCAAACCTGGGGAGCAAACCTCCCTGCTCGTTTTGGGGCAGTTGGACAAGGAGATGTTTAAAGGTCCACTCCAACCCAAACCATTCAATGATTCTGTGATTTTGTAGAGCTGGGTGCTTTAGCTTCCCACTGCTCAGCCATTTTTATTACCTGCAAGCTGTAATGAGTGTGCAAAGCCATGAGCCAGCCAGTTCACTTGCCATAAGGGTAATTTGAGTAATCAGAATTAGCTTTCTAACAGTGGGTTTCTGACTGGTGCCAGGAAGAAATTTGTGTTGATGAATCTTCCAGTACCATGGCTGTCAATATGTTGTGGTCATCAAGTTTCAGCCTATGGCAAGCAATGAAATGCTCCCCAGCTTCTAAAGTAGAGTTCTGGGACAATTTGAAAATAAAAAATTGAGAAGTTACAGCAGTTTTATTTGATAGGGAAGAAATCAGTGATGAGAAATCTATTTGCCTGTTCTTTAAGATCTTTATGCCAATGCAAGGCAATGCAATTTTTTAGTTGTTTAACTGGAACAAAATCTTGAATTTCATATTGTGGAAATCTTTTCAAGTAACTGTTACCATTTTAAAAATTAAAATGTTATGATATTTGGCATTTATGTTAAATAAATGAAACCTATTATTAAATAAGTGAAACCTTTCACCTCTGTTTTTCACTGCCTCTACTTTCCTATCAAGTAACTCACTGCTATCATCAGTAAATAAGAAAGGGCTTTTCCACTGCTCCCTCACAAGACACATCAGTCCCTAGAACTGGTGCAGAAAGGATAATTTCATTTTACTGGGTCTTACGAATCTGGAGGAAACTCCTGTAGACAAAGACAGGTTAAATAACTTCGTTATGGCTGGACATGTCATCCATCTGCTGAGTGCTAGATGAAACCTGTATTACTTGGATTTGTCACAAGTGACTAGATTTGAATCGTACATTCCCCAGCTCAGCCTTTCTTAGTTTTGGTGTAGCTGTAAATTATTTTAAGTAAATAAATCAGATTAGTTATAGAATCCAATTGAGTCTTGAAGACTCATCCAAAGCCGTGATTGTAGCTCATCTTGGCATATTTGCACTGAATTTTAGCATCTATTTTATGTCTGTGGAATACCTCTATGAGGTTAGCTAACCCTGGTAACTGAAGCACCAGCAGCAATGGACTGTGACAACCTGGGCTCACTATCCTTCTAACTCATGATAAATCCTATTTACTACTTCTGCTGATCTCCTGTGATGGGTTTACAAAAGTTTGCAGGAGTAAAAGTGCAATAAAGAACTTGTAGCTTTGGGTAAAACAGCATGCATGTCAGAAATCTTACTTTTTGGTTAGTGGCTACCATTTCAATGTAGCACTTGGTATTACAGAAGAAACCTAACCTCATAATTTAACTATAAGATACTGGGAAGAAAAAAACAAAACAAAACAAACCCAACAAGCTAACTAAAGCAAAACCACTTCTTGATACTCCTATTTGAAAAGCATGTATGAGAGTGAAAGGGAGTGATAAAATGGTGTGGAATATCCCTTGCCATGCCAGCATTATGAAGCTGGTGGAAATAAGAAGCTCTTACATAAACAAAAGCTCTGTTTTTTCTACAGTGAGTGGCAAATGAATGTGATAAAAGGCTTTCTTGTCCCAAGCCCAAGAGACTTACCTTATTCTGCTGTGTTTAATACATGTTGGCATCTGTATTTTCTTGATATTATGTTGAAATTGGAGCCAGACTCAGCTTTTATTAAAACTGAAGCTTGGCCTCAGTTCTGTATTCATTCTTGACTTCCTTGGCACATGGTGCAGTCTGTGACCTTCTACACCAAACGTTTTGTTGCTGCCAGCAGATTTTGCAACACAGAAACTGGCGTTGGTGTGCTGGCACCTCCCTTTTTGGCAGTGCTGGCTGTTGGAGCAATTGAGATCACGCTCTTTTCTCCAGTTCCATTCGGTAAATATCATCAGATACAATTTGCACCGTCAGCAATTCAGATTTTTAACTAATGTTTTTCAATTTGTTTTTCCTCATTTTCATCTGTCCTTTTTCTTGGATTGGTTCCTTTGCTTTGTCCTCACTTCCAGCTTTCCCCCACTGTGCTTTCCATGCACATTTCTTTCCCACTGAGACTGTATACAAATATTAGAGCTCTAACTCACACTTTTGTCAGCAGGATGTGCCGCACTCTGTAGGCACACTCAGTTCAAATAAAAAGCCCATTGGCAATACAATAAATCAAGTGATTAACAAGAAGCAAAATGCCAACCTCTGGCTTTTTTTCTGTCCCAGAAGCTTGTGGTAAACTGTAGCAAACTGAATTTTCTCCCAATAAACTGAAGTCAAAGGTGTATCCTGAGACGTGAGCACTGTGGTGCTGAACTGATGTGTGGGCAGCCTGGGGAAACCTGTGGATTTTCTGTTTCTGGTTGTGTGAAAACTGTTGATAGCAAACAAAGCCAGTTAATGAGGAGCAGAAAAAGTACAGCAGGAAACTGTTTCTGGTACACTGAACAGCAGAAGGTGCTGGTGTAATAGAGGTTTATGCTGTACTTAGCAGCTGTTGAGCTGTAGAGCTGAGCTGCCCAGGTTAAAGGTTTGCAGCAGGAAATGCAACAAAGGTGCCTAGAGGTAGGACAGTTTCTCCACTTCCTTGTGTTGGTCATGTTGGTTAATGACTACCCAAATTTCTGTGGTGTTCAGACAAATCTGTTGCATGGGGGCCAGGTTTTGTGCTTACAGGTTTGCTTTTGGTCATTCCTCCACAGGACAGTAGTGTGCACTCATTGGAAGTGAGTATTATCTAAAGATAGTAGTATGGTACTTAAAAATGTAACTAAAATATTGGTAAAATGCACTTTATGTTATCTATTTCACAAGCATTTTTGTTCCATGTAAAAAACCAGCACTATTTCCTTCGTACTTTTCTCCTTTCCAACTTTTAAAACAAGATAGAAGGCAAAAATTAGATGGGAAATTGAAATACTTTTGAAATCTCAAGAACTGAATTGTAAGGGAAAATTAGGAAATACATGATGTGTGCACATGTGTGTGAGAAAAATTCTTTTATAAATATGTTAAGGGCATATACATTGGAATATTTCCATAGAGCTTCAGTGCACCTTGCTATTTTTCTATTTTTGCTAATTGTTTTAAAAATATTTTCTGTTTTCCTTTTCAACATCTTGGGACACTGCATGCATTAAAATATGCAGGAGTATACTGTGTTTGAAAAGGACACAAGTGATAATCTTAATTCAGTGGTTTTTGTGTAACCTGATTGCTTCTCTGGATGTCCTCAGTATTCTAGTCTAGATCTAATGTGAAATACACGACTGGATGGCTTAGAGAGTCTGGCCTTCAGTCAACAAAACCCTTTTCTGCTGAGCAGTGAAAGATAACGAAAAAGATGTAATTACTGTAATGATGGGTTAGACCTTTAGATTCATGGTGCAATCAGTGATTCCTGTGGTGCTCTGCTGCAATCATGGTTTAGTGCTGACTGGAGAGACAAGACAGGTAAAGACTGTAAAACACTCCATCACCTCTTGATCTGCATGCCTAGAGTGGAGTCACAGCTCTCATCTGCAGATAGGGGTGCTGGCTCCAAGCTCGAGGGCAGCACAGTGGATTGTCTTGGAAGGAGCATCTTGGAATGTTTTTCAAGTGTGTAAAAAGTAAATTAAATCCCTGTAAATTACTCCCTCCCTTCTCAAAACACAATAGTAAGCATTTTAATTTCGTGAGGCTGTTGTCTCTGCCATGCACACACACACACACACACACACACACATATAACTATGAGCATCAGAGGTTATATATATATTTAGTAATCCCAATTTAGTCTTTATTACCCACATAATCAAAGAAAAAAAAATCAGTTGTATAGGGCTATGCTTGCCAGAGCTGTTATATTTAAACTTCTGTCAAATCAATGCCAAAATCTTTCCAACTACTTTCAGAATTTCTTACTTACTTTATTCTCAAAGTCAACCTTTGACAATGTGTGTACAGCATTAATAAATACTTTTATTTTTATTCTGAATTTGAAAGATTGTTGGATTATGGATTTAAAATAAGTATTTCCAGCTGATGTGACTCTACAATAATTTTATAGCCATTTGGGATAAAGGGTATTGGTCCTACCTCTGAACTTCTTATTGGTGCCATTAATGCTCATAACTGTGAGCTGTGTCACAGAAGTCAGCTGGAACTTCTGCATGAGTAATGCTTGCAGAACCAGCCTCAGATATTTAAGTCATTACTATCCCTGGAAAACAACTGAAGATTAGCTCTGGTATTAATATTTTTATGTGGACTTCATAGAGATTAAAAGCAGATGTTTTCCAGGAGTACTTATGTTTACCTTCCACAGTCTGCAAATGTCACAATCCATGGAAATTTTATTATTTTTGATTTGAAGATGAGTTTTCAGCATTATTGGTCAATTTGGCCAGCCCAAATAGGTACATTCTCAAAGCTGGTCAGGAGGATATCCTAGCAGAATGGTATGTTTAATTCCAAGTGTATTTTTAATAAATTTTGCATCTTCATTGGCACTTAAAAGAATTTGAAAGAAGAAGAAAATAAGCACACTGTTGATAGGACTGATCATTTTTTGACATGCTGAAGTAAAGAAAAGTTTTCATTCACTTCTGATCATTAATTGACAAAACCTGTAGAGAACACCTCATTCCCATTGCATTTCTGGGTTTGGTGATCCCCAAGGCTGAATGACAGAAGGGGTGATGGGAGAGCCTGAGGCACCAAAGCTCAAGACAGAGATAAATTCAGAGTGACAGTGTTACACTGCATCTCCTATGCTCAGCAAGCTATTTAACTTGACTTAAAGATATTGATACTCTAGTTCACACTCCTCCTAGTTCATAGCCTCATGACACAATGTGCCACTCACTGCAGGACCAAAACCATTTGACCAGCTACAACATCCTCAGTTAGAAACTACTGTATTTGTGAGAAATATTTGTTTCTGTGAGTAGTATCTATTGCTGTTGTTTTTCTACATTGCCGTTTTTCTGCATTTTGGTAGTCATTTCATTAATTTATGGCTAAATTTGCATTCCGTATATTTCCTTATATTCCATAATTGACTTCATAATGCAACACAAAAATTGCAACTTTTTGGAGGTTCTCTCCATCTTCTAGTTAAAAACATTTAAAATAAATGGCTGAGACCAAGGCTGCAGCTATTAGGAATGAGGCATTAATTGTTTACCTTCTCTTCTCTTAATTAGAAGCCAAAGGTCATATAAAAATACTGTGTATGTTTCAAGGCATTTTTAGTAGTGCATCATTGTCTCCATATAACAGGTGCAATCAAAAGGTAAATTACAGGATGGGTACACAGGAGGGCTTTCTGAAGGCTGCACTTTATAGTCAAAGCAGACTTAAAACATTTCAGTAGAGAGCAGCTGGTCCCTTAATCCTCTGTGTGCTTCTCCCCAACAGCAGGAGCACACATTCACTTGTACCAATCTTGCATTTCTGCTGGTCAGCATTCTTCTTTGTTTAAAAGCAGAAGTGATCCCTCTCACTGTTTACTCAAAGCAGGTGGTGAATGTTCTATTTAACACTTAAATGTTCAGATAGTAACAAGGGCCCAAAGCTGGGTTTGTAAATGCAGGTTCTCACAACGTAAGAGTTCCGAAGACAGCACCTGAATGACGTAAAGAGGGGTGTTAGGGTGGAATGCTGAGTAAGAGGAAAAGCACTGTTGGTTGTGCACAAATTTTAGCAGTTACAGAATCAGTGGTTATGGCTTGCAACCTGGATAGGCATGGCTGAGCTCATCTGTGTTTGTTCTGGGCAATGGAAGATTTTGAGGAGCAAGTTTAAGGAAGATAAAATCGTGAGCAGTGAAATGGAAAGATAAAAAGGCACTTGTCAGAAAAATAGATGTTTGAGATAGTTACTAGTGGTGCAAGTGGTGGAAGAGTGACCTTTCAGCTGACAACTCTGTAGGATGGATTGATATTAATGATGAGAGGCCTTTAAATGAAAACAGGAGAAAAAGAAAGGATAGGATCTAGCTTTAATACTCTCTTTCCTCATCAAGGTAGAATGATAACCAAGGTGCAAGACTGCAGGCTTTTTGTCTAAGGTGAGATTGCAGAGTGAGGTTAAAAAGTGGCCCAGGCTCAGTGAATTGTTTTGGTGTTGAAGCCTGAGGTGAAAAGGCTGTATTGTAGGAAGTGTTGTGCAGGATGTTTGTGGTAATCTGTTTGTCTGTCATGTTTGTGTGTCTTTAGTATTTTCATTATCATTAGAATTCTGTGCAATGATAACAAAGTATCAGTGGTAGTAATTTTCTTCTGCTTAAGACGAGTTATATCAGAAAAAAGAAATTAAGGTTCTCCTTTATTCCTTATTATCCTGAAGATTATCATCTTTAGATGCAGAGCTTCTGTCTTTTCCTAAAATTCTCCTTTTCAATTTTCTGTTATGAATTTAAAGAAATAGCATTAATCTCATAATATACAGAAAGTATTTTGCAGAAGTTGTCTTAAGGTAGTTTTGAGATAAAAAGAGAAGAAAACATACTGTCTAGAGATGCAGTCTCTAGGGAGACTTTAGGATTGAGGCAAATAACCTTCAATTACTCTCAAATCAATGAAATGGCAGACTTTCATCAGGGCAAAAAATGCACATACCTTCAAAATTTGCAATTTTTAAAAAATTGTGTTTAGGCATTTGGGTTTGTGATGATGAAGCTTTTTTTTTGTAATAGCCTGCTTAGAACGTGCAGTATTCTCATTATTGGGGTGTTTCTGGGAGAGAACTTGGAGAGATAAAGTTCATTTAAAAATATGGTAAAGAGTATTCATCTTTGAATAGATAAATAGAGCTACTTAGATAAATATTTAATGTTAAGTAATTATCTAGAGAGTAGAGATGACTTGTAGAATAGGCAGAAGGAATGGAAAATGAAAAGTCATGAGGACAGTTGAACTTAAGGGGAAAGTTTAACTATTATTAGTCTTGTTATTATCCAAATGGCTGGCATATGAAGTAGTTTAGGCTCCCTAGACAGTAAGTTTTGTTCTGGGCATTTCCTCTACTGACAGTGAAGTGGTCTTATAAATGTTAACTGAACCTTTATTAATAGCTGTATTTTTTCTCTATTTGGAAGACTCTTTTATTCTGTACACTTGTTTAGTAAAGTGTACAAAACAAAAAGTAAAGTGTACATCCTGCCTTGTGAAGAAGGCTGGGTTGGAGCATCTTAAAGGATCCCTTCCAAACTCAACCATTCTGTGACCTGTTTCACAGAACTCATTTTCTGTAGATATTCTGGTAATCCTGTATTTATCTGGGCTCCCACCAGTGAAAAAAAAAGTGATCTCTAGAACTCACAACATGATATCAGACTGCAGTGGGTAGTTGGTGGTCATGTCTCTTATGTTAGCATTGTCACATGAAGGTCTCAGAAGCTAGAATTGTATACGAGTAGCTTGCTTTATGATATTCATACGAGAGGAATTAATCGTGACTTCGTTTTCCTATTTTTGTTTTGTGTTGTTTTCCCCTGCAGCTGGGCCTCTGGAACTTCCTCTCTTCGAGCTGATCCCCTCCCAGAGACAAGTGGTTTTCCATGGAGACCGCTTGCCTTTCCAGTGCACAGCCACTTACGTGGACAACACCACCCAGGTGCACTGGTACCACGCGGGGCGCCGCGTCGAGACGGACGAGGAGAGCGGCATCTTCGTGGAGGACAGCATCATCCACGACTGCTGCCTGATCACACGGTAACATACCCCTCTTGAGCCAGTCAGGCTGGCAGGCAAGGGGAACAGAGCCCACACCTGCAAATGGCCTCGTTAAACGTGCATCAGGAGTTAGTTAATTTGAAGCACTTAACTGTGTGCTTGGATCTGAGCACAGAGGTGGGGATTTTTCATGGCTATGATGGGCCATGGTCCCATATTGTACTTTTTGTGTCTAAGTATCCAGATTTGATTAGATGTGGGTTTGAAACAGATAAACCTAGTTTCTTATATCTCTTATAACCATGAGAAGAAACATGAAAAAACAAGAAAAGCTTCAGTAGCATATGAGAGTGACCTACAGCCAAACTGCTTCTGCATGACGCCATCTAGAAGTCTGACAGATGGACCTATGAAGAACTATTAATTGAAAAGGCTTGGATTAGTTTTTGTAGGTTCCAATATACTAGATCCTATATTCTTTAGTTAAGTAATCTCATTTTTGTTCCTTATTAAATATTTCTCAATTTTCTGTGACTTTTAAGGTCTTTGTGCTTGAGAGATACAGAGATCTACAGATGCATCTGCTGATGTGAAAAGTGCAAGAGGAGTGAAGTAGAGTAGGCTTATATAAAGGAAGCAAAACCTAATATTTGGCAGTGACTGTAATGTTCCAGTTTTGCTTCAGTTTTCCTGTTAAACATTATTTAATAAATTATAAATTTCAGTGTTTATTTTTGGGTTTCATCACAGAGTATTGGCTTGTCACTAAAAGCTGCTAAGTTGTTGCACACATCCTTTTGTCCTCTGCCAGTTTCCATCATTGATCAAAAAGAGAGTCTGATTCTGTGTGCATGTTCTGCCTTTCTCTTTGTGGAAGATGGAGTGAAAATAGCTATGCTAATTAGCTCTGGATAATCATTAACATCTTTTCACTCAAACAGTTTCTATTAATATAATTGACCTGAAATGATTTTTGAACTATCAAATAGAAATTATGAAGGGAGTCAGATTAAATCCTGTCCACTGGGGACTTTTGGCTTTATTAATTTCATCTACCCACTGATTATTTGACCCCTTTTGGAGTCCTGTAGATCTAGAGGCGTAGATCTGACCTATTCTCACAGCTACTGGCTTTCTTCTAATATCAATGAAAAGGACTATTATACCAATTAGTACAGTAATGCCAAGTGCATGAGCTATTATATAACTGCCGAGTCACTTAAATTAAAGTGTGTTCTTGCTATTTCCATTATATCAAAATTAAAAGACATGCTGTTAATCACCTCATTATGTTTTTCAACTGAATTATATTTTATACCGTATAAGCAATTTGTTAAGCACAGTAATAAACTAAAATAAATAGTCTAAAATTGTTTTCAAAATAGCTATCCCTTTTAAAAAGCTGTAAGTAGCTTGACTGATTTTTACCTTACATTACTTCTTTTTGGCCAGACTGTGAAATAAAAACCATTGTCTACCGTAGCATTTTGTAATAAGGATGGTTGATCTCCTGCCTACCTCGTTACTGTGCCATTTAATAGGTGACCTTGATGCTGATGGTGCAGTATGCACTGGAATGTGCACTATGCACATCTATTCAGAGAAAAATGTTCTTCAAATACGTCATCACATTTGCTGTTATGGACTGGAAAAATACTCTGACTTGCCCAAGTTACGTGATAGGGTAAAATAAGACAAAATATTTTTGAATAAAACTCCCAAGTCCTTATACAGATGTTTAAAAGCATGCAACATTTTAATTCCTTATTTGTTTGCACTATATGTGACACTTCATAAGTTAGAAGGGCATCAACACTGCATTTAGCATAGAGCATAGTTCCTATCCAGCCAAAAATGCTGATACTCAAGCAGCTGTGCTTCTGCCTTGATCTAGGTGCTGATCAGAATTAACTTACTAAAGACACACTTTTGAACCTACTTTTAAAAACTGTACTATTTTGAAGGCAATTTTTCTAAACATAAAGACATGTATTGTTGAAAATAAGAAAAGATTGGCTGTGTTGTGACTGTTAAAATTATCTTCAGCATTTCTTAATTTTAGTCCCATCTTTATGTCCCAATTTATAGAATTATTATCATAACAAATTAAAATAATATGTAATGGCATGCTTGTTACATGTTACAATAGCATGTATTAGTATGCTTGTTACATGCTATTACACACTGTGATGGTTCTTAAGGCTAAATCCTGGTTGTACAAGGCATTGAAACATCAGAAGGACTGTGCCTCCCTGAGGCTATCAAATGTTAAGTATGTGATTTGGACTAAAAATAAAGGTAACTTGAAATCAGCTCTTACAGTATCATATTTTGCCTTTGCATACCTAGTCTTTACAGCAAATGTCCACTCTCTGTGGCTTTCTGTAATTGCTCTAAAGGACAGACTTTGGCCTGTGGTACTTAGCAATTTAAAGATTTCTATAGCTGGTTTTGAACAAAGAGGTGCAGTCATGTTCCAAAAGCTGCTTATTCAAACATTTTTAGGTGGTTATTTTACTGGGTAGTTCCAGATATTTCTGGACATGGATTTACAACACAAATATCATGCTAAACCCTTCTGTTTTATTAAGTGTCACAGTAGAAGGATAAAATATCCAAATGTGTATTTTTTGTCTCCTATGATAAAGCAGAATAAACTAAAATAAATATTTTTGTTACAATAATTAAACTAAAGTTTTGAACTGTATTCCGGTCTGTGACATTTTTCTTGGCAAGGAGTATTCCCTTACAGGAGATCTTGAAAAGGTGTTTTCAATTCTGCTGCTAGCTTGCATTTATCATTTCTTGCCAATGATAATAATATTTGATTTTGCTGGTGTTTAATTTTCTGTCATTATGCCTGTATATAAATGTCATAGTCATATATGAAAATATACATATGATGTGGGACTAATTTCCTATCATTTGTGAATGGATCTATCTGAATTTGTTAATGGTGCTTCCATGAGGGCAGCCTAATTTCTTTAGCCTGGAATATTACATCAGTTTAATAATAAGCAGCAATTCTAACTCAACACATTCTGATTCTCTGATATCCCTGAAGCCACATAGAAGGCAGGTCATGTAGGATTCTCTGCAGCACAGCATCTTTCCCAGCTTCCACACTGTTCCCTTCCAGTGTTTGGAGAAGCTAGCAGGACAGTTATTCGAATATTAAACTAGAAAAGGAAATTATTTTAGTTCTATGAACCAAGAAACTCCGCAGTGGCAGGGATACTTTAATTTCCAAGAAGTTTCTTATTTACCACAAGGAATATAATGACAATTTTGAAGTCTTTTTTATTTCTATTCTGTAAATACTTGTGCAGAGTGTTTAGCAGTGCTTATGCCCCGACAGCTGTAATAGCTGCTCTGGGACCATTACAGTTCACAAGTGCTCCTTCTGAAAACATTAAACTGTGAGGAAAGTTAAGAACCCATAAAAAGGAGAGCTACAGCTGGAGAAACCAACATGCTCTCATCTGAACCTAGGCTGACAGGTGCTAGGATCAAAAGTTGTTTTCAGGTGTAATTTTTGTTGTGTAGATAGATTTGCCACAGGAAATACAGACACTTAGGACTGCATTTTGATCCCCTAAAAACTGTGTTTTTTTATTGCAGAATGCCCTAAGTATCTCAGTCTTCTAAAAACAGTTGACAAAGGCACTTTATTTTATGGGGTTTTTAATTTAAAAAAAAAAAAAAGCTTAAGAATCTGGGTTTTTTAATACTCTGAGTGATTTCTTTACATTGTGGCAGTATCCACTGCCAAGTAAATAATGAAATAAAAAATAATGTTTGAGATGAGATGTATATGATTATTCAAAAATCTCAAAAATGTGCAGAAGAAAGGGAGAACTTCAAATCATGGTACACTTGTAATGGTGAAGGTAAAAAAAAAAAAATTCAAACAAATTAAATGCTGTGGGTTAAAACTTTTGATAATAATTTATGTTATCCAAACAGGAGGTTGAGTCCAATTTTTTTTACTGTTTGAAATTATCACTGCAGATATTAGTAAAGAATTAGGAGTTTGGTTGAGACAGTTTCACTAGAAGAATAAAGATTATTTAAGATGTGATTAGAGAAAGGAAATTGATTGCAAGAGTAGAGAGGTGGTATCGTGGCAAGTCTGAGATCCAGGCAGACACTTCCTATAAGAAAGAACAAAATGCTTCCAGAACTTCTGTGTGAAAGGCAGAAATTCAAGGCATGAAATGATCCCCATGATCCCTCAACTTTGTTAACGGTTTGGGCAGGAATACATCTGGAAAAGACACGAAGCAAGCAGTCGTGGTTTGAACCGGTCCTACGTAAAAAACAGCCTGAAAATCCCTGATAAGGGTGTTGGTAGGTTGGATATTTGACTGAAAGTTCAGATATGTACTAAATCATGGCAGAATATTGGAGATTGCACGAGATTAACAAGATTAGAACAGATCCAAGTAACTCAATTCAGAAATGCAGATATTTTATAATCACTTTGTGTTCTGCTGTCATGAGTATTTTGGAGATGAGCAGCTGTGGGTCATACTGAGAAATCCAGAGAGATAAGCAGAAATTGTTCAGTGCTGATATTTTTGGTTTACCTGATTGACCCTGTTTGACCTTTAGCTGTCAAGGAGTTAGGAAACAAATGAAGCAAAATAACAATTTAAGTTGCAAATCAATGTTTCTGTATTATTTTGAGGTCACTTGAAGCCCTGTAGGCAATGGTTTACAACTCATTTCAAGCACTGGAGGCAGAAAAGGGCCACTGACAGATGCTACTTCACCAGCAGTATTCTCATATGTCAGATTGGAAGATAGTATTTTAAATTATTGCAGAATATTATGAAATGCCTAGGGTAAGGGTTTCATTGTGTGAGATTAAGAGTACCTTCATGAGAATTAATTTCGAAATTTAATTAAACTTAGGTCTTTTATCTAAAAAGACTTCAGTTACCTGAAGAAAAGTCAATGACAGTTTTACTACTAATCAGTTGGGTGAATATTTTAAAATATAACCTGTGGAGAGACCAATACAATGAAGAGCAACCGTGATACCCTCTGTCATTAAGGTAGTAGACCATTACCTAAGAGTTGTGCTGTGGCATAAAACCTGTAGGCTTAATTTGGGTGAGTGCTTACTGAAACATGATTGAAAAATTGTAAATTTCACCCCCCCTCCCCCCAAAAAGTATTTCGGTTGATAGAATTAAAATACCCTAGAAAAACAGTAAGTCAGAACTATAAAAACATTTTGATGGAGTCCTTGTAGAATGTTACAAAAATATACTTACTTTGTTGTTGAGAGCAGATTAAGAAGATGCCTTGCACTAAATTTTGACCTCTCACTTCCATCTCTGCTTATATCCAGCAGCTATATATGGGTCCATCCAGCCACAGCACTGAAATGTTCAGTAGTAAGAACAAAAATTGACGCTTTATCCCCCACAAGGGAGAATCAGAGGGTTTTGCTTTGACTTTTTAAGGCCAGAATGATTTTAATGTGGCCCTTCAAACAGCTGCAGCCACAGCTGGGGACGTGCTGCGCTGTAGCAGCACTTCAGAGTCAACATCTCAGGGCTGCCTTTTTCTGAAGCACTTCTCCTGTCAACATCAATGTTAGGTATAATTATACATTTTCTCTGAGTCCAGGCAGCAGTTTGTAAATCTGTGAAGCAAATGTGAGCATATCAGAGCATTTATGACATATATCCAGAATCTGATGCCAGATAAACCACCCTAAATACTGGTGAAGCAAACCATTTCTTCAAAGAAACACTTGTTAGAAATATTGAAACAACTGAATTACTTTTGAATTTTGATGTATTTCAATTTGTTTGACATTGAGGATATATTATAGGGCATATTCCCATTAACTTGCTGGAATTCCATGAAAATAGGCCCTCTCCCCTCCTTTTTCTCCTTGCAGGATAAAACACCCTCTATATTTAATCATTTATGGTATTGTGACTGGGTGGCTCCTGGTCATTACAAAATAAATTTTACACTGCAGCAGATACACCAAATACTGAGAAAGAAAAGAGATTGTTCCTGAAGTTCTTATGTAGGAAACTGCTGTCTTACCTTCTTTTTAGATCTTTCCAAATGTCTTGCAAGTTGCCAAGTAAAACATGTCAGTATTCTAAATCTATCAACCAGCCCATAAAGTATTCATTACATAATTAATTTCTGTATTTTTACCATGTCAAAGTAATATACATTTTTAAAATAATTTGAAATTGTAGAATTATTTTGTAGGGGTTTTGGTTTGTTTCCTTTTATGTGTTGTTTGGGGATTTTGTGATGATTGTTTTGGGGTTTTTTTGCTGGTCCCAGTGGCACATAATCAAATAATCAAGAATTGTCATAAGCAGATTAACACTTCTGAGTCATCTGGGAAATATTTTACTTTAAAAGCTTTTTACACAATTTTGGCTCTTGGTGTTATTTTTGTCCAAGAATCTCTGATGGTGTACAGATCACAGGAGTTATGCTAATGAAATAAAGCTTCCTCTGAATATAACATTGCAGCATACAGACTACTTAAGGGCAGATGGAAGGCATACAGCAGGTGTAGCACCCTTTCCCCAGAAGGCTGCAGTTGTACCCATCCTGCAGTGCTTCAGCTTGCTGCTAGAACAAAACTAATAACAATGAACACCTCTGAGCATCCCTAAACCTTTCACCCACTGAGAGAGCAGCTCAGTGACAGACAACTCATTCATGAAGTACTTTAAATAAGCCCTGGCCCAGGTGTACTCTCTTCAGATAGCTTTATGGCACTGTGCTACCACAGACCTGCCAGCTGGCTGAAGGTTCATCCAGCAGGAGAAAGTTTGGGGTCTCTAGAGCTGTTGATCCTTTTCTTTTTCCCTCTCCACTTATATTCTCGGCTAGCTAGACTGGCATGTATTAACTCTAGGACTATGGGAGTTTGAAGATAAATACAAAAGTCTTTGTGTATTTATCCCTTCAGTGCAGGACAGTAGCTGTCTGTCTCTCCCTGACAAGCTCAGTGAGTGAGAATGAGCTCATACAACAAACCACACCTGTTGTGATATGATGCAGACATGTTCAGGTTTCTGGTGTAGTCTCTGGAGATGGTTTGGTAGAGTCACTCTAGTATTAATGGTGGTTGTTTTCTCAATTTTATGAAAGAAATCAATGGGATATATGTAGGTCACAGGTATTTTGATACCCACCTATAGAAAACTCATCTCACTGCTGACTGTTGGCAGCAAATGGATATTAGCCTGTGACAGTATGTTTGAACATTTGCATTTCAATTGAAGTAATTTAAGCAATACAAAGGAAATAAAGTGAGATGGTTTTACTAACTGACATACTTTTCTCTTATTTTGGAAGTAGGTATTTGTTTTGTTGTGGATTTTTCCCTTTGGGTTTTTTTTGGGTTTTTTTGTTTGTTT
>VWYP01008906.1:256002-294300 GCA_013400435.1 Pycnonotus jocosus | reverse complement strand
GACTAAGGTCTTTGCTGATGATTATGTCTTAAATATAATTAAATATGAAGGTGGCGCTAGCAAGATGCTAATTGGCTTGCAAACAGTTTTGAGCTTTTTCACTTTCCCAGCACTAGATTAGAGCATGAGGTGCAGCAGTTCTTTGACAGAGAGGACTGCTGATGGAGTTGCTGGAGCCAAGAAAGCAGGATGCCCTGTGGTGTCACACTGGGCATGGGTTCTTTGTGCTTAAGGCACAGACAAAATACTTCTTGGACAGGTGTGGGACTTTAGGGAAGCCATTTAGTCCAGCTGTCTAAAAGAGAGAAATAATTTGCTTCTTGTCTTTCTAGAATTTAAGCTTGGGAAGAGGATGGTATGTATTTATAAATAAAAGGTTTGTCTTTAGTTTACAACATCACTGGAATACAGGCAGGTTTAAAATGTGTTTGTCATCATGGAACGAAACCATTGTGGGTTTTCTGCATTAGTGTGGATATGCCATATTGCATCTACACTGACTCTCAGCTATCATCAGCTGTTCGGAAAGGCCCCAAATGTTGCTTAGACAACACACCTTATTCCTCCGATAGCCAAGGCTTTCGTGGAAGCAGTGAGTGTAATTTTCAAAAGCAGTCTGGCAGGGAGCACTGGGGGACCTGGCAGACAAAAGGGAGCGTGGGTTTAATGAGCACCTTTGTGGCAGTTGGCGCAGCTGTCCCCGGCGCCGTGCGCCCCGTGTTTGTGCTGGGTGAGCGTGACTAATGGCTCTGATTCATGAACAGTCTGACATGAAGTTTTGGTGGGCAGTTAAAGGGAAAAAAAATATTGTGAGTCACTGGCAGCAAAAACCTCTGTGGGTTTTTTTTTTTTTTTTTTTTTGTTTGTTTGTTTCTTTTGTTTTGGTTTCTTTTGTTTTTCTTATTTAAGGCAGCTTATTTTTGTTGAAATTTCATCTCTGTAAAATAGAGTTCTTGCATTGTTGCTGTTTTTTTAGGAAGTCAGCAAAAGTTTAGGTTGTCCTCTAATTTCTCAAATCCAAGGGGTCTGTAGTTGAGGCCAAGCAGGGAACATGCATCCACTGAAATTAGTCATGATACAGTGTTATTTTTTGGCTTTGGTAGGTATTGTATCAAACGTGATTCTAAACCTATTTGTTGCCTCACTTAGACCTTTGAATTTGTCCTGTAACTGCTCTAAAGAGCTGATTTTTATCAAAGTTGCATTGTATAAATCTTTTTCAGTCTTGGGAAGATAATGCATCTTTGTGTAAAACCTGCTTCTTGCTGGAATCGGTGAAGAGCAAGGCTCAGTTTCTTGCAGGGCAGTGTCATAGTTGTGAGGTTATCAGAAGGCTAAAGCTACAAATCAGCTGTTGTCTCCAGTAACTTCTATGAGGGAAATATGGAAAAAGATGCACTTTTTTTTGTAAATGAGATAGCACAGTGTGTGATTCTGACCTTTGCTGTAAGAGGTGCAAGTGCAACAAGATTTTGTGGCTCCAGGAAGACAAGATTTAGGTGCTCCCATGTGGGCTGTAATAGGAGGTGAACTTTTGCAGAGAGCATTCATAATGCTTGTCATGGGTTACTGTTGTGTATCCTGCTTCAAAAAGCGAATCTTTATCCAAAACTTTCATCCTTTTTAGATAGTTAAGGAAGGCATTTTACAGCATTGTCACATGCCTCTGAAATGGTGTTTGGGGTTTTTTTGAAGAGGAAAGAGAAATACCACAGCAAAAGCTATTCTTGAAATATTTGTGACCACTTTGAAATTGGGATGAATTATAACTTTCCCAGGATTTCTGGACCAAAGAGGTGCTGGTAAGTGTGTCAGCTTCTTAAAGCTGGCCCAAAACTCCTGAGAGTTTGGAGGTTTGCACAGTGCTAGTGGCAATTAGTGATGTCCGAAAAAAGATGCACAATTCAGGTTTTGAAAAAGGAGAACTTGCTGTGATAGCTAAAGCATAATATATTTTAAAGCATTTTAAGAATTGAGGAATGATTTTGGTTTCTTCTACCCTGACTTCTTCCCCCTCCCCATCTGTATTTTTTCTATAAATCTGCAGCACTGGAGTTATGAAAGTGATTTAGAAAGAGAAGACTGGGTGACAAGCTACCTAGCCAATGGCAGAAATATTAAGCATTCTAAAGAGTATTCTACTCTCTTATTTGAAGAAGCATTTCTTTTAACATTTAACCTCATTAGAACTTCAACATTGTAAATGATGATAGCATGTTTAAAATACATTTTGTTTTTTTCCATATACGTTGTCATCCTGCGTTTACAATGGAACACACTGTGAGTTTAAAACTTTGGAAATTCTTCATTTTGGAATTCAGAAATGTATGAGAAGTAGGATTTTTCAGGCAGTCTGAATTTCTGTCTGAAATTAACTGGAAATTCCATGCCTTCCAAATTTTTTTTAATTAAAAAACCCAACAAATCTTTACAAAAAATTGCTTTGCTTTGAAATTGCTATCTCTTAAATGATTCAAAACGCTGTCATCTTCCAGTTTCTTTTATTAGCTTTGTGTACATCACCATTCTCATTCTGTAAATAAAAATATTAATGTACCTGCATTATAACTTGAGCTGTGAGGAGATGCAGTGACCTGACCCTGCTTTATCTTAATCACTGACTCAAGAGCAAGTCCCAGTACTCGTAATTGTTGGACCTATGACGCTTTCAGTGTCTAAGGCAGGGAGCCGTAGTATTTAGAAACATTTCATGTTAAACTACCATCTTGTAAAGAATTTTTTATTTTATCATGAAAGCCAGTGCAATTAATCCTGGTTCTGCATCCAGCAAGTAGCTGCATGCAAGCAGGAACCTCTCTGTGTGGAATTTTCATGAAGGCTTGGTGCCTCTGATGGGTTTCTCCAAAGTATCGTCACAAGGTTAGAGCTAAAGCCATTCAGCTTAGGGTCCCATAGGACTTTTTTAACCATTCTGGAAACATCAGCATGGTTTGACAGGACCTTGCTGTGAAAGGGCTATCCATACAGGGCTGCTGCAGATTCCAGCAGGCAGGAGGAAAACAGAAACTCCCAAGAATGTAATTCCTTACCACGCTTTTCCTCTGAGGGTTTTCAAAGACTACCAAACTTGTTTGCTTTGGCAAAACTTGTAATTGATAAGCAGTTTTTATTAAAAGCTTTGCTAGTAACTTACCAAATGTTCTCACTGTTATGTTCGGTTGTACAGTCACTTTTTCTCTGTTTGTATTTAAACTCAAACCATTGAGAAGTTGTATGTTTCTGCAGATTAGGTTGTTCTTCTGTGCAGTTTGAAAACAGGCAATCCCCCAAAACATTACAACACAGGGAGAACAGGTGTATCTTCCCTTTTGTTCTGTCAGCTTTTGTTCTTGTTTTAAGTGAGAGAATAAACTGCAATTTTGGAAAATGCTGTTGTATCATACTCTCTGATAAAATGTGTGCAAGTTCTGGTCCCTTGTGCATTACCTACAGTTATGAAAATGGAAACATGCTCACATTTTTACAGAAACAGTGAAATCAGTGTGCTCTGTTTTTATAATAAATAAATAAATTTTATGCATTTAAATAATAGTGCCTAAAACAGTAGGGATTAAAAGAGCTGGTAAAGGTTTTGAGATTTTAGAGCTATAAAAATATTTAGTTTTATGTCATTGTTAAGACCAGAGCTTAGCAAAGAACATGAACGTGTGTTTAGCTTAAATATGACGTTATTTTGTGGAGTACTTGGTGTGAATCTAATTATATATGATAGTGCAATCCTGACTCAGAGCTGTAATGTTGATCATATAACCAAAAAAGAACTAGTCATGACATAGAGATTAATCTGTTTCAGAACTCCAGGTTTTAGACACTCGTAAGTCAGAAAACCTTGGCAAAATTCTCTTTTATGACAAGAGTTAGAAGTAG
Source organism: Pycnonotus jocosus (assembly GCA_013400435.1). Classification (NCBI taxonomy): domain Eukaryota; kingdom Metazoa; phylum Chordata; class Aves; order Passeriformes; family Pycnonotidae; genus Pycnonotus; species Pycnonotus jocosus. The sequence goes on along the minus strand of VWYP01008906.1, from coordinate 290,412 downwards.
GTATTTTTGTGATAAATTGGCCTGCTCTGACCAGGATATATTATGTTCAGTTGTGGCTCAGTCAGACTCTCCTGTGTGGTTTTGGGGGAATAAGTGGAACTTTCTGTGACTTATTGTTTGGCCTACCAGCAAGAGGTAAAACTGTTTTTCTTCTGCCAGTTGACAATTTTGAAAATAAAGCTGAGGCCTGTAAAGACTTCAGCAGCAGATGGACTTGGATCTTTTACATATAAATCAGAATATTCATGTGTGGTCTTCCAGCATTGTGTAATATAAGGAAGACTGTGTTAGCGTTTTTTGTATTTCAAAAAAATGTTTGTTGCACTTGAAATATTCAGGAACAGAACTGTGCCCCTGATTGCATGTATCAGGTTGTTGGTTCTGATGCTGTTTTGTCACAGCAGAAGAGCTACTTGTGTTAGTGCTGATCCCACAGGCTAGTGCTGCACACCTTTTCTCTTGGTATATTTTTAATCAAATGGTTTCTTGATGTTTACTTAAAAATGAAAACAAAACCACTGGGATATCCGGGCTGGAAAAGCTACAATTTGCAGCACTGTTCTGTGTGCTTCTTAATCACATTGGGCAGCATCCCAGGGGTGCCACTTTACTATTGCAACCAGCCACTGATTTAAGTAGGATTTTAATGAAGATCCTGGTGAGGATGTAGTAAAACATCCAATAGGGCCACTAAGTTTTACATCACTTTCAGTTCTTTTAAGGCAGGCAGTCCTTTTTCCAAAAGGCAGTTTGGACAGCTAAGAATCAAAACTCCTAAGGTTTTTTCTTTCAATATGTCCTTACCATTTTTTCTTAGGCTTAAGCTGAGACTTGTTTTTGTTTCTCTGCTAGTCTAAACCCCCGTCTCACTCTGAGAACAGTTGCAGATGCTGTCCATTAAGGTCAACTTCATTCATTTAGCCTTGGAAATGAAAAACTCCTACCCTTCCTCCCTCCAACAGTGAATACCTTCTGTAAACGTGCTTCAAAACTTCCTCGTAGTGAAGGACATTGTGTGGGATGGAGGAGGGATGGGAGAAAATGCACTGGGGAGGGTAGCAGGGGAAATTACTCTGATTCAGTGTCTGGTTATAGATACATTTCTCTAGATACTCTACAAAGCTTTAGGTCTTTACAAGATTCCTCCCAACTGTCTTTGTTCTTTGTGTAGCTCACTTGCAAACCTGGCATGTGGAATTGTTTTATTCAAACTTTACTGAATGACAGGATGTACCTTAGAATTAGAAATATGATGGGCTGTCAGCTGCTTGCCCAAATTCCATCAGATCTCTATAGTTCTTAATAAATGAACTGACAGCTTATTAACCAGGCGGTACAACAGGAGCTTCATTCTGTTGTAAAATTTTATATCTTGTTGTTCTAACAGGCATGCAGTTTATCACCACCTCTTTTTCTTTGGGAATGAGAAATAAATAAGAAGAAGTCAATCTCTGTCTACCACCCTGGTTTCTAGCAATATTAATAAAGATTTTGAGCTAACTGTGAAGTTAAGAGTGGATATACTGCAGAAATACTATCAGGCACTGAGAAATTAAGTTAATTTGGTGCCTCAGGATTTAAGTGAAAACTTGGAGCATTATAGAAGTTTAATGTGTTTTTTGTTTAGTTTTGTGATTCCTGGTAAACATTTTATCTAGCAGAAAAAAAAAAATTCTTAGAATTTAGTTAAGTAAGCTGCTGGATCTTAGTTTAATTCTTAGCCAAACAGAGGTCTTAGACTTCTTCACTGTTACATGATTCACTTGGTAAAATCAGTCTGAGGATAAGTCAGTAATGAGTGAATGCTGTTGCTGACTGCATGTTGTTGCTTAGTTATGCAAGATCATGGCTTTCTTCCTCAAGTTGTGCAATACCGTTAACATTGTGGAAATACCACCAAAAATGATTCCTTTATTTAGCTTTTCACTTGGAAGGCCAGATACAAGTCAAGAGAATTAGGGACTGCAGTGCTTTATCAGGTCTGTAACCAGCTCCTGTACAGTAATTAAATAACACAGTGCAAGAAATGGTGCTTTACAGCTGAAAACTCTCCATGTGACTTTCTGAGAATCAGATTGGAACAAACTGAGCTGGACTGAAAAGTGTATTAACTGCAGCATTTCACTGAAGGTACTAATCTGTGTGACAGTCTGGGCACATCGAGGGGGAAATGAGTCTCCTAAATACTGTTATTATTCTCTGTGAGAAGCCGTGGAATTCCTCACGAGTGAGATTTGAGCTCTGTTATGCCTGGTGGCCCCCAGACAAGGTTTCTGTTGTAGGAGATAAGGATATGCAGCCCGGGGAGGGCAGTGCTGGGGCGGATCCTGGCTGCAGGGCAGTGCCAGGAGCTTCCCCTGGCAGCATTGCTGTGCCCTGTGCTCAGCTGCCGTGTGCTCCCCGTCCTGGCCCTCTGCAGAGGCTGTGCTGAGCCTTAGTACTCGCATTCATCCATTGCAGTCTGTGGCTGTCAGCTCAGACTCCGCTGAATCTGATGCTAAACTGTTCTTGGGGTGTTACTAATGTGTGTTCCAGAATCTTCCCTGCCTGGTATACATGTGGCAAATTTTCTACCTTGCTGCTTTTTAAATAAGAACATCTTTTTCCTCGGCGCTGCCTTTATCCCAGGCTGGCTACTACTGAGAGCTGAGGTAACTTGCTTTGCTCTTTGATGCATGAGAAGCTGTCAGCTCCCTTCCAGCAATAGCTGGCTCTAGCTGAGAAAGAAGCCATGCAAGAGCTGAAGTGCTGTAAGAGTATGTGTGAGAGTGACAAAACACAAAGGTTTTAGTCTGGCTTTATTCTCTGGAGGTGTGTGCTGTTGCTGTTTATTCCAAAAAGCAAGAGATGGAAAATGCTGTGTGTGCTTCCACCAAGTAATTTTACGAATCAGGGTTAGCTTTTCTTACCTTGGTGTTTCAGCCACACAATTAGATTTATATCGGAATGAAGATTTTTTAGGCACTTGCAATTTTTAAATGCCAAAAACTCATGCACACACTTAGGTGTTGCGTCCACAAGTTTCCTCTTTAGGTGAGTGAGATGACTGTACTGGCATTTATATTCCACTGCCCTGCCCTGGGGAAGCCTGCTGAGCCCTTGGCTGTCCATAGTGACCATGCTGCCAACCAACTACCAAATGCACTTTGATGTATGGAGCTGGCTCAGAGAGAACCAGAAAGCTGCAAAATTGGATGTGATGCCTTCCTCAAAAATTGCTCCTGTTTTTCCTTTGTAGGGGACTGTTCAGTATGTATCAGTTTCCTTGTAGATGCCATGCTGAAAAAAAATTAGGACTGACCATGGGAAAATTAATAGTGAACTAGATTAGGGATTTTTTAAATTTGGCTTTATTTTTTCTACTTCCTTTTTTAAAGCAGCTGTCTCCTTGTACAGTTGTGGGTAAAGCTGAATGTTAAGCAGATTACTTCTGGGTTGGGAGTCACGACTGGTTGGAATCTCTGGATGCTGAGATGGGGGTGGGGTTTGCTGTGGAGGAGTACAAATTAAGAATTTGAGACAGAGGAAGAACAAGACTGGCTTACCAGAATCAACTGATCTCAGGGTATTTTAGATTTCGTCTGCACAAAAATGTTATTTTCAGTAGAAGTGTTGAGATTGTTTTGCCTTTAGAAAGTAAGTGGGGTTTTTAGCCTAAGCAAAACTCTCTCCCCTTACTCCATTTAGAAGTTTATCATAAAGATACAAATTATTTCAGCATGTGGAATAATAAATAGTTCTTGAGTTGTGCTATGTCTCACTAAACATACTAGTATGCTTTGCTGTTTCATCCTTAGGAAGTTTCCTGCTTAAGTGCTGGTTGCTTCAAGTAATGAATTCAGTACATATGAATTTCTTAAGAATCTTTGTAATGTTCTAATGAAATGCAAAATCCTTATTCAACATGCTCTCTTTTTAAAACTGCAATGTTATATTTTTAATATAATAGTAGAAATAGTATTTTTAAAAGCAGTTTCTCCAATCAGATCTTCAGGCTGCATCCAACATCCTGGTCATTTCATATGGTTCATGCATTTCTCAGAAAAAGCAGAGAATTCAATGTTTTGGGGTTTTTTCCCCTCTGTATTAAGTTAGTGATTCCATTTATTATATATAGACACTCACAGATACCAAAATTTATATTTATGATGTAGATTCAGGGTGGAGGGTGGCTGGAGTAGGGAAATGGGGAGCACAAGAGAGAACACACAGTAGTCATTGTGTGTGGTGGGAAAAACTATTACAAATTGAAGTATTCCATAAGCATACCTTTGAAAATGGAAGTTGAAAGCTAATACAACTTCACTTTTTTAACCAGAGGGCAGTTTTTTTCTGTGTGTAATAAGAATGTCTTAATTGTGTGTAGTAAGAATTTGCTGTCCCGGAAATTTTTTAGAAATTCTTCCTATGATAACAATTTTTTTTGTCCCTCTCCCCCTTGTCATCATGTCGAGAGAGAGATATCCTGCACATGGAGTATAACTGTAGGCTGGTGGTTTTAATCAACACGTACTTTCCTGATGGATTCTGCCAGTGCTAAAAGATAAATGGTGCAACAGTTAGAGAAACATCCAGCCTTCCTTTGAATTAGTCTTTTGTAACATAAGTAAATTATCTGGAAGGTACTCAACCACAGCACTTTGATAATACAGGTGTTTAAATGGTAATAGCGATTGGAATTGGAATGGGAGTGAAACAATAAAGTCATTAGGGTGTTACAACATGAAATTAAGCTATCGCTATTACCAAGCAATATTATTATCCTAAAGTCTGCAACTCACAGAGCAAATGAAAACAATGTAATACCCCTCTAACAGCAGTTTACATTAGGATTTAGTTTAGCCACGATGTTTGCTCATGATATAATATCTTTATTAGACAGAAGTCATGAGCTGGTGCACTGTCTTGTAACCCAAAAGAAATAACACAGAGCTGCTGGCCATCTGCTCAGATAAATCTTGTTCCCTATGAAAAAAAAATCTTTTCCTCAAAATTCTTATAGTGATGACTCACATGTATGGTTAGCAAGAATGTAGAATATTAATAACTTTATGTTTAATAATTAAATTACTTAATTACTGAATGAAGACTAGAGGGCAGTTGACTTCTGTATATATCTGTATAATTTTAATGACAATTTTTGTTTGGTTGAAAATCTCAGCTTTCAATTTGGTCAGTAATTGTTCCTGATATTAAGAAGACTTTGTGAGTAAAAATGACATCTGTGTTTATGGATATGATGGGGGCAAAAAAAAGTACATCTAATTAATTTTACTGGAACGTGTTATATTGTGAGTGGATGTTCAGCAGGGCAGTGTTCTCTAGTCAGCAGTTCATTGTAACAAAACCAGTGTTGGGTGAGCCCAGTCAGGGACTGAGCAGCCTGCTTACAGACAATTGAAACTTTTTAAAGTAAAACATTTTTCTTTGTCTGAATTTAAAAGTTTCCTGGAAATTTTTACAAATTACATGGTTTTGTGAATACTGCATAATCAAATTGCTGTTGCTGCTTCTGTTCTTATTGTAGTTGCTATTTATTAGTGCATTAGTGAAAAGAACAAATTTATTTCTACTGTTCAAGCTGGTTTTGCTGAAACAATTCTTTCAGTTGTTTATAACCTTACAAGGAGGCACCTCCCCTATGACTGCAGTTCGCTAGTTAATGTGCCTACCTAGATGATAAATGCAAGAAAAATTTTTAAAATACAAAGAAAATGTTTTCTTTTTCAAGAACCTGCAGTGTTTCAGTGCAGATTAAAAACCTACTCCTACCTTTGGAAAGATCCTAAACTCATATACATGAATCACATTGTCATAGAAGTAGATGATATGAAGACAATAAACATTAGCTAATATGCTGCTTCCTTTTGTTAGAATAAACAAGATTTTTTCCGCTTTACTATCTTCTGCACCAGGAATTCCTAGTCTATCTTTGAAGTGCTTACTGCCAGTTTTCCTTGTAAGCAGCCTCCCATCTTGCCATGCTTTGCTCTGTGCTGACCTCTGCTGTGAGGACCTTGGCCTTGTGCTAATTCTAAATATAATAATGCTAAAAAAATAATTGTGTTTGTGTCTCTTGGTCTCCCCCAGCCAGCCTGGCCCTGGGGCTTCCCCTCCCTGCTCCCTCAGGACACACACCCATCCTGGGCCTTGTACAGAAGAGCAGGTCCACCGCAGAGGAAGGCACAAGCTTATGAGTTAGAAGGGGTGAGAAGAGTAAGGAATTTGAAATATCTCATAGAGCAGCTACCCTACTGCGCCCCATCTTCCAGTGATTCCCCTTCCTGTGCAGGTCCTGAGCTGATGAGCCCAGAAGATGTTACTGGTGTTTGTTTCTCCTCCGCTCCTCTGCTGGCAGCGCGGCGCAGGGAGCTCTGGCTGGTGCAGAAGCCTGACCTGCTGGCTTTGGCTCAGCAGCTGTGCTGAGTGGGCAGGGTGCTCTGCACACAGGGATGTGTGCAGTCATTTGGGCAGCTAGCACCTAACTCACTCCCTTAGGGAATACGATGCTAGCTGGGGGCTGCTGTCATCCCTGTGCTGTGAGGCTGGATGTGTGCACATTGCATTACAGGCTGCAGAGCCTCTCTCTCCTCTCCCCCACCTTGCGTGCAAAGACTGAGATGCTGAACCGTGGAGAATAATCCCCTGATGCTTGTGGGATTATTCACGTTTACAGTCAGGCCCCTGCAGCACCTCCCGTGCTGGTATGCTGGGCTGTGCCAAGAGCCTGCGTGGTACAAACACTGACAAGTGATACTGAAGCACAGAGTGGATTCATTGCTGAATCTTGTTGAAATTGCCTTTGTTTCTGAGGGAGAAGTGCTTATTGCTACTGTCTTGTCTGTTTGGGTTAGCCAGGACATTTGTATCTAGGAAAACCAGCAAAATTTTCCCTTCTGAACCCTCTGCTGTTGCACACTCTGCTCTTTTGGTTTGTGTTGTGCACTTCTTCAGCTCTGCCCTACTCACCACTCTTTCTGCAGTACTTTTGTTTACAGAAGAGAGCTGAGGAAAGGAAACAAATTTGTCTTCTAGTGAAAAGTTTGACCTGAATGTTCTTGTGGTGTTTAATGCTTTAAAAGCTTCAACGTAACTTCATCTGCCAGTACAGGTACTCTGCAAACTCCACAATGCAATTCTTCATGCAGACTTTGTGCCTGTTAAAAAGCAGGTAATACAGAGATTTCTGTGAGAACTGATGTTATTTCTTACAGTATTGTTAGGAAACTTGGTGTCACTGGATTTAAACAAAACCACCTTTTGGTTGGGCTGACACTACAAAATGGGTTCATCTGTTTCATCTGGGGAATCATAACCTTGAATCTTGACTTAGCTGACAGGAGCCAAAGAGCTATGTCTCAAGGTCTGAAGCGACAATGAATCTAAATTCAAGTACCCTGGACTTGACTTGATTTATATTGCTGTCTTCCTTGCATAAATGATGGCTCGTTTTTGGTATGCTGGCAGTAAGTGAGATCAGTGCAATAGCTGGTCTTCAGAATTCAGGGTTGGTTGTTTGAAATCAAGAGGAAAGTGTGAGCGCATGTACAACATGTTTGTAGTTATGCCTTAAAATCTGGTCTCTCCATGGAGCCTGGTCAGGTTTAGTGGCTACATGCTTTTGATTGAGACAAAAAAAGTGAGAAATAACGATGAGGGTGTGAAAGGGGGGAGATAAGGGGTGGAGGGGAGGAATGAGAAAGGGCATGCCAGCTAGTGCAGCTGCAGGTTTTGAGCTTTGTAGGAACTGAAGCAAGGCTGTAAGCTGTCAGCACAAGTGAAGAGCCAGAAAAGATCTGACAGACATAAACATGACTGCTTTCTTCAGATGTAGAAGTGCAAAGGAACAAACACAGATCTTGACATACATCATCCTCCTCCTTAGATAGTGTTACAAAATGTATGAGTAGTCACCAAGTTTTATAACCCATCAAAGCCCAAGCAGTCTTGGCTAACAGAAAAATATTAGTTGGCTGCACCTTATATAAGGGGAAACCTTACATTTGAGAGAAAATTAGAAGTCTCAGAAATCTGGCTGTGAGTATGTATGTGGAGAATATTGTTCTGTTTTCAGAAATTTTAAGCAATCTGGTGGCATAGATATTTGAAATTCTGGGGTGCTTTGCATGTTGCAGTGAGTGTGTGTGATTTCACAGACTGCTGTTGTGCAAGGGCTGAAATCACCAAGAACACCCAGGATTTCTTGCCTTTCATTCCACAAACCTTCCATGTGAGAACAGATTTTCCTGTGTATTAAAACAGGCCATTTCCTTACTCCTGGTAATCTTAACTTCAGCAATGAGGAAAAAACCCCAAAAGCTACTACCTTGAAGGTAAAGAAATGTAAATAAGTCCTGTATCTTTACTCCAGATTGATATTCGTTTTTTTTAAAAAAAATTGCCATTTAAAAAATAATGATATAAATGTGATTCCTAAAAGAAAATAACTAAGTTCCAAGCTCACTCACCTCCTTAGAGTAAAATAAAGAGGAGATAACCTGATCAGATGAACGACATGTCAGTTGAAAACATAATGTTTCCTGTTTGAAGAATTTTAAAACATTGGACTCCATTTGAGTATGGAAAACTGGCTTTCCCCTCAGGAAGTGTTGGCTCCCTGCTGCTCTGCAAAAACAGTGGAAAAGAGAAATCTTTTCAAGTCAATGTTTCCACTGTAAATAGAAAAAGAACTAGTTCCATTTTCTTCTTTGTTGTTATTGCTGGAGATCATAAGAATCCCTGTTTTCTTTTCCTGAGTGAAGCCCACAAGGTAACCAGATAAAAAGTTTAGAAAAGGTTTGTGGGGAGACCAAGAGAAATGGAAGGAGAAGGAGAGAGATAGAAAATGTCCGGACTTCATTAATCAAAAGAGTAAATAAATTTCTGTGGTATGTTTTTTGGAAATGTTTGTATTTGTAGGAATCTCTTTAAAAGCCCGTCTTCAGTAAGGATTCTTGGGACACAGCGACGTTTTTTTTAAAAGAGGAGCAGCCCTGCCCTGTGATCAGGGGCACTTTCTGCTTCCTCTCTCCTAACACACACTGAATTACACCTGTTTTTAGCATAACTGAGCTAGGGAGAAAAACGGGGGACATAGATGTGAAAAGTGAATGGTATCTGTATTTAAAGAGCCATTTCTTTGCTAACAGTTCCTTGTTTCTGTTTCGCTGTAGCCTGCATGGCCAGGACCTGGCAGATGAGAGGAGGCAGAGAAAGTTGTTGCATTCGTAATTCTGCCTGTCAATGTTCATGAAAACTTGTTCTGGAAGCAAGCACATACTCACACATCTTGTGCTTTCAAAGTGCCCCATTTGGTTAAGGAAGCAAGGGGGGAGAGAGAGTGGGTTTTCAGTGTCTTATTAGCAGGGCACTAGTGTCCAAATTGCCACTCTGCTAGGAAAAAAGTACAACTAAACCATCTATTTCTGAATTATTCTCGGTGGAGAAGGTCTTAAAGAGTAAAGAAGTGCAGTCACACTGTTGATTAATTTGCCCAGCACTGTAATTATTGTGAAATAGCAACGTAACTTTCTTTTCTTGCTTTCTTGCTTTCTTTCCTTCTCTCTTTTAGTTGCACATGATGGTTTTACTGGTACTGCAGAAACCCTGATTATATTACCCTGGCATTCTCAGGGACTGTTAAGCAGGAGTCTTCTCTCTTTTGCTCTAAAACTCATCTAAATGGAAAACACATTGTCTTCATTATATGCCAGTGTTGAATGAACAGAGTTGCCATAGCAACAGCCATCTGAGGCCTTGCTGATTTCAGGCCAGTGAATGGGGTAGACAAACAAAGTACCTTCAAAACCAGAAGGGAACAATTGCTATTCATTCAAGCCAGATTTAAGATCAGCAAATGTCTTTAGCAAAAGAAATGCAGATAAGAAAGTATCAGACATGGCCAGAGAAGAATAACAGAAAATTATCATAATCTTAAACTTTCCTGCCTGGTGGTATAGCATGAAAGATGATTCTTAAGGAAAAAAAAAATAATTAGAGCTGAAGAGCGAAGCCACAGTCTGTCCTCAACCTGTGGCAGCAGTGTCAGTGTTCGGAGTTGGTGTGTGCTGTGTTTGCAGCAGCAGCAGCAGTCATGGAGTGCCTGCAGGCTGGGGCAGGGCAGGGCAGGCATGGCCAGGGTGCCCAGGGGTCCAGGTGGCCCTGCTCCTGCTCAGGACACAGCTCACACCGAGGGGACACCGAGGGAATCCTGCATGTCCGAGGTCGGTATCAAAGAGCTGAGTGACTTTGGTCAGGAGCCTCCACAGATCACTCAGCAGCGCCTGAAGGTGGTCAGGAGCCCCAGTGTGTTTGTTTCACCATTTTGTTACTCCTGAAAGACTGTGATAGACAGCTTTATGTGTGACATGGTTGACATACTCAACATAAAGCCTGGTTAGGCTTAATATATATTCACATAAAATGCCAAAAAAACTGACTGTGAAATGTTTGCCTTGAATTAGAGATGAGGCGTGTGTATGTGTGCATCTGGTGTGTGTAATTGTATTTTCTTTCTCCTTAGTCCTACACAAAAATTTAAGTAATAATTTTCTGACTAAAGTGCCATTTCTAATCTCAGTGTTGTCTACTGTGTAGAGGCATAAAGAGGCAGAGGCAAGAGAAGGAGCACACACAGGTTGTGTGTTGTGCTGGCAGTGGGCTTAGAAGGTGTCTTTGGGAGCAGGGGCGTGATGGAAAGCTCTCTCCTGGTCCCCACACTGGGTTTGACAATAGCCTCACAAGCAGAGGCTGTGTGGCAAACAGCCCATGAAGCAACAGGAGGGAAAGGGCAGGAGCAGGTTCAGGACTGGGATGGCTTCTGGGAGGCTCTGTTGTCCTTCACTTCAGTCAGCACTCTGGGTTGGAGGCTCAAGTCATTGGCTGAATTGCTGAATCCCACTCTGGAACATCCTGGAGACTGGAGAAATTATGCGTGTTTAGTTTTGTGTGTGTGCTAGGTAGCTTTAAAAATAAATAAATAAATAGAAGAGTTTAGTTGCAACATAAGACTCCCAACATGCTACTGTCTGGGCACATTAGTGGTGTGATAATGTAAACTGTGTGCTGTACCAGCTGGGGAGTTGGAGCCACGGTGCCCTTGTGAGAGAGAAAGCAAACTCCTCTCTAATTGTTATCGTGGGAAGCTGCTGGTGAAGATGGAGTCTGTCAAAATTCACTTGTTTTCACTACTATGTTTTATATACCCTGAGTATGTGAAGGAGGGGTTATAATAATTAGAGATCAATTGCAAATGTCAAGGAAACTCCTTCCCAGTGGTGTAATACTGGCAATACGTACTACTGATAATACAGTGTGTTTTCAGGCTGTTTACACAGGCATACTCCTGTGTTAATCATCCTTACAAAACCAGAATGGTGTGACAAGGTGAATTTCTCACCAATAAAGTTCTGTGAGTACAGTGAATTTAAGGGTTATTTTTTATTGTTAAAATGGGGAAAAGTACAAGGCTGTTCTGTGTAGAACGTAAATTAATTTGGACTGAGTAAATATTTGAAGGATAGTGCTGAGATACCCAAAGATGAAACACAGGTCACCTCACCTTGAATAAAAACTTATTTTCTGTCTGGTTATGAAGAGACAGGATAGACAAGATTTAAATCCTGGCAACAAAAGTATTATTCAGGAGGAGGAAGAAAATTAAAGACTGACATACTGAGTTTAGAAGACAACTAAATGGGGGATGGGGAGGGGTAGGGGGGAATATGAAGTAGAGAATAGTAGGGAGGACAATCATACATCTTTTATTCTCTTTTCATAGTATAAGAACAAAGATGGATTTGTTGAAACTGCAAGGCAAAAGGCAAACACATCTAACACAAATGATGAACATAAAGAATGCTGTCTTTGCAAGGCCAAGATGGTAGGCAGACTCAGAAAATAGCAATTAATTTTATTGGGGGTGTGTGTATATGTATGCCTGTGTATTTTATATATACTCACCAATTTAAGCTTTCACTTTAGTTCTATTACATTTGCCTTCTTATTAGTAAAATATATGACACAATGAAGTTGTGTCTAAAGTAGATAGCAAGAACTTTTGTAGATAGCAAAAAATCACTTTTATAATGGAGACTGTTGCCAGATTGTCAGCTGTAGCCTTCGATAGGTGTGGCTCTGATTGCTCTGAAGATAGAATGCTGGAAGACCTTCCTTTCAAATTTGTTTATGAAAGTTTCCAAGAGACACATAAATGAAGGGTTTTGTTTTGTTGGTGGTGTTGTTATTATTCTGTGAAAGCACAATGTGTTCTAAGGCTTTGGATCCCCATTAATCCAATGAGAACAATCCACAGCTATCCATGCAGCTTTACAAACAGACCAGGATTTGCCTTCTTTTTACAATGTGTTCACTTAGCAGTCTGCTGAGCATTGGGCCTTGTGAGACTTCTGGAGGACTGTCACTGGGCAATTCAGACATGTACTTCCACTTGCATTTTCGGAGAAGTTTAAGTGGATTTGATGTTTTTATCAAAAACCATAGCTGTGAAATAGATATTTTTACATTTATCTTAGACTATGATTAGCGACATGTTTCTCTTCTATTTTTGTGGAATTAAAAGTGATTCTAAAAGAGCTGAGTTTGTGTGTTACTAGCAGATTCTAGAGGCAAGGTATGTAATACAAGTTGGTGCATACAGGATTGTGGTTTAGTCTGTTTTCATTGCTAGATTGGGGTTGTAGCTTTCACACATTTCAGTTTACCTGTGGGGTTTGTTCTGGGCCTCTGGCCACACCTTTTATGCAAAGTGTTACTCTTAGCACAAAGCCATACTAAGATCCAGCACACCTAAACCCTTTCATCATTTGCACATCCAGGAAGTAGTTACACATTTGGAAGATGGGTGAGACCCATGGATGGCTGTCCTGTGTCCTGGACCACACCATTGCTTGTGATGAGAACTTGCAAACTGGAAACATTTCAGGTATCTCAACAGTGGTGCTTACACAGCACAGTTAGAACCTGCTTTTTTTCCAAAGCTTTTCCCTCTCTTCTGAACTGCTTAACAGGGTTGAGGATGTGGTTCCTGTGTCTCCAGCAGTTCATGCTCCCTACTTGTATTTTCTGGTGTTAGTACATCAGTGAGATTAAGCATCATCTAATAATACAAAGGCAGAGTGCAAAGAAATAGTGTTGTAGGTTGGGCAGCTGGGTAAGATGATGGATGTGTGCCTTGGAAGCAGTCATTAGACAGATATTTCATTTTCCTGTGAGGCATCTTAGATGTGGACCTTGTAATTCAATAGCTTCACTGAAAAATTACTTCACTAGATATATTAGTTATGGGCAGCTTTTGAGTACTCTCCTTTTTTTTCAGTTTTTAACAGGGTTTAGTTATGAGATTTTAGAATGTTTAGAATATTTTAACGCTGTAGGTAATGAACAGCAAGAATAGCAAAAAGAATAGTTAACTTGGAGCAGTTATAAATGATAGAAGCTTCTCCTTTTGTTAAATACAACCTGGAGAATGAACTCAGTGATTCTTTTTAGCAAAGCATGCAGAATATGTTTCAAGAGGCACAGGAGAGGGAAAGGATCCAAACCATGGCAATAAGATCACTTCTATTTCCTTACTGCAGTGGCATCATCTGCTTCAGTTGCTTTACTGCCTCAGTGGGTCTCAGTAGTTTCCACATTGCATTCCAGTGCACTCAGGAAGGGTGTCCAGAGAGAAGCCCTTTCTGAAGAAGGGGGACCTGCTGAAGCATCATCATCAAACTTCTTTAGCTGAAAGAAAAGAAAGTTGTTCCTAACTCTTCAAAACAGGCTGCTGTGTACAGTTCTCAAGAACCTTGTAATAGGAAGGCATGATCAGGATTATTGAACCTAACCTTTAGCAGATACAGAATTTATTTTCCAATACAGGAATTACTAGAAAACTTCAGGATAAATTTTCTGTGTAGAGCATAAAAAAATTGTGACCAGATTATGTCTGATAGTCCTGAAAGAATGGATTTTTCTTGTTCCAAAGGGGCAGTCTGAATAACCAATGTATAGGAGTAACAGAAAAGTATTTTCTTAGGATGATATTGTAGCCAGAAGAAGAAGCTAAAAGTACAAAATAACCATTCTGCCATGGTGAATGAGACTAACTTGGAGGTCATTATTTGTTGAGAGGCTACTAGACATGTGGATTGTATGAGAGAAGGTGAAGGCAAAAGGATGGGAATTCCTTTCTCATGGAAAGGAAGCCTTTCAGTGAGGAAAAACAATGTTTTGTGGTGGCCTAGGTATGAATGATCATATGCTGTTATTCCACTGTTGAATTGGTGGTTATCTGGACAAACAATGAATAAAAGAATTAGCCATTTTCTTGGATATGGCCCATTCATCCTGAAGACTTTTTCACACTATCACAATAAAGATGTTGCCCATTGCTGCTAGTTCTGAGTCTTCAGAATGTAAATAGTATTTGGAGATAAATACTTCACAAAAATATTTTATTTACTGAGACCTGAGTCCTACCTTCACCCCCCAGTGCATTTATGCAGGTTAGTGCCTTGCCAAGCCCAGGTATAGTCTATGACATACAGTTACTCCCCATCAATTGTGTTACTGCCTTCAAGTCTGATTAAAGGAAATAATTGGAGTAGGAATTGGAGTGTCTTAAGAAACTATAGTTTACTGGGAGGTGTGTCAGTGCAGAGTGAGAATTACATAAACTGCAATTTTATTGTGACTTTGTACAGAGACTAACAGCAAATTCCTATGTCCCTTTTCTTGGTTTTTTTTTTTTTTTTCTTTTTCAAACAGCTTTGTGAATAAGAATTTTTGCTTTGTTTCCTTGCTTTAAGCATTCATATTAAATAATATTCGTATTTATGATTTATGGAAAGCATCCAAAAAGTGTGCTCCAAGTAAGATACCAGTGAGAAACAGTGGGAGTTGCAGGGTAGAAAACAGTACTCCTGTGTTTCCCAAAGTGATGTTGAAAGGTGTTGTTATGTACAATGACAAGGAGAAATATCTGATCTGAGAAAATATCTGATTCATGACAATTGTAATATGGGAATTGTTGGGCAAGTCAGACTTCGCTCCTCCTCCTTGGACAAATCTCATGCTCCTGTTAATGTTCCCAAAGATACATGTGCATATACATGTTTTAAATTGCACAGAGCCCAGATTATCTCTCCTGGCAGGGAGGAGAGCAGAGCTGCTATCTGTACAGAATTTTTCAAAGCTGATGCTTCAAGCTATCTTCTCTGCACATCTGACATATTCCTGCTTCATTGTTGACTCTAGCACAACACTTACTGTGAGAATCAAAACAAAGTAATTATCATCAGATTTCAGTGGATCTAAGTAGAAGGGAAAAATACATGTGTGCGTACAGGGAAGAAAAACATTTTGAGCTAAGTCTATAATGCCTTAGCATTCTGAGACACTGTTAGAGCTACAATTGTACAGAAAGAAATAAAAAATTAACAGCAGAGTTAAAACTTAACAAGAGTTCCTTAGCGGTATCAATATAAAGAGTTTAGTTAAGGTAGCTCTACTATCACTCTTATTTGCAAATACAAATTCTGCAAGAGAAAAAAATACAGATTCCTGTTTGTGTGTGATATTATCAGTAAAACCCAGAGCATCCTTCCAGTGCTGTCACTACAAATCTCAGCACTCAAAGCCCAGATGAGTTTTCAATCCTGCTGCATGATCCCACTCGCAGTGTGTGAAGCAGCCATGGTGTGGCTGCAGCCATCTCTGCTACCTGTCAAGCTGCAGGACATGAAATCCTTGGAACACTCAGGATACTGATATTGAGCAGTGCTGTTGCATAAGCCTCAGATGTGTGTATGCCTCTGTGTAGCTCCAGCTGATGCAGAAGAAAATGGAAACTAGTCTAATAGCTAAATTTAAATCAAATTATGAATCGTTTTATTCAATTCAATTTCCATTTAAAAATAATTTGGTTCAGTGATAGGCATGTGACTGCAAGCCCTGAAGACTGAAATGCTCTTTATCTAGACACACAACTGCCTTGACCCTTATCTGGAGGGACTCTTTAATCTGCTAATTTAGTTTTTATGCCCATTCAGTTCTTGACCTCTCTGACTCAACTTCCAGTTAGTAACACTGGTGATGGTTGTTGCTGTGATGGAGACACCTGCCCATTAACAATGGGACTGGGCTGAACAACCTTTCTCTTCTTGTCTGGGCCTCTAAACAGGCAGATGGTAACAACATTTGGTCACCACTGATTGGGCTTGCATTTGAACTCTCGACCTAAGGGTGAGGGCCACTGTATCCTATTAGGACTATGAGCCATCAAATTTAGTTTTAGTTTTGATACCTAGCCTGGGATGTGTGTGAAGTCAAACATCTCATAGATACGTGAAGGAAAAGAACACATTTCTCCTCCACCTGTCCTGTCTGTTCTTTTTTTTTTATTGTTCTGTGTTATAATCTGTCAACTCTTCATGTTAGCGGCCTCTTCTTTGAAGATTCTCATGTTAATAAAAATTAATTAGCAAAACCACACTCCAAGATCCTATCTCAGGAGCAATTCTTGTTTCTTTCTGTTGTAAAATGCAATCTTTCCCCTTCTCTCTCTTTCTCTATTACGTGCCCTTCATACTTGTTGCTGTATTTTTTTTTTTTGTTACAGAATTAGAAAACAGTTTTCCTGAGAGGCCTTTTTCCGATTAAACAGTGATCCCTGCAATTCTCTTGTTGTGTACTTCTGACTTGCACACCTACAGTACATGACATTTTCTTTGGTGGTGTTATACCTGTTGATCTCTTCAAATTTAGAGTGTGTGTGTGTGTAATTATCAATATGCAGTACTGTGGCCTCTAATACATAATTTTCTCTGTCCCTTTTCTCTTTATTTGTAAAAGTCTGTATTTTTTGAAGGCAAAAAGTTTATGGTTTTACACTTCTTTCTTGAAAACCTCAGTCAAACAAGTTGAGGGGAAGTGGAAAGTAGTGGTGCTTCTGATTCATGACTTCTAAAGAATGACTATATTTCTATTTAGATGTAGCAAAGGTGGATATGCAAGTTATTTATCCCTACAAAGAACTGCCATCATGAGCTGACAAAAAGAGGTCTGTAATAAGTTAGAAATTACCCTGAGGCTTACACTGCAAGCACTGCTGCCAGGCACACTGCAAGATTCACAGTTGCTTTGAGTTGCTGATGGATCAGCAGTTCTGGAGTATGGAACAAGAGGATGCAGAGTTTCTCAGACTGTTTGATCTTGTGTACTTCATTTTATCTGCTTCACTGGTGTCTGGATCTCTTCATTTAGGTATCATTTCCAGTTTAGCAATTTTAATATTCTAAAGGTGAACAACAGAATAAAGCAGGTTGTAAGATGAGAGGCAAGCATTTCAAAGCATATAATAAGAGGGCAGATACTGTTAGATGAGTTAATGTTTGATGTGTGTTTATTAAACTCCTGCTGGTGTTAACTAAGGCTGTGTCTGAGGTGAGCAGAGCTTTCAGCATTTCCCCAGCCAGCCCCTCTGTGCCAGCCCTGCCCCATCAGAGCTGCACAAACCCACACACTCTGCTCCTGCTTTCCCACACTGGACCTGGCATTAGGGGAGGTGTGTTGCAGTAATTATGCTCCCAGCTGATCAGACCACCTATGAAGATGAAGTGCTTCCTGACAAATGTCTCACTAGGGGGCAGTCCTGGATTTTAGCATTAAAAACTTTTCCTACCAACTTCATTTTCTCTGCTGGTACCGGGGCAAGCTACTTGAGGGGCTTTGGAGGCTCCACCATGAGTGAAAGAAAAATTGAAAGAAAATTGTCTCACAAACAAGGAGGTCTTGGGAGATGCTTTCATAGGAAGAAGACAATTGAACCTTAAAAGACTGTAAGTATAGAGACATCTTGAGCTGGAGTTCTCAGATATATTATTTTGTGGTCCCTTCAAAAAAAAATCCCATTTAAGATCTGAAATTATTAGCTGTATTTGTGATAGAGAAGTCTATAGCAGAAGTAGTAAGGAAATTTTTGATGACTTTTCAACTAAGAATGCTGCCTGAACTGTTATATTTGCACTGACCAAGGACTCAGCATTCTTATTTCCTTGATAATTATTGCACTTGAATGATAACAAGAGTAACCAAAACTTGGTCTTTGTGGGCAGACATTCCATTTCATGAGGAATTTAATGCAAGAATGAGACCAAGTTGCTGAATTCTAGAGGGAACAGATCCAGATTTGCAGCTCATCCTAAAACATGACTAAGGGAAAACAGAAGGCTTGCAGTGCCATTAGTGGATATATTCCTTTTTTTTCCGGAAACAAATTCTGAGCTGAGAGACTCAACAACAACGGAGCTGAACAACGCCAAACAACGGCGCCTTTTTTTGTTGAATAAGGCAGCTGGTGCAGACGTCAGTAATGAGGTGGAGCTGCCCCATCCTGATTGCCGCTGGTGGGTGATGAGTGCAGAGCCAAGCGCTCCCTTCGTGGGAGCCATCGGGAGAGCAGAGGTGCACAAGGACAGCCAGCAGCACGTGAGAAATGCCAGCCTTGTGTTAGCAAAGGTGAGGCCAGGTGGAGGCCTGTGCTGTTCCTGGGAATTCATTACATGCCTGCATGTCCCGGGAAGGGCGATAAGGAAGATACGTGCAAGAGATTTGCAGTCCTGTTTACTTTCAAAGTTGTAAATCAGTAGCACTCTCTTCTTTTAAGGCTGTACCAGGACAAACAAGAATGTGCTAATGGGCTTGCCTAAAGTGTCATGGTTTGGGGCTCTATTTAAAAATTTGCTCTAGAATAAATTCGGTGATAAAGGCAAAGAGCCTAAGTAATCTCAGAGTTTTGTAATTTTTATTTTTTTTTTTTAGTAGTTAGAGGTGGTAATACATCATACTGGACTCTAGGCTTGTTTTCTTTCAAGATATTTGTCTTAGGGAGCTTTTAATTTAGCTTCATTGCATGGCTGAGAGAGAAGTATTTAATTTAAAGAAAACACTTATATTGCAATATACTTCATCTAGATACTTTAATGTTACCTGTGTGATTGGGCTAATTGAGTAGTTCGTAATTTTTATGGATCTATTCCCATAACACCTTGGGGAAGTGTATTATTCCACTGCTGTTAAACTGCACAGATGAATCTATGACTTTCCCAGACTTCCATGAGAGAAATGACTGAGAAGTTGAATGCACCTTCCCAGATCCCTTGTCTAGGACTCCAAATAATGGAAAATATTCTCCCTTCTTATTATGTATGAAACATATGTGCAATTGTACATATTAGTGCAGAGAATGAGACTTATATAAGTTACTCACTATTTTGCATAAATTATCCATGTTCTACAAAACTCAAACCTCTAGAAATGTCTTTTCATACTTATTTCTAAGAATTTTTGGAAGAGAGTGTACTTATATTTTACAAATGGGCAAGTAGAATATACAGTACCATATTTACATACAATTTGCAATTAGATATAGGTCTTATTAATTATGTAAGAAACACTTGCCATATTTTTGTAATGAGAAACCAAGTATCTTGTAACAATTAAGGATTCTAATTTCAGATACTTTAACTCTGCTCAAATTAAAATTAATGCGTTTTGTAACATTGGCCCACAATTTCAGAAATGTCTAGGAAACAAATTTGGTTTTCAAAAATGAGGCAGGGATTAAAGAGTCATCATCATCCTCCAAGTGCGTGAAGACTCAGGCTTCTTAAGAAATTATCTAGACTTGCTCTATAATCACTGTAATCAGAAATAGGTATCTCCAGGGAGCAATTTGTGCCACCCATTTCTGACATCTGCCTTAGCAGAGGACAAAGCTCCCTCAGAAAGTTCTGCTCTCTGTTAACTGTTGATGAACCTGGATGGTTAGCTAAGGCTAAAACCTCTCCTTGAGATGGGTAATACTGAAAATCCAGACCAAAGTCATTGATCCTTTTGCTGAAGTAGGAGAGAAATCGCTAACCAAAAGTTTCAGTTTGGTTTGTTACTTTGTTTTTTGTGCAGAAATCACCGAGAAACCTAAACCTCACCGAGAAACCTAAACCATATAACCATATTCTATTGAAATTAAATAAAATTAATACTCTTATTGTTTTTCAAAGCTTTACATACTCTAAAAAGCTTTTTTGACACCACCATATAGAACTAGAAGGTAATACTTCTTACCATGAGCTAACATGTTGAAGAGAATTCGAGCTGTGTTTGGGGTTTGTTTTTTCTTTTTAATTGTTGTTGGATTTTAGATTTATCATCATACATTAAAAAAAAAAAAGGTGTTCTGGATTCTATGAAACCCAATTCAGGGATCTATCCATACCATAAACATTTTAACAACATGTGTTAGATACCTCTGCAATAGAAGCCAAAACTGATCATAGATCTGTGTGTTCTGTAACCCAGTCCCTACAGATCTAAATTAATTACACTGCTCAGCACGTCCAAGCTTTACTGACCCAGTGAGATGTCTTGTGGCTGTTTCTGAAAGGGGAGTAAATGCTTTTTTTTTTTTAAGGTGGTGTGGTACTTGTGTGCAAGTTTGCAAGTAAAATTGCTTTTTCCACTGATTAGGAATCCTAAAAATGCCTTTTGTATCAGACAGAATTTATTGTTTATTGTTTTTTCTAGTAATCCTTGAGATTAATTTTTCAACTCCATTTCTTGAGAAATCCAGAACCATATTGCTCAAAGAAAGAGAACTATTTATTGTTATCTGAGACGACAGAGCACATCAGGATTTGACATAGATTTCAGGTTTGTTTTTACAAAGGCTTTGGCACATGTGCATTTTCTCTCACTGATGTTTAAAAAAGTTTAAGTAACCAGCTCCAGCCCCATGTAATTATATATGTAGTATACAAATTGCAGTAGCACAAAACAATATGCTCTTTTGCTGTATTTAAATTTTCAGTAGTACCATATCATTAATTCCATTTCTTTTCACTGGAACTTCAGTTACTCTTTGTGCATTTTGTTTACATTTTGAGGTCCCTATGCTGTTTTCTAAACAACTGTTTTAGAATTTTAAGAAGTGAAAAGCTCTTAGAAGTTTCACTGCCATAATTTGTCTAGAAAAATATGGATTCTTTATTTTTCCCAAATGACTTCAAAGGGAAACTTGTTCAGCCCATGAGACAGAATTGTGGAGGTGCTGCAAACTCAGTCATGGGTTTGGTAATCCCTTGATGTTTATGTGGATAGTTAGGGCTTCTTTTCATTGATGCAATCTGCCTGATAATAATGATTGTGCCGTCAAAACACTGCACAGAAGTTGGCTGCTCTGTTCATGGCATGTCTTGATTTTCTGCAGACCTACCAATAGCTAAAGTAACCTTGCTTTTGTTTTAGTGAGTGAATATAGCTCCAATGTAGAGATGAAGTGTGTATGCTGAAAAACATAGATCCTTTGCATTGTAATTTGCATAGAACTGCTTTTTATTGTGGGTTTTAAAGTGCTGTTTTATCATGGGGTTTATGGTGTTAGTTTTAGGAGGAGAAACTCCCACCTCTGCTGATTTTTAATTATCAGACAAAGAGCATCATTTTGCACCACAGTGATAGCTATTGGAAGGGAGGAAGACTACAACCTCTCAAGAACTGGTGTTGAAAAACCAGTGTTGGTTGAGGAAGAACAGTAAATGCTGGAATACTTTTGGAGAGATGGAGGAGTGCCCTTGAAAGCAGAAGAGGAATTCTTCATGGCTAAGAGCATCTTTGTAAAAATTAGGTCTTGCATTTCTATTGATCAGAGTAAGCTGAATACTTCCAGGGATAATTAAACCTGGGACAGAGACACAGCTTTTTGGTATTGTGACCAGTTCATTTTTCACCAAAAATCATTATATTAAAAAAATATATTTACATTCGTGGTCAGTACTTCTGTTGGGAAACATATTTTGGTAGTAACAGAGTTATTCTGAGACCTGTGCAGACCAGAATTGCATTTCCCTGCAGATTTTGGGCAGAAACCAGTAGTAAATTACCTGGCTATAAGTACTTCATGCAAAGGGTCAGTAATGAAGAATCATAAAAGCCTGTAGCCAATATCTTCAGCTGTGATTTATACTACTGGATGCATCAGTGTTTAGGTTTTCAAGCTGAAGCAGCTTAAAAACACTGATTTGAGAAAGCAGAGAGCACGTATCTTTTGAGGATGAGTCGTGTTAAGTATCAAATTTGGATGCTTGAGCTTGTCCAGTATTTCTGATATTTTGCCCTGTGTACTTGGTTTTAGAGAAGATATTTACCCTGCTTAAATTTCTGCAGCTGTTTTAAGGGGGAAAAGTTCTAGCACAATTGCTACTAGAATCACGATGAGCTGTTTTATAGGCTTCTTTAAGTGCAGACATTGTTTTCTGGTTAATATTTTGAATATTTGATGCAAAAAATGTAAATTACTAAAATACTCTGCATCAGGTCTTCCATTTAGCGTTATCCTTTCACACTGCAGAGTAAACTAATGAATTACAGCATGATTACATAGCACATAATTAACTTTGTAATTAATATGCAACTGCCACTTAAACTAAAGTACTGCTTATAAAGATGTACGGCAACAGTAAATCACAGGTCAGAAGTAGCACTTTGGAATTTTCAAAAGAATGAGAGTAAATGCAGAATCACTTACAGCAGCAAAGTAAGTTAATTAAAAAGCAGATTAATTGTGAATGTCCTGTTTAATTTTAAATACCTTTGCTATTTCTTTTCCCTGAAGAAAGAACAAATTTAAAGCCTAACTCATTCATTGTTTTCTTAGATGACATATTTGAAAATGAGCATTAAACTGTCCTGGTTGAGATAAGAATTTGGTTAGTATTCCTTTCTCATCTTGCTGCATAGAAGGGTAGCATGAAACCAACAACTTTTTATTTGAATTAATTCCAGCTTTCTGCCATGGTCTTCTTTTTTGGGTTGTTTTTTCTACATCAAGTCAGTGAAACAAAGTTAGTCAAACCAACTTCATCCTTTGTTTTGCTGAATTTTATTTCTTTTTTTAAGGATGTATTTTTTTTAAGGATTTGTATTGTGGTATTGTAACCAGTGAAGAATGAGGAAAGGTCTGAGTTCATTGACTTCAGACAACCTATTTTTTTGCAGCAACTGTCCCCAGTTGCTGGTACCCCCAGCAGTGGTGCTGATGCTGGACACTGAATCTGCAGACAGATCCCATGCTTCACAGACATGCAGAGTGGCACAACAGTAAAACTGCATGGCTTGCTGCAGGGTTCCAAAGTGTAAGCTGTCCTTTCCTATACCCTTTTCCTTTCCATCCATCTCCATGTGAAATGCTGTTGATAATGGCAGGGAATTGAAATCCCTTCTATAGGTGTGGCCATACTGCCTTGCTTCAGACTGTGCTTGATCAATAGAAAACACTACTGAAAATGGTACCAAGCAGAGTATGTCAAAAATTTAGGGTTTTTTTCAAGTAGAAATGACACATTTTGGAGAGCTCTGTACCCAGAGGCCATGGGAAACTAAGTGTTAGAGCTCTTTAACACCTTTCTGACCTTCTGAAGGTGATGCACTACAGGAACTGAGCTCTGCAAGTGTATGGGGTGCTGTTCATGTTACTACTTCAGTATGGGCTCCTTGATCTATAGGCTGTGCTTGATCTCCTATTGGATATATCTGCTTCGTGTCTGGTTAAAAGAAGGTAACAGGATAGATATCACAATCAGTAGAAAATGGCTACTCTAAGCATGAAATGTATCTTTTAAAATAATTAGTGTTTTTTGTTAATGTCTCTTTTGTGAACCAAACTAATTTTTCATGTTGAGCAATACATGACAAACAGCTCTAACTTGAGAGCTTCAGTGCTTCTGAAACCCTTTGATTTCTGTATTCAGTATTCATGGTGCTCACTATATTGTTGGTTGCTTCATCCACGTGATGCTATTTTTTTCTTTTTAAATGGCTATCTGAAACTTCTGACCTGGAACAAAGAGTGATAGATGCTTCACAGTTGCTCTTCATTCTAGGTAAATAATCATTCAGGCATAATTACGTGCATCTCTCAGCACTCATGAATATCTACTGCCTGCTTGAATAGCTGGGAGGGAATATACATTGCCCTTACAAATCCTTCAGAATAGGCTTCTGCTTGTATTGTGTTTAGGAGAAAAAAAACAGGAAACAAGCAACACTACACACATAAAAAAAGGGGAAAAAAAACCTAAAAACCAACCAGAAAACCGCACAAATAAAAAATCAGAAACCAAGAATTCTTCATTTTCTGTTTGCTGGCTTTGTTTTCCTTCATTGATCGACATGCTCAGCAGGCTGATTACTATGAGAATTGACATGTAAGAATAATCCCGAGATGTAAGAATAATCCTGACTTACTCTTCAAAAATAAGAAGAAACACTGGAACTAGGATGTGCACCGTAAGTAGAATCTAACCTCATGGAACTTGGCAGGAGGTTTGTCAGTTGAGTTTCATGTCTCTCTTAGTGGGTCATAGGGTGAGAAACGGGTCAGTTTTGTAACCATCGGATTTTTGCCTTGGAGGCTCAGAAGGGAAATGAAGCTTTAGGGAAGTGTCTTTTTCTGAAAATGATGCATGGTACATTCTTGGGGGTTCAGTGCTCGGCATTATGAACAGATGCTTCTGAACTAATCTCAAATGTCACATTTCATGCATAAACCCTGTGGGGGATTAACAAAATCAGGATTCCCTGAGAGTATCTGTGAAGTGTTTAACTTAATACTCTCTCCCAGGGAAGTGTCCCACCTACCAACTTCATGAATGCTTCCAGGCTTTCCCAAAGCCTCCTC
Source organism: Pycnonotus jocosus (assembly GCA_013400435.1). Lineage (NCBI taxonomy): Eukaryota > Metazoa > Chordata > Aves > Passeriformes > Pycnonotidae > Pycnonotus > Pycnonotus jocosus. Next base: position 265,673 of record VWYP01008906.1, on the reverse strand, counting down.
TCTAACACTGATACAAATAAGGCCAGGGGAGAGGGGACACAAGCAAGATACTGCAAAGCAGTGGGGCTTTGAGGCAGCCACTAAAAATCATGTGGTGTGGAAAAGTCGCAGAGATCTCATCAGAAGAGATACCATGACTTGATTTTACATTAAAATGGAGAGTCATCAGCATCTGGTAGAGGAAAAAAAATCACAGCTCCGTAATTATGATTGAGTTAGTCATAATAGTTGGGAGAAATGCAGACAATTTAAAATATGAAAAAGTTAATCTCCTGTCTAGCAAATGCCCACTTTTTCTATTTTAAATATTTCAGTGACTGTTCAGAAAAGCTTTTATTTTAAAATAGTAATAAGTAAAAAACTCACTGTTGTCTGGAAATAGAGGTGCTTGTGATGGATGCTTTGATAAACTTAACTGTAGAGGAATTGACAGCTATGTTTTTAGCATATTAGCCAGCTTTTTTTCCTTGTAATATATATATGATATGTTAGGTTTGGATTAAAAAAAAACAACCAAAACCCAGAGAAAATACTTCCTTAAGCCTCTGTTAGAATGAGTTCCTGTCTAAACAGAAGATAAGAGAGGGAGTTTAGCTGCAGTTCCCTTCCATCTACGTGGCTGTTTTTATGATGAGGTTATAATATATGTTAACATTATGCTGACACGGACAGCTCTAGCCAATAGGTTAAAATTGTTAGGTAGTTTGTCTTTTTGACAGATCTCGTCTCCATGTCTAGCAATTTATATGACCTTCCAACTCTGATATTTTCCTTGCCAGTGTGTGTGTCCTAACCAGCTCCCTTGCACCTATTGGCCCTGCCTTGTTCACAGAGACTGACAGAGCAACACAGCTTCACTGAACCTCTGAGGGGGCTCCTGGCTCACCCTCAGGGTTAAATGCTGCTTTATTCCCTTGAGTGTTAAATTGCTTGTTCAATTCTTGGGCATGTTTTCTTAAACGAATGTTTTAAAGTAATTTAGAAATTCAATTTCTTGCAGGTAGAGCCGTGGAATATGATGCATCAAACAAAATGTATCATATTGCCCTGTGTTTTCCCCTTACAATTTAGGACATGATTCATAAAAACCTAGGCTGAAGCTAGGCATGTTCTGCATCATAGATGAACTAAGCTTCAGAATTGCCTGTTTCTGGGACAAATTTGCTGAGCATCATATCATTTGTGTGAGATTTTTTTCCCATGTTCTGTAACACTTCGGATTTGTTGTTTGATCTTACAAGAAAGTGTTTACCTGAGTTTGTAATATAAATTCTTTCCTCCCCAGCATTTCATCCCGTTCTGTGTGCACACGTATGCTTACATCCATATTTGCATGTATTAGCTTAATCAAAGCCTTATAAATAGCAGATCAGTTGGCTTTCTAAAGGAAGGAGGCTTATTTAAAAATTCTGTGCTGGTGAGGTGCTTTTCACAGGCCAGTCAGAAAGCTCTTGAGAACTTTGCTGCCAGCACCCATCAGAGATTTTCTTCCCAGAGCTGTGTAATAGCGCTGCAGTTGCTGTGCAGTTCATTAGTGAGCCTGGACTCTGACAGGTGTGATGTATTAAAAGCACTTGTATTACATAGTAGTATTTAAAAACTTGAATTGCAGGTAATATAAACCAATCTTTTCTAGAGACTTGAACAAGTCCTGGAGCAGCATGTAAGGCAAGGGGAGGAGTGAAGGTGGCAGCTCTGATAGTCTGAAGAGGTGGCTGCAATAGACTTAGGTCCTTAGCAGTACTTGAGAGACTTGAATAAATTAGAGTCATCCCAGGAAACAGATACCTAAATTGGTTTTAAACCATTTCAGAGAATGAATCCGTATTCCTAATGTTAGCTAGAAGTAGAATAGGACAATCTGTTAACATACTGAGCTTGTGATAGACAGGGAGGAAGGACTTAGGACGCTGTCTGGGGCTTAGAGTGAAAGGTTCAAAATTGTCTGTGTTGACAACTTGGACAAATCACCTAGAGAATGTGCAACTGATCTCCTGTGATGTACCTCTGCTGCAGAAGAGACCAGAGCAACAAAACTCCAGTGGAGAGCAAGTTTGGTTCCCTAAAATAGGATCAACCTTTGAGCAAAATACCTTTCCACTTACCATTTTTGAAAAGTGTATGATTTTGCTGTTCAGCAGTAGAAGTAAGTCACAGTGTTGCTATGTAATGTCATTCACATCCCTCTAAATTTTTTCAGACTTACTGAAGGCAGTAAAAAATAATTTTTTTGTGGAAACTGGGTCCCTTCTCATGGAAAGTAAAATGAGAAGAAGCTTGAAAATAGGCAGCTTGTCCAATGGATTTATAACACCTGCAGGTAGCAGCATGTCATTCTGTGGAACCAAGACTTTTTGACTGTGGGATATTTTCAGGGACTGAATTGACCTTACAAGGAACTAATGCATAATATTTTTACAGTCACAGAATGGACATTTTAGGGTTTCCATTTATTTGTTTGTTTCTTCTTTGGTTAATGAGTGTATGATTGAATTCATGGAGGTGCTTTGTAAACACTGATATTTTATTGAAAACCTTAGAAAGATCATTGTAATGCTTTAATGAATGCAAAGGAAAGTGATTAATGTTGCTTAACTTACACTCTGCAGACTTTGTGACAGAGTTGTTTGGTTTGGGAGTTTTCATTGGTTGCTAATACAAATTACTTTCAATCCATGTATTTTTATGTCTTTCTGGGTAGACATAGATCTCCTGTTCTTCAGGTTAGGGTTCTGTTTACACTTTCTTCTTTGGTTTACAGCTTCCTTTCTGAGCAAAATCTTGTGCAATCAAGAAAGGGCTCATGCTCTGATTTTGTCCTGCCATGCAGATGGTCATAATGCCTAGTGTTATAGTAACACCTCTGTATTTGAGCTGATAAGAGAAAGTTGTCAAATAATTCTTATTTTTCTAAAGGGAAGTAGTTGTTGAAAGGAGCTGGGAAGTCATACTTTGTCCTTTGGAGTTTCATAAAAATATTTTGTCATGTCTTCTAGTACAGCAATCCTATTTGCCTGTACCTCTCCAGTATTTGTGCCAACCTGTAAAAAGGTTGGTGAATTTTGTTCTGTTAGACTTTTCTTTAAAAATTATCATTTCCTGCATCTGACTTAAGGACTTGTTTAATTATTGCTGCTTTGCTGTTTGCCAATAGCCCAGAAGTCTGCTGTTGGACGAAGACAGTGTTTATGCCTGTGTTTTCTTGCTTCTTACACTTTAAACAGTGAAATTAGAAGCTGAGAAGTATATAGACAAAAGATAGAGCTCTGCATTGTTTAGTCGTTTACTGTCTGCCGTTCTGAATACCACCATCACCTTAGGAGGAAAAACTACAAGTGCCTAGGTCTTTAGCAGCTGATAGACAGCATAGAAACGTAAAAGAGTAGGAATTTCCATATTCAGGACTGGGGAGTGTCTAAATGTATTATAAGGGACAGTGGAGCCAGGCTCAGTATCTGACCTATGGGAAAGGTAGGAAAATATGGGTCAAAGCAGTCCTTAATCTGAAGTAGTTCGGGTTTGTGACTTGGCTTTTTGATTGGGAAGGAAGAACTCCTGTTTACTAAATAATTCCTTCTTAATGAATTGGGGTATGTCAAATGAAACAAAATCAGAAAAAATAAAAACTCTCACATCTGGTACTGTTTGAATTGCTTCCTTTGTCTCAAATGGGACAGGAGCAAATGGGCTGCTCCTGGAACATGAATTGTTTCATACCAACCTGTCCTTTTCTGTCTTTGTCTGGATCAGTCAAGCAATAAGCAAGAACCTTTTAAATTCTGTAATATGGTATATTGGGCAGCTAGGCTTTTTAAGGAATAAACCATCCTTCAAAATATATCCCTCCAAATCTATCCCTTCAGATCTGTTGTACCTCAGTTACTCAGGGGGGAAAAAAAAAATAGGTGCCAAAATGTAACCACAGGAATGTGGAGGAGTGAATGCAGTTTCTGAAAACAAACTGCACACTTTTTCTTTCCTCCCTTCGCTCTGGGAACCAGTCTTAAAGGTGCAGAACTTAATATCCAGCATAAACAGAACAGACAATTTGGGATACAAGCATCATATAGTCACCCCAGGACACAAAGCAATCAAGAGCAAAAGACAAGGAGATGTAGGATAGAACGAGTTTTATTCTCTGCAAGGTTTGATATTGTCACAATAACGTGTCTCTCCTTGAGTTCATCAGAACCTTTTCAGAGGGGATACTTGTTTCCTTTTCAGGGGAGCCAAGTGTTGTTTCCAATGAGTCATTACACCGACTCCTGCCTGCTGAAGGCTTTGCAGTGTGGCTGCTCTGCCAGCTTTGTATGCGTGTCACCAGCACATCACGTTTGATCACAATGAAAGTCACTGCAGAGTACATCTAATCAGGCAGGGCTTCAGAAAAACTTGAAGGCTCTAAAGCTGACCTCTGGAGTCTGTAGTGTTGCTGTTGGGAGCAAAGAAGAAAAGTGTATAGCTTTTTGAGGTCTGTTCCACTGTGTTATAATAACCATTTAAACAAAACAGAAAAAAAAAAAAGAAAAAAAGAGGAAGGATATGAGTAGAAGGAAATACTGTCTGGACTTGAACTGCTTTTATCCAGCTTTCACCTGGATGTACAGTCGAAGTTCATCAAGTTAATTCTGTGTTTGGAAGTCTGGCTGAATGCTGGAAATTTTGTCTTGAAATTGCAGGAAGGGTAATATTAGATGTTTTATCCTTAACTTCTAGTAATACATTCATTAAAGATTTTACAGTGTCACTTCATTGTTCATATTGAACTAGCATGTGATAGCCCTAGTCTGAATTGTGATTTGTGTTAGGCACTGTGTGTTTGGTGGAGACAGTGTCTACCCAGAGCAGCACTGGATGTAATTGGAAAGCCAGAGAAGCTGAAGATGTGGAGCCTTTGGTGGGGGAGAAGAGCTCAGGTCTCTGTTCACAGGGCTGGCTTTGTCCTGCAGTTATGGGAAAAAGCTTCCAGGCATATACTTTGTAGTAATGATGGTGGTATGAAAAATGCAAGACAGTCTAAGTGTCTTAATTTATGGACCACACTATGAATAATTCATTAGCAGTGGTGTTCCTGTTTACATTGTCTGTGATGAAGATGGGAACTTTGTGAGACAGTTGTCGCTGGTAAGTTGTCAGGCTCGCTCCTGGCCTGTTCCAGTGGAAACAGCAGTGGGGATGGTGGGAACTGTGCTCTCCTCTTCTTAACAGGAGATACCTCTCTGGTTCCTTGTCTTTGCAGTCGAGGTAGCTTTTGCTCCAGCCAAATTTAGTGTTTGTACAGTTGCTGCTTTCAAATACTTGAGAGGATTTTTTAAAACCTGCTTGTGTTCTGCCAAAGGCCATTTCAGCTTTGGTTGAGCTATCACCTGAGGGGGAGAGACCTAGTGGAGGTACAACGGAGATCTGTGCTCTCAGAAGAAATTCTACTGAAATCTGCTCCTGATTATCCCAAGAGGTTTATTTGTGAACTAAGCACGTGACAAATCTTTAACCATGGAATTCATAAACCTTTGAAAACTAAATTGTCTGTTAAGATTCTTGGTAAAAAGAAACTTATTTCATGGTCAGTGTAAGATTCTCTTTATTTGCCTCTAAAGTAGGTTTGGGACACTGGTAATTCTCAGAGGCCAGTTTCTAGATAAAAAGTTCCTCTCAAATGATGAGGTGGTGAGAAAACCGAATGGGGCACAGGATCATGAATGTTTCAGTTAAAATCTTTCTTGAAGGCAGCAGGCTTTGTGTAAATCTCCTGCAGTATTTTGTCATCTAGGTGTCTAGAAGAATTTCTACCTTACTAGAATTACGGGCACTTAGACAGCATGAATAGCAATAACTGCACTGCAGGTAGGCAAGTAGCAGGGATGTGTGCAGATTTGACTTCATTGGAATTGAAGGCATTGCAGTTGGAGCTAGTTTTAAAATATGTTGTTTTCAAAATCAACTTTAGGATGTCCAAAGTATTTCTGGGCTTCTTGATAAAATTTCACTAGCAATGAATGTCTCCCTTTGGTTGTTTCAGGTCCTTGAATACTAGCTGTTGAGACTAACATAAACAGCAGTCACATTTCAAGTCTTCCAGTATATTGTGTTCACCCAGTGTTTCATTATGTATGTACAGAAGAGTTTTCCACAAGGGATACACAGTCATTTGATTGGCTTGTCCAATCCTGGCTCATTTTACCCAGACTCCCAGTATGATTTCTTAAAATTTAGGATTTGGTGGCGACTTGAAGCAGTGAATGTCTATCCAATTGTATTGACAATTCAGTAAAACCAAATCCTTTGGTTTTTAATGTATATTTTGCAGGTCTAGAAGTATTAATATAGATGGCTATCCAGTCAGCTGCCTTAAAATGACGATGATAAAATAGATTGTAGACATTACCAAAACTGTAGTTTTGTTTTGTCTACATGTCCAATATCTCTAGTTTGTTACTTAAAAGAAAGTAACCTCCTAGCACTAAATTGTCATAACTCAAGGCAAGTGGAGAGTTTGTGAGAAGCCCCCTTTGGATAACACCTGAAAGCAGTGCAGGTAGTATAATTTGGCTGCCAGCAACTGCTCTGTGTCTCCAGTTACAAAAGTTCATAGTTACCCAACATCTACTTTACTTGTTCAGATATATTTACTTTTTACAGGTTTTGCTGATCCTCCTGAAATTTATGTTGCTTCTATTCTGGGGAGCTTGGTAAATATTTAAATTTCATCAGAACAGGCCAGAATAATGGCTGATGTCAAAATTGTTGGAGCTTGTGTCTCAAAGCAGCTGTTCGGTTGCTCTTTTCTCCAGAGACTTTGCTGATTGAGCTAATGTTTTTTCTTCATTCTTTCCCTCTACCTGAGTGGTCTTCTCCAAAGTAGTGATGCTTTCCCTGGTGGCTTATCAGAAGTGATTGGTCTTAGGAGGACTTTCTTATCTCATAAAAGGAAAGAAAAGATGAATAGATTTACATTTATAGACAATAAAGAGAAATTACCATCCACTTTGACTATATGCCTTCTTTATGATGCTAAACTTAGTGGGGGGAAAAGGAGTCCAAATCTATCCTTATTCCTTTACTTGGTGCAATGTAGTTTGGGGATGGAGGATTGTTATATTCTTTGTGTTGCCACTCAGTAATGAGGAATAAAAGTTGTGATGGTACAGTATCATGAGAAGAAATCAGCAATTTCCTTGAAATGCTACAGTTCAACTTCCAGAAAGGGCTTGGTTTCATCAGATAAGTAAGAGGGCCTTCAGTGTCAGAATGCAAATCCTTCTCGTTTCTAATTCACAGTAGGCTTCAGATAGTTCTTGCTAGGAGCATTTCTTTGGGTTGACCCAAGAGATTTTGACCTCTCTTTGTTATATAGCAGGCTATCTTCTGCAAGAGATATGCTACTGGAGCATAGCAAACAGAGAGTAGCATCTTCGGTTTTTGTTAAGTAATTGTTAAAAATATTTGCTGCTAGTGCCATCTCTCCTCTGTGCTTTTCTCCTTCTTCTGAGACTCTTTGACAGTTTGGTTAGGTCATTGTTTCCTCTAGACCTTTAGAAAATGCTTATATTAGGTTGTCTGCTGTAGCTCATCTTTCAGGTTTTAAGCAAATAACTTAGGTGCTTATGTCCAAACCAGCTGGTTTTCTTTAGCAGCTGATAAATGTCTAGCAAAAGCAGGAAAAAGTTTCCACTTCGTAGATGTTCTCTGCTGCAGCTCTGTAGAAGCAGCCCACAGAAGGTGTGTAAGCCAGGAGATGTTAGCAATATTACATGCCTGTTTGCAGGATATGGTAGGCAGACACAAAGAATTCTCAGCAAATACTTTGCATCTTACCACGGAACCTCTGAAAGAACCAAGCTTTCATTAGGTAAATAAGCAAGCATTGCATGCCAGAATGCAAACCTTTTTCTGTTCTTATGCTCACCTGACTTCTGCAATCCTCCCACCAGACCCAGAAGGTGGCAAGAGGTGCTTGATTCTGCTTCAGTTTAGAGCCTGGCAATTTATCATTTTTTACAGCATTGTTGTGTGAGTGATCAGGGACACTGATTATGAAATTATTTGAGCACAACCCAGCAAGCATTTAGGGATGGCTCATTTGCTTGTAGCTGCCCCAATGAGGATTAGCATTTCTTACCTGCAAGCTACAGTACATATAGTAAACCACTGGTTCAGTGGGTTCTGCTGTGGAGCTGCCAATGTTTGTTCTAGCAGATCTGTCTGTATTGGAGTGTGCAAAGCCTCTGAGAGCACTATAGAAGGGCTCTCAGCCCAGGCTCCGCAACAGCACACTTCTACACACTTTTGCCTTTAATTTTGTGTTATTATCTCTTGCTGTTTTAAACTGCAGTGTCCTTTTACCTCCTTGCTCTCCCTAAAGATAACAAGCTGACAGAGCTGATTACACTAGGAGCTGGGTGGAATGCAAGGAAACCAACCTTATAATACAAGCATGGGGCAGGGCAATTACCTGTGATCTGCAGATGCTGCCCTCGGTCTGAGGAAACCACTCATTTCAGCCAGCGGGCTGGAGGTGAGGGCTGCCGGTGCAAAAGGCAGTTCATGTGCTTAATGGTTAGTGCTGGCTGCTGACCAACTTGTCCAGGCGGCTCAAGGGAGCTCTCTCCTTAACTCTCTCTTACCCAGTGTGTAAGGTTTTTTATATTTCTATGTCTATACTTGAAGCCTAGGTCATATCCCAGTGCTGTGTGTGTGCTTCCAGCTAGCCTGACCACCTTTGCTTTTGTAATCAGGGTGCAGATGTGCTTCATGATTGAACAACTTCTGCGCACTGCCGCTCCTCTTCCCAGAGGAGTCCAGCAGGCTTGCTTATGCAAGCTGTCATGCTGGCTTTTTTTTTTTCTTTTTTTTTTTTTCAAAAGCATGTGTGGGTTTGCTTTTGTGTGTATCCGGCTGGCTCTTGGTGCCTGCGTATAATAGGCTCTCTATATGAAAACGTTCCCAAGCACACGGCTGCGGAAACAGCTTCCGTAAACCCGACAAAATTGCCAGCTCTTGCAGCTCAAGCCACCATAAATTACAAAAAACCTGCTCCCACCTCCCCGAAGCCGTGCCTGCCGGGCGCTGTGTGCGCGCACACACTCGCTTTCCCTCTCTCGCAGTCAAAGATGATAGAAAGTCTTCTGGGGATTACTGCACATTTGTAGAGCAACAATGGAAAGCAGCACAGCACAAATATCTATTCTTCCTCACCCAGCATAACAAACGCTGCTTTGTCTCACATCTGGCCCTTTTTAATAGCTCAAAGCCAACAGCAGTAGCTATTTAACAGCTTATGGTAAATAAAGCTTTATTAAAACAACTTCCTTTTTCAAGTGTTTAATGATGAAAACAGCCTTTCACCTGACATTTTATACTTTTTGTACCATATCTAGTAGAAGAAACAAATCAGTCATGGATAGATATTAAACTTTTTTCAGCAGATGATCTTTGAAAGCATCTTTGAAAATTGTCGTGCTGAAGAGCGGGCTTAGCGCCCTTTGGGTGCCGTGTGAGCCGTGTGAGCCGTGTGCCCGGGTGCAGCCGTGCCGAGCTGCATTGTGCCCGCGCTGTGCGGGCTGCCGGGGCCGCGCCTCGGGGCTGGGCTGTGCCGCGGGCGGGCACCGCCTGGGGCTGCGGCGGGCGATCTGTGCAATTACACGCAATTAGCAGCGTTAACCCGTGTGTGA
>VWYP01008906.1:243514-255973 GCA_013400435.1 Pycnonotus jocosus | reverse complement strand
CGGCGCCCCCTGGCGGGCCGCGGCGGCACTTGCCCTCACCCGGCCTGGGGCCCGCTCCGCCTCAGCCGCTCCCGCCCTCGCTCCCGCCTGGCTTGCTGCTTCATCAAAGCCGCTTCGTCGATACAGATTGTCTGCCCTCTCGTAGGACCCTCTGCATGCTGGAGGCTTGAAGGAAATTGCTGGTTTTTAGCTGACTGAATAAACAGCATTAACCAACTTGTGTGCTGTGGCGGCAGGGGGCAGGGATGCTTACAGCTGCTGTGCTGAATCCCTGCTTAAGGGACTGATCTTCATTTTCCCTTCTCCCCTACTGTTAAAATTTCTTAACCGATAAAGGTATTTCTTGTGTCTCTTTATTTATGGCCTTCTTGCCCTGAGTGGTCCGAAGTGCCCCCAGATTAGATCTTATCTGGTGCAGCCCCCGCGGGAGGGCTGGTCCCCTGTAGAAATGGAGAGCCGGGGTGATGCTGTGCTGCTGGCCCCAGCACCGCTCACAGCAGCCTGCCCTGCCTCCCAGGAAAGGCTGCCTTTCCTGCTCTGCCCTCAGGATGGATTTCTAGTGGAAAGATTATTAGCTAAAAGCTTGGTTTCTGGAGGAATGGCAGCCTGTTGCAAGGGGATGGGTGGCAGTGCTTTTGGGGCTGGTGGGGCTGGGCAGCAGCTGATGTTTGTGGTGAGCTCCACTCCTGCTCCATCTCTGCCCAGCAGAGAGAGAAGGAAGCCTGTGCGAACAAGAGCAGAAGGCACCATGTGAAGTCTAAAGTCAGGGAGAAGGCTGGGCCTGTTTCAGTGATGATTCAGGTCTCCCTTGGCCACAGGGGAGCAGATTTCCCTGGTCCATTGGTCCCGCGGGGGCAGAGCTCTCACTGTGGATGGCACTTCTGGCCATGAGGAGAGCTCACCCCAGAGCAGAACTGAATCCACACTCACTTTCAAAATGCTGGATGGTTTCAGGCATGTTTGAAGCAGTGGTGGAATGTTTGGCTTAATTTTTCTTTCCCATCTCTAGGAGGCTGTTCAGGCTGCCTTAGGAACTGGTGGGGACATTTTACTAAATTTTCTTAATTGTGTAACTAGTAAGTTCAGTTTCTGATGTAATAATTGCGGTTTCCTTACCTGAACTGTCACCCAACACAGTGTAGCAGAATGTTGTGAAATTCTCTTTTGTAGAGCCAGTGAAAAATTTAATTCATTTTTCAGTGTGAAGAGGGTTTTGTAGTAGTGGTTTAAAAGATTCAGTATGTTTAGAGTTAAGAAAAAAAAAAAGGCTAACAGGTCGATACATCTGTTCCTTTAAAAAAAATTCTCCATTTTTGAGACATCATAAATATGTAAATGAGGCCTCTTTAATTACTTGTAGCCTAGGGCTATAAACTCTCAATGCTAGAGGGGAGGGAAGAAAGAAGAATAATTCACTTTTTTTTTTTTTTTTTTAAGAGGGAGAGACCTGGTCTTTGCCTCAGAAAAGAAAGAAGGGGGTTTTTATTGTTGAATTACCAGAAGGTGCTGGGAACACGTCTTCTTTTTTTTGTTTATCCTTTTGGATGGAGTTAGCATGTAAAGCAGTAGTGTACAACCTTTCTGGCTAATGTGTGCATCAAACAGAGGGGATTTGTTACAAAGCACCAGGAAAAATTCCCTTCTCTCTCCTCCTCTGCCAGTACCCTTAATCCTGATCAGCAATATCCCCTGCTGTCTCTTGAGCTGCTGGCAGGCCTGAATCTTAGCGTGCTGTCTAATGCAGGGACACCACAGGCCAGCCAGGGACCCTGCAAAGTCCTTTTCACTTGTGACCTGATAAATGCACAGCACTTAACCGAATGGAAGTCTGTTCTTATTCAGCCCTGACGGCCTTTCTGTACCTTAAGTACTGTTATTTTCGACTAAGGTGATCTTGCTGCTACTTTTAAAATAGTATGAGATCGACAGAAAGGGCATTTTTTAAAATTTCAGGACGTGGATGTGCATGTGGGGAGCGAGGCCAGAGTGCAGCAATACCCATGTAGTAGGTATAGTTACTGGAAATTTAATTCTGCTGTTATTTTTCTTCCAGCCAGAATGGTCTGGTGTCAAAATGCTTATTCTGCCATGGTGAAATTTCTGATCTCTATGATAATTTTCACTTTCCATGTTTAATCTTTTAATTCTTGCTGAGGCCTATGAAAGAGTAATTTCCAGATAATAATGGTTTCCCACTAATAAGCTCTGCGGTTTTTATAGCAGAAATTACTTAGAGCCAGTATGCTCACTGAAAAAAAAAATACTCTATTTGATGCTCTTATGATGTCTGAGAGAAAGATAAAGATGAGTCTTGCGGCGGTGAGGCAGGGCATTTCAAATGCAAAGCCTTGTGTCATTGTGTGTGATGAGGCTTCATGTGTACAATTTTGGCTGCTTGGTTCATGCAACAAATGTTTACTGTCCAGGAGAGTTAGTGGGCTGAGGGCCTTCTCTTGACCAGGAGAGAATAAATGAGCTTGGGCTGTGGAAGGAGCAGTGTCAGCAGTACCAGCTGGTGGGTGATGGTCCATCCATGCCGTGAGGGGGAAGAGGCAGAGGGAGCCTGGCAGGGCAAAGACTCAGCCGTAGAGCTGATGACATAAGGGTAAGAGTTGAGCATGGAAGTGAAAATTCTTCTAGCCACTAGGGGAAGGGTGAGAGTTAGAGCGTGCTTTTCTGTGAGAGCCATTGGGTTTTAAAACCAGAACTGTTTTGGAGACTGAATTTGATCAGTTTAATACAGAATTTGTGTGCCCTGTCTGTGTAGGAAAGTAGGGGATTGCACTCCCAGTCCTGCCCCCAAGAGCCTTGTCGGGTTCCAGCTCAGTTAGGTGAGTTATTTTTGTGTATTCTGCCCCTCTGCTTTTCCAGACAGGCTTTGACAAGCTGTGCCATGTGGGAGAAATGGCAATTTGGACAAGTACTATAATGAGCTGTGGCTCAGGTAGCTGATAGCAACCTTTGATTTTGTTTATGGTTAACTGTAAGGCAGCAAACTGGAGTGGTGTTACATGTGTACACATGAAATTGTATAATTTGAAAATGCCATGACTTTCTTTAAAAAGAAATAAAAGTGCCTTAGTTTGCATGTCTTCAAATTTTTCAAGAGACATCCATGTGTTTGTATATGTATTTGTTTTCAGTATGCCCTTCTCCATCTGTGCTGATGTTCAATTAAAATGCAGATAATGTGTCCTAGCTTGTAAGATGGATCACTGCTGAAGTAGTGTCATGTCTAGGCTAGCTTATCTCTTGATAAATACCTCTGCTCTCCACTGAAAGATTAAACTTCATGACTACTGAGGTCTGTTTGAGGGTCCTACAGGCAGATAAGACTGTGTAACTGGCTTTTAATAAAATATATCAATTTACATTTGCTAGAGGACTTCTGGATGGCATTTGCTATTGAGAAGGTGGCAGTGGCATAATCAAAAGATAATACTTGCGTGTGAAACTGACTCTTCTGTTGCATAAGTATTATAATTTATTGACAGGAATGCTTTATCGAACCCTCTTGTGTCTAGAGCATGGAGGGTGAGGAGCTTGAGCTGCTGTTCTAAGACCTCATTTAGTTGTTCAGCAGAAGGGATTTTTCCCCTGAGTTGAATCCAGCAGGAGCCATTGAAGAACATTGTCAGCTAGGTACAGAAATCTCCAGCAGTTTGGGTGTGTGGGATGTGTGTGGATCTGTGCTCTGGGGTCTGTCTCATTGTGAGAGCTGTGGGATGTGTGTGGATCTGTGCTCTGGGGTCTGTCTCATGGTGAGAGCTGTGGGATGTGTGTGGATCTGTGCTCTGGGGTCTGTCCCCTTGTGAGAGCTGTGGGATGTGTGTGGATCTGTGCTCTGGGGTCTGTCCCCTTGTGAGAGCTGTGGGATGTGTGTGGATCTGTGCTCTGGGGTCTGTCTCATGGTGAGAGCTGTAAGATGTGTGTGGATCCATGCTCTGGGGTCTGTCTCATTGTGAGAGCTGTGTAATCAAGGTTCCCACCATGGGGAACACTCTTCCCCTCAAGGGGATTGAGTATGGACAGTGCTGGAATTGTTTAACTGATGAGATGTTGAGTTGTGTACCAGAAGTGCTGAACAGCTTCTCTGACCACACAACTATCTGAAAGATTTGCTCTCTGAGGAGGGAGTGGAAAACAGTTTTGTCATGAGCAGTGCTCTGAATAACAAACCACCCAGTGCCACTGAAGAGGTTCCTGAGGGAGAGGTTTCTGTGCAAGGCTGGGACCTTGCTGGTGCTAGTATGAAGTTTGGTGTAAATAGTGCATTTTGGTATATATTTCTCTGCCGACTCATGGTTCATGAATTGCAAACACTACTCTGAGCCTTAATTTTTATTTTCTAGATTTTTCTTAAGTTACAGGAAGGTTTAATTTGCCTTAAATTACACTGTTTGTTAAGAGATGGGCCTAAAGACCGCAGGCTGTGTTTTTCCAGAAGTATCAAGTAGTTTGTTCAGCTGTAGATACCTGAATGAACACAATTTTTCTAGAAGGCAGGAAATGTGCAGTCCTTTGCTCTGAAGATTAGGCCTATTCCATATATGCTTGGTTGTGCATCTGGATGTCATTCTTAAAGTCTGGGCTGAGCAGTGGATCCCAGGCTTTCCTGCCCTGTCCTCTTGGCCATTTCAAGGGCTCATGAAATAGATCTGCTGGTTGGAGGAGAGTCCGAAATGTACCTGTTGCCTTTATTTTCAATCCAGAGATCCAGATTCTTCAGGACACACATTTTGTGCTATTTTTGGCCATGTAATACTCTGCTGTATCTGATTCATTTAATATTGATGGGAGGTATTTTCTCTTAGAGGAAGATTAGAGAATCCCCGTGCCCTTGTCCTTGCAAAAGCTGAGCTGTCATTGTTTTTGGGATTATTATTATTTTGTCTCACAGTGTGCTCGGGGTTTCTTGTAAGCAGCTCTGTTCAATTGTTCAGGTGGTGGAAGTGTAGGGACCATGTTCAGTGATCTTTATTGTCCTTTTTGTCTTGCAGATCGAGGGATTTTAATGGCTTTCAGGTAGAAGAAAGTGGAGACAATCAAAATGAATTCTATGGACAGGCACATACAGCAGACCAATGACCGGCTGCAGTGCATAAAACAGGTAAGCTGAAGGTGGAGAAGGTGGAGAAGATGGAGATCATTGCTGCTCAGTGAAGGTTGAGTGTTGTGTGGCAGGTGTTGCATATTGCAGGTACCTGTTGCTTAATGAATGTCCTTGCCCTTCAGAGCAAAGGAATGAGACACTGTAATCTCATTGAAGAGAGTATCTGCTGTGAGAGCTGGTGTATTAACCTCAAAAGCCAAACTTTCCCTTACACCGTTCTAAGAAATCTTCAGCCTGGAGACTGAACAAATGTGTCTCAGCTGGAAGCAGAGTGGTGCTTGTCCTGCCAGCTCAGCCCCGGAGATGCACAGCAGGCGGCCGTCATTCCAGTGCTCTGAGCACAGTAATCCACAATTCCAATGGGCCAGTTTTGATTTTAATCCAGTAGCTGACCTGAGACCTGCACTGCCTGGAGACTCAGAACTTGGATGGTTGGCATGCCTCCAAGTGCTCAGAGTGCTCCTTAATCAGTTTGCATGGAGATTGTAAAAACTTCTGTTTGTGAGGTAAAATTTTCAGAAGCATCTGTTTGTGAAGATGAAGGGCTCTTCACATGCCACTGCCTTTCAGTGAATTATGTCTCATTTACAGATTTCCCCACTGTAACTGTGCTTGCAAATTCTTTCATAACTGAGTGGAACTACAATGGCAGGGATGCAGAGACTGTTTTTCCCTGCTTTACCCTTCACAGTGAACTTTGCTCTCTAGGGTTGCAGGCAGTGTGTATTCTCCCCCCATGTATGTTCTGCAACAGTCCTAACAGAATTTTCATAGCAATGGTCCTTTTAGAGGAGGTGAGGAAGAAAATGGTTTTTTAATGTTGATATTTCCTGTGTTTATCTCTAAATCAATGCATGCATGCAGGAAACAGGTGCATAAATGCAAGTAGCACACAGATATTTTGAAGATCCCACCTGGATCCAGAAGATGAGCTCTAAGGTTCCTCTCTTCAGAGTGGTCAAAATTTTCAGAATTGGAAAAACAGAAACTCATTACTCCATGAGATAATGTTCCCAAATAATTTTTCACTGTTGTCTGAGCTTTGTCAGATCAGGTCACAGCAGAGTCCTCCTGCTTTAGTTTTTCATTTGTATTAGCTAAGTTAAAAACCTGCCTGCCTACTTATGCCCTAGGACATATGCATATTGCTTCTTGAGGCAGCACAGCATTTCTCAGTTGATAGATTTGTGTTGTAGACACAGGCACCCTAAATCAAAGGAACTGATAAAAGATAAGCATGGAGGTGGTACTGGATGAGTAGCTCTGGATTTTTAAATTTATTTCCTTGACTGCAACTTCCTCAAGAGAAGCAGCCAAGGGGGAGTGCTGATCCCTCCCTGGTGAGCAGCAGTAGGACACAGGAAAATGCAGTGAGGCTGTGTCAGGGGAAGTTCAGACTGGGCATTAGGAAAAGGCTCTTCACTGAGAGGGTGGTCAGTCACTGGAACAGGCTACCTGTGGAAGTGGTCACAATACCAAGCCTGTCAGAGTTCAAGGAACATCCAGATGACGCTCTTAGTCATATGATTTAATTTTAGGTAGTCCTGTGAGGAGCAGGAAGTTGGACTTTTTAGTTCTTAGAGGTCCCTTCCAACTTGATATATTCTTTGATTCTATAAGAATGTGTTTCTCTTCTCTTAGTTTCATTAGTCTCCATCATTACATCATTATAGCTTTGCCTAGATATTAGTGGAAGTTTATATTTTCTAGAATGTGTTGCAATGCAGGAATATGTGGGTTTTTGCAAGTCTGACCATGCTTTGGGTGATACTGAAAAAGAGTACAGCTCACACCTAAACTGGATGATTTTTCTCTCCATATTTCCTTTATAAGAGAGCATTTCAGAATGAATCAAACAAAGCTAGTTCATAGGTCAAGGAGCAGAAATAAGAATCTTTTCCTGCAGAATTGCTGGTCGTAATCCAGCCTCACTCTGTGGTATCTCTCATCATCTGCAGTGAAAGTTAATGCATCTAATGGTCCTTCAGAGGCTTGAGGAAAACTTGAATTTGAGGATTTCATCCCAGTTTCTTATGAACAACTATCTGGTTCAGAAAAAACATGCACTTGACTGGTACAAATTGGTGTCCTTTCTGGCCATCCTAGCCCACAGGATGAAGGATGGAGGTTAAATTGCAGAACAATTTAACCTTCTAGCTGTAAGAACAGACCTTTACATCAAGTGGAGACAAATGGAGGATGTTGCTGAGCTCCTTTTTCTAGAGCTGTCGGTTTCTGTACATAATTTATATTATTTTAATTAGATAAGAGAATATCAAATTACACTTCTTAAAGTTTTAAAGAGATAATTTTGCCTATGTAATGGGTACTCTGTCAGTTAAACCACTAACTTCATTTAGACGTAGTGCTGTTTTGCATATGCAGCTTGGATATTTCTTCAGTGATGAGGGCCAGGGGGAAGGGAGGAAGGTCAGGCTGCTCAGAATTTGTATAGCATCCTCTGCTTTCTTTGATCCTGGAACAAAGCTTGGGGTGTTTCTGGTAGACCAGGAGCATGCCTGTGTCAGAGCTCAAAGGATATCTGAAAAGGAGCTATCCTGCTTGGGAATGCTTGTGAATTCATGGTTCCTCTATTCTGTTTAGGCCCCCCGAAAAAAGAAGAGAAGAAGAAAACTCTTGTTTTCAACTCATGACAAAGTGTAGTTAACTAAGGCAGTGGCTGAGCATCAAAAATACGTCTCAGAAAGCTTTTTTTTTTTGCAAGTGACACTACTTGTAGTTTTGTTGGAGAATAATGACTGATTTTTTTTAAAAAAATTTTGTTTTGTTGAAGAAAGTAGTATCAAAACTGCTGTTTGCTTTTTTGTAGTTCAAAATCTTGTGCAGTTATCTTTGCCATAGTGGAGAAAGAGACAGAAACTAACGGCCTTTTTGGAAGACACTCAACTCTCTGTCACAGGGTCATAAATTTCCAGCTCGAGGACAGTTACCTTGTTCTTTGAGGGAGGACATTAGCTGGCTAACACTAGAAAGAGTAATTTCCATTTCACCCATTGAGTACTGGACCTCACACTGTTCTGTGCATGTTGAGTTTGGGAGCAGAGCACTGCCTTGCATGGCCATATAAATATATCTTCACCTATTCTGGGGATTAACTGCAGGGTCGGACAAAAATGCGTCTGCCTTTTCTTCCTGGTCCCGTCTGTTATCCTTTTTTCCCAGACTGTGAGCAAACAGTGCTGCTGTTCCCCTGAGCACACATGTGGTGTGGAAGGTGCACTGCAACACGGGGAGGAAAACCATCCTTCCTTGGCGCCCAGCATCTGCAAGTTTTATAACCCTGCTGGCAGCCAGACTGAGAGTGTCTGCCGCCCTCCTTGCCCCTCACTCCAGCCCCTGAGAAATGCTATAAATGGTAATCCGTGTGCCTCTTTAACTAGATCAGGTTTCAGCACAGGGTCAGGACAGGCTTCTTTCTTCCCAGCTCTGTGACTTGTGAGACACCCACAATATCCTTGCTGACTTCTGTTCCAGGATCAAGGTTATGTTTTACCTTCATCTTTTTTAGTGCTTTAAAGCTACAAACCCAAAACTTGTATATGATCAGCTAGTTAGGAAATGAAGTGTGTGTTAAGAAGTGTTTCAGAATAGATGAAAGGGCAAACTGAAGAGGTGGCTGTGTATTTATGCTTAAAAAAACCCCAGACTTCTGTGGAAGGTTGGAACAGCTTGTGTGGTCTCTTTGTAGCTGATTCCCTTAGTATTTGTAAGTGTGTGTGCTTTAAAATCAGACATGGCTTTTTTGATGTACAGTGGAAAAAGCCAAAGTAACAGGCTTTCCTTAGCACGTGCAATTAGTTTGTCATGACACAGGAGGCTCTTCAGGGTACACTGGAGGAGGCTGGATGTTCAGGGAGCAGACTTTTTTCTTTAAGTCTTTGTCCATACAAACAAAACCACAAAATTACTTTCATGCAGAGCAAAGGTCTGATAGCTCCTGAGAATTCCCTGCCATATTTGAGGCTGCAGTAATAATCTGTTTGCCTGCTGGGGGCTCATGGCTCAGGTGGCTCTGGCACAGTGTCCACCATGAAGCTGTGGGGCAGCAGGAGCTGGCTCAGGCAGGCACAGAGCTGAATTTGAGAGCTTCCTTGCTGCCTGCTGCCCAGGCACAGCCTTCTAAAAGAGCCAGCTTGGCTCCTGCTGCAGAGAAAATCCCAGTAAAGAATTGACTGGATTTCTTAAAGCATGCTTCATAGCAGTCCAGAGGTGTGGCTTTAACCAGATGCTGCCCATTGCTTTTGTTACATGATGGAAGCAAATGCCAGGGAAAATCAGTGGGTTGAGTAACATCTCTCTACTCTTACTCTAATGGGTTTACTTGAAAAACTTTGAGCTATCATAAATCTAGGGATTTCTACCTTTTGTGTCTCTGCTGCCAGTCAGTTTGGTAAGGCTTCTGTATGTTTCTTCTGAAATTCTTGCAAAGAAGTAGATGGGAAAAACCCCTTTCTATATTTAAATTACGAGGAAGGCGCCCCTTTCAAAAAGGGTGTGTGATATCTCCCCGCTGTGCTGAGTACAGTTGTTAGGCTCTGTCCTAAAGCTGTGCTGAAATGTTAGTAACAGGTTAAGCTGAAGTGTGAAAAGGCTCTCTGGTGTCAAAAGTATTAGCTCATGGTGGGAACAGAGAAGGTTGTTTCTCCTGCTTTTGTCACAGTACATCAGGGGACACTGAGCAGTGTCATCAAATGATGCTGGATCCCCACGTAATTGGAGACACACGTCACAGAGCTGACTTGCAGAAATCCATTAGCATTTCTCCCCTCTTTCCTTCCAGAAGGCTTGCTGAATCGCTGCCTAGCAATGCTTTTTAGTGCCTACCCAGCCATTCAGAGAGAGATGCTAAAAGTTGTAATTGCTGTGTGTTTGTGTTGATATTTTCTTGCTCAAATTGGAAACAGGCAAGCCCATTTCTTTCATCCTTCAGCAGCTAGGTTTTTGGTAGCTTGCAACTCAGGGGAAAATAGAATTCCTTGTATATCTACATAACTGGTTTTAAGTGCTGAAGTGTTTGAACTAATCCTTCTGCTCTTCAGTGTTATTGTTGCAGATTCATGTAAATGCTAAGCAGTCCTAAACATGTCATTTTTAGTATATTTTGGACTGGTTACCAAGGACTGGTATGAAATTACAGCTGAAAAGATTTTAATAAAAGGAAAAATGCTTCCTATACATTTTTTTTTCATTTGCGTGTGCTTACAAAACTGTCCACAGTAATTTCATGAAAATTTTGTTCTTGAAGAACTTTGAAAATTAGAAGTATTCTTACAAAGAGTGCATTTATTTAGGATATACCATTTTTTGGCATTCTGTATAAGTTTTACAGGGGTTTTAGCAGCTAAATATGAAATAACAAGGTTAAAGGGGAAAAATACCTTTTCCTTAAAAAGACATTTGATGGGCCTCAAGTGTTACAGTTCATTGGTTGAATGGTCCATCACTGTTGTGTTAGGAGCTACATCTTTTTTGTATCTTTTTTTCTGAGGCCTGTAGCTGCAAGTTCTTTGTCTGCTTTTGTGCTCAGTGTGTTGGGATAGTGCTCTGCTAGACCTAAGTATATTTAGGAAAAACTGACAGCAGACCAGCTTTCCTGGCTCCTCTAGCCCATTTAGAGACTTGTCAGTCAACATTCCTGCTCTGTTAGATCCTGCATCCTGGTAGGGAAGCTGCAAGGGAAGGAGCAAAGAGGCAATTTGCTAGAAGTACTTCTGGTGGGAAGGGAAGAGAGCACCTTCTTGTTGTGTGCAGTGTTTGGCTGGTTTGTTTATCTGACAAGGTTCCAGGGGGTGGAATATAACCTGTCATGTTGGATGAGGTGGATGAGTAAAGTTGTAGCAGCTCCACTTTGTCCATTCCCAGTTCTGCTGCTTTACTGCAGTCCTTGAGGGCTGGGGTGTTACTGCTCTTAATATTAGTCCTGTTAGTATCCTTATAATTTCCATTTCAAAATGGAAAATGCACATTTTAAACTCACACGGAAAACCTCCAGTACCTATAGGATTTAGTATAATTTTACTCTTTTTTGTGCAACAAATTAATCTGGCCTGTTGTTTAAAATTGTCTTTCAGTAAATAGGGATGAATATTTGGAAGTTCTGGAAACCTGTAAGTTGAGTCCATGATGTCACCTTGGTGTCAGATGAGCATAGGAAGTCCTTTTTGTCAGCAGCTGGGTCAAGCTTTGCAGTGAAAATGGGACACAGCTGGTGACATCTCTGACCTCTGTCCTGCCATTTCTGGATCTTCTTTCTTCCATATGCCCTTGCTACTCGAGTTGCTGCTGTTGTGTGCAACAGCAAATCCATTGAGGTAGGGCTTAGAGTTTGCACATAAGGACTGTGCACCATTTTTACCATTTGTAAAAGCAGGTATTTTCAAAAGAGTTGTCATGGTGAAAGTACTGTTAATACCAGGAGCCTTCAGCTGTGCAGACCTCTGCCATCATCTCCTGAAGGAAAAATCTCTTCACTGATGGTGTTCACTCCTTCTTGCCTCTGTGCAGTAACACATTGTATGTGGGCAGGTCACACAGCAGGTGCTGTGGGCAGTTTTGCAATTGAAAAACTGTCTGGGGAAGCATTTTTCCTTTTGATTTGCAAATATCTCAGTAATGACTTGCTGCCTGGTAAGACCTGTGAGAATAGGTCATGTGAATTTTACATCTTCCACAGTGGTATCAGTTTGTGTAGTCATCATTTTAAGTAATCACCTTGAGATTTTATCTCTGCATAGATTAAGAGATTAAAATAATAAAGATTAAATCAGTTGATTAAAAGTGCTATAAAAAGCTCAGTAAGTAAGTAAATCACTCAAATAAGTAAAAAAAAAATTGCAGAACAAAATATGTCCAACTAATGTGCTGCTGTTCAACAGGATATACTGAAGACTATTGGTTATTTTTCAAAATCAGTGAATTTATTCTCCTGAAATTTAGAAAATTAATAAATATATCTATTTTATTTAAAAATTTAAAGTTGATTCAGTACATGTATCAGAGGAGTTGATGCTTTTCCCCCCCCCCTTGCCATCAACTCACTTTATACTCTTAGGTGATGTTACTTCTTTTTAAAGAATGCATTATTGACAATAATCTTCCAGTAAAGGGATGATGTAATGCTTCTTTAATGTCCTTAAAACACCTTGATAAGGTAAGAACTGCATGAAAGAAAACAACTGAGCCAAACTTTTCATAATGCTGTGATGTGTACCTCAATTTGTGAAATGGCTCACAGCACAGAAATATTTATGTAGACACCCCATTTTGCCTGAGTCTTTCAGTTAATTTTCTACTAAAACACATTATGAAAGTAGATTTTTTTTTTG
>VWYP01008906.1:86493-243460 GCA_013400435.1 Pycnonotus jocosus | reverse complement strand
AAGACAGCAGGTAAGCAAGTCTAGAACAAAAAAGCCTCTTTTTGTCAATAAAATCTATAACCAATTGATGTAAATATTGTTGTAATAATGAAACATTGTTCTAATACTGCAGTGGTATTCTAACAGAAAGAGGATGGCTACTGCTTTGAGAAAACTAACTCCTTGATATGTTGAGGTATTTAGGACTGAAAATCACAAGGGCATTTGAAAAGAAAGCTCCTGTATCATTGCAATGCCTGTTGGAATGGTAAGGCTGAAGAAGCCTCAGCATTGTTGCTGAAATCACACCAAGAGACACCTCATGCTAGCATGGTATGATAGGGAGATCCTAATGGAAAATGGGTTGTTTCACTTGCCCGGAAGAGCAAGGGAACTGCTTAGGCAAACTTCACAAAATTCACAATTCTGTTGAACTGTAACTGCAAATTTAAAGAGACAGACTGGAGCCTTGCATGACTGAGCTTGGCCTTGGAGAAGGAGCAAACAGTTGTACCTTTGTCTTTTGACTTTTATCCCATAAAATCAGTTTGTGAGTGCTTGAGGAAAAATAATTCTGGCCCCTCTGATGATGTGGAGTCTTTGTAAGTCATACTGTTCCCCCTGCTCCCAGCTGACATAATAGCAGTGCAGGTACTGGGGGTAAGGGAGGTACAAACACTGCACCAACAACCAAGAGGTGAACATGAAGACCCTGCCATTAGTCTGCCCCATTTCCATCTTCAGTCAGATCCATTTCTTACACTTTTGTAAAACTAATGGACAAGTCAAGGTTGCAGTATCTTTCCTTTGCTCCAGCACATGCTTATAGGTGTGCAATCATCCTCACAAAAGTCATGGGATAGGAAATCCAGGTAGCAGAACAAGGCTGCTCAATTACCAGGCATTCACCATTTCTCAAATCAGTACTGAATTATACACACACTTTATACTAGAAGTGTATGAGAGAAGCATCTATGAAAATCTGCATTAATATAGACTTTGTTCCCCAACAGTTCATAACTGAACACCTTGGGATTTTTTTCAGTTCAGTGATTCTCATATTTTTTATTTGTTCTTTTTCTCATTTTTTAGCATGCAATCTTGCCCAGTATTTTCTTCATGTTAAAACATCTGATAAAGAGGTGCTGGTCATTGCTCAGTATTTGTTTTCTTTTGAAAAAGAAGCTGCAGTGGACAAAGGGGGGATAGGTGACTGTGTTAGCTGTTTTTCATAAGTAGGAATGGCTAACATGGTCTTAATCTCTCTCTTAGTATATCTAGTGCCTCTCAAAATGTGAGCCTAATAAAATATTTATAAAGCCTCTGATGGAATGAGCCATGTAAGTGCAAGATAATTCTATTAATTAGGGATCTCTCAATCTCACAAACACTAAATTGGGGGGCGGGGGATTATCAGAATACAGAGTGCACAGCTTGAGCCTTTTAATATTTTTTGCTAAATAAAACAATCTTTGATATTGAAAGGGACTGTAGAGAATTGAACTATCTATACCATATCCACATAAACAAAAATCACACTCCCAGAAGACAGAAAACAGCTTCAAGAGCCTCTAGCCTCATGAAAAAGACCATTTGTTTTGAATATTGATTGTGGATGAGTTTTTAATATACTGAGTATGGCTGCTTAAGGATAGGACAAGATATGCATAATCACAGTTGACTATAAAAAAGAATAAAGATGGAAAACCCACCTATTCCAGGTTAAGTAATTTTCTGTGTTTAAAGTGTATTCTTGGGTAGTGTTGTCCTGTGTTTCTGTGCCTGAGCTTTCTGGCAGCCAGTGGTGGATGGGGATCTGAAGTGGAGGCCTTGGCATAGGAGGGGAGACAGGCTCATGGCTGGGCTCACCCACAGAGCTCACTCAGGGTTTGGAGTAGGAAAGGCTCTATCAGTGTATTAAAGCAAATGGCTCTTGCTGATTTGCAGGTCTTATGGCACTGAGTGAGCTATCAAATTTAGGTCTAGTAGCAGTGTACCTGTGCACTGAGTAGCACACAGAGAGCAGCTTTGTCTCCCCTTGGTTGTGCTCTGTCAAAGATGTCTGAGCAGGAATCCTATTTACATTCTTAAGAGAGGTGCTTAGTTTTCATTTGGGAGCTGAATGCCCTTTGCCCCACATGCAGGAGCACAGTAATTCTGCTCCCAGCTTGTTGAAGTTGAAGGCCATGTAACCTCTGTCGATTCTCTCTGTCCTTTCTCTGTCCAGGTCCCCTTCTTCCCTACTCCCCTCTTTGCCCCCTTTCAGCACAACAGTGCATTTTCATTGCACACTGCAGACATGTCTGGATGAGCATTAAGATGGACAAAAAGTAGTTTGAATTGCCTGACAGAATCTGCCAAAGCACTTGGCCACCAAATCTCATCTCAAGGGTGGGTCAGAGTGAGATACACAGCAGAGTTAGAAAAGTCCTGTAGGCGTGGAGAAGTGGGTCAGCTCCTTCACCAGCCATTATCAATCGGTTTACCTCCAAAAGAATTATGGTTTCTGCATTTATAGTTTTGAGTAGACTTGCTTTAATATATAAATTTTGATAGCTGCTTTTCAGTTTTAGTTATTAAATTAATGGATTTCACAACCATGTGAGAATTTTAATTTCCATTGTTGCCAAGAAAGGCTTGAAAATGTGCATGCTTGCAGCTGAAAAAAGCAACAGGTCATGTGAACCTCAGAGTTGTACACAGGCATTTCATATGCCACCACCTATACACAAAATTTACGTCATGCAGAGTATCTGGTTCATCATGTGGAAGAGATGGGCTTTGTACTGGCTTTTATATACCTTGAAATTCTGAACCTGTTGGAAAGTTTTGAGAGCATACAGATGAACCTGTTTAAACTTGGCTGAAGTCTCAAGATTACCTCAAGAGTAAATACATACAGTATCAGAACAGTAAAAAAATCTATGTTTCCTTTTGGCACCTCTCTTTGTATGCATTGTGTTTTATGGAGAATAATGAGGAATATTAAAACCAAAATATTTATCTGTCTTGAAATAATTGAAAGTACAGGTTTTTTTGGGGTTTTTTTAGGGACAGTGTTATGAAGCAGGAGGAATATTTATGCTGTGAATTTAACTGTGTCATCCTCTTACATTGATGATACAGCTCCACCTTTGGGAGAAGTCTCACCATGCGTTTAATCCAAAGCTGCTGCTAAGAGCTGAGTCCTCCTACCTTCCCAGCCTTACCTTTTGTTCCCTGCCACTTTCTTTGAGTCAGGTCTAATGATTGTGTGGTCACATAAGGAATCTCACTGTGAGTGATGACTGAAAGTCAGCATTTGGGAGGGTAGAGCACAGTCAGAACAGCAAGTGTGGTCTGAGGCACTGAAAGTGCTGGAAGTACATGTCTGGGCAGGGAAGCTCACAGAGACAACCTGCCATAAGACTAAGCATTACCAACAAAATGTATCCTAAGATTTAGGTCAGCTTCAGACTAGTGTTGGTGTGCAAAACCGATGTGCTGTAGCACGTGCCCATTGCCATGGGCTCCAGAAGGGCCTGCCCTGGAGTGGCCCACACTGCTGCTGTCTCCCCTGCTAGTGCTGAGGTTCAAGGACCTGCCCTGCCTGCCATCCTGTATCCCACTGCAGCTCCAATCGTTGGTGTAGAATGGGGCTAATTTACCGTGCAGGCAGGCATGTGTCCCCTTGTGCTGTGCAGGGGAGCAGGCAGGAGAAGGCAGAGGGAGGCAGAACCTTCTGGGGCTGGCAGCCAGCCCCCAGTGCCTGTGGAACAGCAGCCCAGACTTTCTGTCCTGCAGGAGGGCAGCTGCCTCCTGATTTGCATTCCCCAATTGGTGGGCCAGAACATTTGCCAAGCATGCAGCCTTGCCACATGGTGTGTAGGAAGGGGTTAATTTCAGAGCAGGAAAAAAGGCTACCTAAATCTGTGTTTTCTTTTTTCTGTGCACTGAAAAGCTCCCTGTGTTGCCAGTGTTTTGTGTCGCTGATGTAAAATTCCCAGACTCGTTGATTAGTGAAGCTAGACAGTAGACAGGGTCCAAGTGGCTAACCATGTGAGAAATTCAGTGACTGTAGGCTACTGTTAATTAACCTAGAATCTACAACATGGCATAATGTCTGCGTGATAAGTTATATTATCTTCAGCAGTTCAATTAAATCAAGGAGTGAGACACAGAGCAGACGTAACTCGGCAAAACAAACAGACAACTTGAGTCAGCCTTCATAATTTGCTGCGACATCACGTAAATAAATGCAATAACTTGTTTAGCATAGTTAAGCAGTTTGCTGCTCAAAAACTTATTTGCATGACATCTCATTTTGAATAGGTTAAATTGTGGCAAATTAGGTCTCTGCCTTCAGTCTGATGTATTCCACAGAAAAGAGAAAAAAACCCCTCCACCAGATATGTCATTTGTAAATTGAAATTCAACATTTGTTTTCTATAGCAGCAAACTGGAACATATGGATTTCATGTTTAAATGATTCACTTTCCATATCATTCCTGTCACGTTAGCATTTCTTGATGTGTGTGAGATAATATTAAACCTCTGTAATTGTTCCTAATTTTGACTGATACCCTTGCATTGGTTACTAGACTGTCTGTCTGAGGTACACAAGTGTACAAATGGGTTGCAGACTTCTATATTTAGAGAAGATAAGGCCATCATCCTTACCACGTTTCAATGTGGGTAATTGGTTTCAGTCTCCAAAATCATATTGGATCTTGAGTTGCAGGAATTGGTTCTCATCCACTTTGGTGTTGGTGAGATGACTGAGAGTACTCAATTGTGCTTTAGTATCCTTCTAAATAATAAGATATTTATTATATACACTTTTTTTTAACTCATAAGGGCCTGAATTCCTATGTGGAATGAAACTTATATTTTTGTGCCCATTGCAGATTTTTTTATTGTATATCAAGGCTTTCTGATCACTGTTTGATTGGAAGGGAGTAACAATTTCAAGTGGTGGCTGTATTCTGAAATGTTGGGACCAAAAATTGCCACACCTCGGCTGTTGTAACTCTAAATGTGGCCATTGTTACCCTCGCTCCAGGAAATGGCAGAGCACTAAATCATGGAATAGGCACACAGAGAGTTGCAGTGGAATTTGGTGAACTTGGGTCCTACTGTACCTGCATCCCCTGCCTGTATGTCCACACAAATTTCCAGAGAGGGTCTGTTCTTGAGGTAAATAGGCTGTTTAAGCCAGAGGTGGTCATGAGCAGCAGTAGATGTTCCCATCTTCCCTGGAATCCAGCTCAAATGTCAGCAGTCCTCAGTAAAGGGCTTTGCTGATACAGTTCAGTCTTCTTGGGGACAGTAAAATAGAGAACAAAGTCTTGTCTCTATTCCTCTACACCAGACTGTTAATGGAAGACCTACACAGAACAAAAGATTCTGACTCTGAAACTCAGACTCTCCCTTTAGAGCATCACCTGGTGATCCCTGCAATAATGGTATGCTCACATGCACCAAGTATTTCTGTGATTTCTGTTCCACTCAGGCTAAGGGAATATTAGATTTGAGGTGTAATAAATGATTAGACTGCAAATTTTCTAAATTTTTTCAATTATTGGAATTGTCATGTTTTGCTAATAGTCTTCTGAAAAGCAAATGATACTGAAAGCAATCTGGTAAATAACTGCTTCATTCAGTTCATTGGCTTTGTTCATTTTTGCTTCAGGTTTTATTCATACCCATCTTCTCCACTTGCTGAAAACATGATTGCTTGCAATCCTGGTGCTGTTAGGTGGCCCTTCACTAGCAGCTTTGAAGATACACCAAGATGTGTCGTAACCAGATCTGGTTCATTGTCACTTTTTTTCTAAAGCAGCTACTAATGAGGTGGATTTTTCCCCCCTTGTTTACAAGAAAAACAGTTTCAGACAAGACTCTTCAGACAAATGCCTTCCTTCTTCAAAATGCTGCCAATAATTTCAGTTGAAGAGGATGGAGCCATGCGTGGAAAATGCTTCACAACAAAGCTGATGGATGGATCTGGCATAAGCTTTGTTTTGTACTTCTGTTCTTGGATCAAGAACTGAGAATATCTCTTTAATTTCCACTTCGATGAGTATAGTAGATGTAATATTCTTCTCAGGCAGTCTTTTTGTTGTGAGGATGTGAATGACATTGGGGCTTTTTGCTCCACATTACAGTGTTTGAGTTGTCAATAAATAAAAATCACAGTAGGCATTTGGAATGTTTTCTTCTGTAACTGAGGGAAAGATTTGCACCTGCCTTCATGCTTTGGTTCATGCTGGATCTTCTGTTTTCTACAAAAGTAGCCTTAGCCTTTGTAATGTGAAAAAGAAAAACTGGAGGAGAACCTGAATTTAAAATCATTTAGGAAGTCAGAAAGCTGTGAGAAATATGTCCCAGACAAAACTGTGTGTAACACTGCAAGAGGGGTCCTCTCAGGACCAGGTTTTATCTCATCCCATAAGCTACTCAAATACTCTCCACAGAGGCAGGGCCCACTGGTAATTCTGACTTTTTCCTGTATTTTGTTTGGGGTTTTTTAGTCTATGATGGAACAAATAGAATTGCTTCTCTTGCCCAATGAGTTTCTACACAAGTTTCAGTTAGAGAGTTGCATTTAAGAAGTCAGGATTTCAGTATCCCCTCTGTATTTAAGTGGGTTCTGATAGAGTCTCTCAAGGGTCAGTCCTGATGCAGTGAAATAACTTGCTGGAGGGTTACAGAACAAACAGTTAAAACCAAGTCGTTGAGGTCACTCCTGCTTTGGCTCAGGCAAGTAGAAGGAGCCTTTTCTTCCATAGGAATGTGCAAATTTAATGTATGTTGAAACTTTACTCAAGAGAAAAAAAATTCTACATGTTGGTGGTGTTATGGTAAGTAGAAATTACCCATATGTGGTGCTAAACTGAAAATTAGTCATATGGGTCAGGGTGTGCCTGCTTTTTATCTGTTAGTCTATATCTATAAAAATTATTCTCATTCAGGTATAGTGTCTGTTTCTCAATGGGGAAATTTCATTGTAAGCTTTAGCAGAAGATGTGTGTAGCTGGCAAGCAGCAACACTGGTGAGAATAAATATTATGTAGCTGTTACTTAGGGCTTTTGATTAGTGGATCTCAATTCATTTCCCTTTCCACAAGGAGGGAAGGGTTACTAAAAACTGTTTCACATAGAGAATTGCATATCTTTCAGTGAATTTTTCCTTGTGTTGTTTCTGTGTGGAAGGGGTTTTTGGTTTGAGTTACTTTTTCCCTCCTGAAAGATCTGTGCCCTAAGTCCTATCAGTACTGTAGGTATTCAGTAAGGTGGGATTTGTTCACCAGCTCTTGTGCTCTTCCCTTCTGGAAACAGTGTATTTGATACTAGCAGAGCTTACATTTGCTGTTGTGGAGGGGTTTGAAGCAGCTTCTGTTTCCCCTGCAGATCAAAGTGGTCTGTGGAAGGAGCAGTATCACTGAGAGATTTGGTGTCAGGCAGTCACTTCTCTGGAGGTTTAAGTGAAACGTTTAAAAAGGCATCCTTTTCCCTTTTACTTGGAAGATTCATAACCCAAACTGCTGGCTCTGTTCATGGGATTTTTTTTCCCATGAAGCCTTAAAATATGGCTTCTTACATGTCCTTACTTGGATTCTTGCCTTTCATCTGTATACACATTAATTTGACTCCTCCACCAATAACTATACGATCAGCCAGAGATGTAATTCTGAAATGCAGCCTGGGTACAGCTCTCCCTGGTTGGTAGTGGGAGCTGTACCCATGTTGGCAGAGCAGAGGTAGAAACCCACTTTGCACAATGCCTGTCTGCTTTTTTTAATTCTGCTATTCTTTTACAAATCCGTGCCCTGCATGTCAGTCATCTCTTGTTAAAACAAGGCCTCTGACCAAGAATGTTCATTGAATAAGAATTATTTAATGTAACGTGATCCAAAGCTCACAGACTGGGAACTCCTGAAAACCTGGCATGGGAGGAATTTTTTTTTTCCCCCTTCATTTGTCATAAAGCTAATATATGCAGCTACTCAGGCATGAGGGGATGAAGGGAGAAAAAATAGGTTGTGAACATTATAGTTCATCCAGATGCTTAGAAATGAGCAGTCACGTTTTCCCAAATTATGCAACTGATTTAAAAGTAATGATATATTTTAAAAATTATGCCCCTGAGATTTGTGCCTCCTGGATAAAACACTCATATCATTTTCATATTTTTCTCAGCAATTCCATGAATTATAAAACCGCTACTTAACAAAACCCAACAATTCCTAAATACCCGCTTTTCTTGTTGTTTCTGGAGTTTTCACTGAAACATCTACCATCACCAGAACTGGAGAATTTAGTAGCAATATTACTGATGTAAATTGGATTCCTTCTTTCCTGTGCCATTCCTCTGCTCCGGCTAAAATGTTGGAATACTTTGGCAATGCGGACAGTGAGGGATGACAATGTGAACAATAGTGTTAGGTAAGTTTACTAACTGCCTCTAAAATCAGGACTTCCAGTCGTTCAGTAAAAAGGCAGAAATTAATGTGGTAGTAAAAAAAAAAAAATTCCATTGCCCATGCAGATTTCAAAACAAAACCAGGTTTATCTTTTTTTCCCTCTCAAAGTCCTGCCACTCTCTCCAGGAGAGGTTGGGTTCCACTCTGAAATGTCTGCCTGCCTTCTGTGCATGTGGAAGTATTTTCAGTTAAGAAATAACCCTCCATTTGTCATGAGCAACAGAAACCAAGGCTCTTAGGAAGGGTTGGTACAGTGAGTGTGCTTCTCCCTGTCACTGGCATTTTCTGAATCTGTCACATTTGCTTCATTGGCCAGCAGCAAAGATTGAGGTCTTGATTATTGGAAGGTGCTGTGCTGGCATGTCCCAACAGTGGGGCATAAGCACACTTCAAAGACATTGAACCTGAGACTAAAATCTCCTTTAATTTGGGCTCAGACAATTTGATTTCCAAGTAGAATCCATTATGATTTTGAAGGTGGGAGAGGTGGTACTGTGGAGAAAAGGGTTTGGGGAGCTCTGGTATTTCATCTAGAGCTTGTGTCTAACTAATGAAGTCATGTCAGAAGAGGGTGTAAGTATTAATGAGAATGAAGTAGGATTCTCTGCATTCACTGTGCAATTTAAAGTCTTGCTTTTGAATTACATGCTGTTCCTAGCTGCCAGGTTTGGCAATAGTGTGATGTAGAAAGGAGCATGTCAGCCCTTGTGTGTGTTATTTACCATGTTGCTTTGCCTTCCCTTTCCAGCACTTACAGAACCCAGCAAACTTCCATAATGCAGCAACAGAGCTCCTGGACTGGTGTGGAGACCCCAGAGCCTTCCAGAGACCATTTGAGCAGAGCCTGATGGGTTGTTTGACGGTAGGTCCATCCTGCTGTGACACTGGCTCCAGTTCTGCTTTATACTGTGTTCACTCTCTTGTGGCCAAGGGAACTTGATTTTCAGAATCTTCATTTTAGGGGAATTTTTGTTGTTTTACCTTAAATACATGAAGCCACATCCTAAGACCTGTTTATTTGACTCCATTGCTTAACAGAAAGCAAAATGCAATAACATAAAGTTAGAGCATAAGAGAGCTAAACATTTTTTGTTAGATTACTTACAAATGCACAGGCTAGATTATTTGTTATATACATACAGTATTATTTCATGGTTTGAAATTGCTAAGTGAGCCATATTCTTTTACACAATAATGAACTTTCCAGGTATTTGTTTTCCTTTGGCATTTTTGGTAGGGCTGAAGGACTGCTTGCATTTTATTCTAAGTGTGCTGTTCTTCCAGCTAAACAATGTTTCTGACCTGCCTGTTCAGCTTACTTTGTTACATGTATTGACTGCGGGTCTAATCCTGATACACTAATTCCAACGGTTCCACTGATTTCAGTGCTTTTCTTTCCATTCACTTTTCACTAAGACCAATGTAGTTCCCAAAGCCGCTTCATTATAATGCATTAAAATACATATTTGTCTGTGCATTTTTTGTTTTGAAAATTTTATTTTCCAGCAGCAGCAGTCCAGAACTGTTATGTGGAGTTAAGACTGTAGATGAATGAAATTCCGACTGAGCAGGAGGGTTAAAAGCCTCATTCCATTTTGCTAAGAAAGTTGATGTAAATAAATAGTTACAAAAGAAACAGAAAATCTGAAATTATTAATGAAGAGACTGTAATTTTATTTGTTGTGAGGCAGAAGTGCATGGATTATTTTCATGCACTGTGTAGCTGGTATATATAAAACAGACATTAAGACCGAGATTTAGTTGCCAGAAATCCAAATGTTAAGGAATGGCTCCATCTTAGTGTGCTCCAGTGTATAGCATCCCTCAGATTTGTATGTCAAAAAGTTAGAATAAATCCAGTTATAATAGGAGATGCATATAATCTTCCAGTCAGAGAAAAAAAAAAAAAAAAAAAGGAAGTTACACCCAGTAAAGTCCAAAGATAGAATATTTAACAATTCTGTTTGAAGTAAAAGTTACAGGTAGCATCAATTATGAGAAAATGCACATAATGCCCGATGTGACCATAACTATATTTTATTTATACTTTTTTTAGACTTTGCTAGCATTTTTCAGGGTAGCTTTTGGGAAGGGAGACATTCACCTCAAGTATAGTTGAACAGTCTGTGCACAATATTTCTCTGCAGCCCCTGCTAGAACATTGTGGGTCTGACCTGTGAGTTCCTTGCTGTTTAAATATTTTCTTTCTACATGAGCAGATCTTCAGCCCTGCCCAAGTGGAGGGTCAAAATAAGGTCTGACTGCCAGTGATTCATTCTGCTCACAGAGTGTACAGAAAGTGGGCAGGAAATGTTCCCTGAAAACTGGTGGGGTAAAACACAATACACGGTTTTCAGTGTGTTGAAATCAAAATGCTGTTTTTCTTCTGACAAGAACGAAAGAGAAAAAAACAGTCTTACTACCTAAGTACTGTTAATATTTGAGCCACATGTATTGCTTTGCTTCATGCTTCTCCCTGAAATCTGAACAGGGTGGCCTGTCTCCCCTTCCCAAGCTTGTTGTGGAGAGAACTATGTGCAGTGTCGGGCTGACTGGCAGCAGCATCTTTATCACATGTTGTAATCTCATTATATTCCTGACAAGGAAATAACACAGGAACTTAACCAGGTGGCTTGTTCCGTGTTTGATAAATATGCAGGATTTGCAGAATGCCTATAAACTGCAATGAATATGTTTCTTGTTCTTAATTTTAAAATCCCTCTAAGAAAGATATTCTTTAATTTCTCGTTGTGTGCATCCCTCTTCCTCCTCCTGCTTCCCATTAAACAGATTTAACAGCATGGTTGTATCCCAAGAGGTTTGTACTTCCTGTATCTTCTTAATGCATTAGCGGTACAGTGGGCAAGGTCTCTTTTTTAAACATATATATTTAAAATTTTCTCCTTATATACATTCTTTTAATCTGAGCTTACGTAATTTCATACATAATTTCTTTCTATTTAATATGTTCAGATTCATAATTTAGCAAACCTGGATTTTGAGGCTTGTCATTTCCTTACAGGAAAAAGGGTTTACCTACTTTTATTTAACTAATGTGGTAGAATTTCAGTCTATTTTCAGAGAAATTATTCAGAAAATTGCAAATAAGTCAAAGGTAGCTGAAATACTGAAATATCATGAGCAAATTTAACATCAGTTTGCATAGCTGCACGTTCTGTACTATCAGGAGCCTGTTTTTCTTAATGCTGGCAAGGTTTACCAGTGTACTTCTTTGTAAGGATTACACTAAAAGAAAAATGAAAAATCAGTATGAAAGTCTATTCAAGCACTGAAACAGAATTATTGTTTTATTTTGTCAGCCTTCAAAATCACCTTCAAAATCAAACTCCTTAAAATTTCCATATTTTTGGATATACTTTCTAAAGCAAGTAATCTCAACCCTCATTACAACATCTGAGCTCTGTGGTTCTTTAGGGCATTTAATTTAGAAATTCTACAAATACTAAAAATGCTTGCTTGCTCATAAAGCTTCCCCTCTGTAGTAGTGAGAATGATTTTTTTTTATTTTTATGACATTCTGTTCTATTAACTCTCTGCCCAGGGAAGAAGTGGTATGCTAAACTGTTCTGGAACCATCAAGGGATACGAAATGATCGTGTCCTATGAGTGGTAACACGATATAAACTAATCCAAATTGAAACTTATTAGGATGTCATGAATGCAGAAGGGCAGGCTCTCTCAGGAGTGTGCAAAGTCAAAATGCATCAGATGTAATGACAGAGCAAAAACCAGATCTGTTGTGGTATGAATAGCCAGTTTAACAGATTATCAGAGACAGGCATAACACAGGTATAATAGGTATAACAGAGTCTTTGCATCATTTAAGTCTTATGTGTAAGACACACTTTTGCACAAATTAACCAATTAGATTTAATCGTATTAATAAAGGACAAATATGCTCACAGTCTTGAAATAAAGCTTTAATTTAATAAGTGGTTCTTAGAAGTAGTTCTGTTTACCTGACACACCATCTTTGTGTTGGGGCTGTCAATAATGTCTGGTAAATTTATAAACACCTGGATGGTTTTTATTCCTGCTGCCCCTCTTAGAATAGATGCAGAAGAACGATCTTAGAAATATTCTGCCTGGGCAATCACAGAAGAGCTTCCAGCTTCATTTATGGAGTTACTGGGTTTGATAGTGAATAGAATAGAATAGAATAGAATAGAATAGAACAGAATAGAAGCTGCTGTAGAGGTTTTTCTTAAATTGTAATACCAACACTTAGAGAAATCTTGGTGACTTGAAAATGTCATGAGTTTGCTAGACAGCAATTGTTGAACAACAACCTGTGTAACACATGTCTAGTTATACTCTTTCCTTGGTGATTTTATTTATTTTTTTTTTAAGAATAATCTGTGCACAGTATACACACTGGCTATTTTCAGTAGATAATTTTTCCATACCAGCAGCACTTTGTAATCCTGGAGTTACATTTGCTACTGTGGGCTCCAGTGACATTGTATGCAACATAATAGGAATGGTTTTCTCATCTCAAGAAGAAACTCAGGATTTGATACAACAGCTAAATTTTGCCAGAGAGGTACCTAATAAGGTATGTAAACTTCATTTCAGTAGTCAAATACTTTGCATTTGTTAAGTAGGATACTTTAAATGATTACTCATTTAGAGTTTAAATAATTTCTTTTTGTGATAAAGAAATTAGGCTGTCAAGGCCTACAAATAAAATTGAGTATTTCTGTGCAGTGCAAACAGTCAAAGGGAAAAGGATATATAGGTAAACCAATGGCTTTTGCTATAAATAGAAAATATTTTTTTCATTAGCTAAGCCCCAAAAGCTGTGCCTCTTCTGACCAAAATGTGATGCATGTGCATTGTGTTGTTATGTTCAAACAGTTCTGACAGACACTAATTCTAGATTAACTTTTTGTGCTTACCCATTACAGAAAATCACTAAAGTGAGTGGGTAATAAAAAATTATAAAGAATACTCATTTCAACAGATAAATAATAAGTCAGGGACTAAGGGGTAAGCTTCGAATCTGTTTTATTTCTTGCAAGCTACAGGCTGTGGAAAGGTTCCCTTAAACAGCTTTTATGGAACTCATGCAAACAAAAATTATCTTTCTCAGAGACCATAAAATTTCTTCTAACTTTCCAAGAAAAGCCAGGTGTTATTTTTCAACAGTAGTTATTTTCAAATCAAATAGACAGTCTGTAGGCCAGAAACTGAATTATAATTGAAATCATTGATTCTATAAATTATTGAAATGGCAATGGATATGGTGTTCTTTTGTATATAATACAGCTTCTTCCATAGTGTTATGGGGAGCTGATAAAAACAGCCTCCACTTTGCACAAACCAGACATAGCTGTGTTTTATTAGGATTGAAAGAATTTTTTACTCTAGCACTAGACTATATCATGGTAAGGCTGATAGTCTTGATAAATCTAAGAATTTAATTGTCTAAAAATGTACTGTATATGGCATTATCTTACAGTCTTCTGAAATAAACAGCTTCACAGCAGTTTAAAAAAATAACCCTAGTTTGGCCAAATCAGATACCAGACCAAGCAAAGAAATCAAAGTACTGGAATGACTCACAGGTTAATATTTCTCCTAAGCATTTCCCAATCCATGTGGATACTAAAAGTCATGTTTAACAGTAATGTTGAGCAAAAAGTTACACAGCAATTGAATTATATCTCTGTGTATGGAGACAGAAGCAAAATATTGGTCAAAAGCTTTTCAGGAAAGAATGCTTCAAAGTAGACTGCAATACAAATTACTTTCAGTCAGCATTTGGCCCAGGCTGTTTCATTCATTTCTGCCTCTTCTTAGGTCCAGTCTCATCCCGTGGGTCTGCTCTTGCCAAGCAGTTTAATGTGTAAATAATCTTATTGAAGGCTTTGGATAACATTTGTGTTGGTGCTGCAGCAAAAATGGAAATGAGGATACAGCTGAGAGCAAAATGGACAGATTTACAGACTTGTCTTCAGCAAAGGGCTGTAAAGGCACTGCCTTGTTCTCTTGCTGTGCTTCAGCTTTACAGGGCACCAAGTTTATCATTCTTTAGGGCTCTTCAGTGTGTCCAGTCAAGAAGTAAAAGAGTGAGAGAAGCAAAGCTGTGTGCAGTTACTCTGCAGCTGTACCTAGGGGCTTCATCTAAGAAATTAAAATCCATCACTACAAAGGTTTTGGACCGTAGGAGGAATTTAGGCAAGTGGGATGTGCTTACCTGAGCTAACTCCTGGTCAAATCACTGGATGTAAGAGGGCTTCTGTGGTGAGAGCTGTTGTCTCTAACCACTGTGGTTGGGTCTCTGCATCCAAAAGATGCAAAGACCTCCTACCCAAATCATCCACAAAAAACTATGCTGAAATAGTCATTGCAATAGTAATTAAAAATGCCTTCCCCCCCAAATCTTAGTTTTCTAGATTTCCCTGTCCAAATACTGGGTCCACCTCAGTCATCAGATGTGGGAAACTTATGCCCGTTTGTGAAAGAAATATTTCTCTCTAAATTAAAACAAGCAAACAAAAAAAGCACCAAGCTGTAGTTCTAGCTGTACTTCATCTAAAGGTTATAGATTTAATTTAAATTTTTTGTTCTGCTTGTAGTTCTTACTACATCTCTGTACTGCTGATGAGAGTTGCTGAAATAACAAGCATAAATGATAAACTGATGGATGTATCTGCTAAAAGTTCATGTTTTAATGATACTGATACAATAGTACAGTAATCTTTTGAATTGCATTTCTCTTCAGAAAATCCTCAATCCAGGAATTGAGACTGTTGAAA
This sequence comes from Pycnonotus jocosus, assembly GCA_013400435.1. Classification (NCBI taxonomy): domain Eukaryota; kingdom Metazoa; phylum Chordata; class Aves; order Passeriformes; family Pycnonotidae; genus Pycnonotus; species Pycnonotus jocosus. Next base: position 228,234 of record VWYP01008906.1, on the reverse strand, counting down.
TTATTTTAGATCATTTTAAGGAGGAAAAAACCCTAACTGCTCTCAGTTTCATAATCTAGGAATTATTTTAGCTTGTCTGATACGTTATGAAGAGCATAATTAGTTAAAAAAAGACATACATGTTAAAAAAGAAAACAAGAAAAAAAAGAAAAAGAAAAAGAAAAAAAAAAGAAAAAAAAAAAAGAAAAAATAAAAAACAACAAAACCAAAAAAACCAAGAATGGCAAAGCTGAATTATGTGAGGTTTCCATAACAGGATGCCTCAGTCTGCAAATGCAGCTGCTGCTGCATTGACTTCATGCTTGTCTGGATTCATTCTGTTTAATACAGAAAAGTACATAATCAAAAATCAACCTGTGACATTCCAAAAATCACATTTCTAGTTAGATCAGGATTTGAATACGATTAATTAGATGGAAGAGTTGGTTCAGCGTATCTGTACCCAGGAAATGGGAGATTGCAGCTGTCCATGAGAGCCCTGGAAATGTTACATTTACTCTTTGTATCCAAGACTTCCAGAGCAAAAAAGTTCACAGGAAGGAATTGTGCTTGCATGACGCTCTCCAGGCATCTGCCAAGCACACAGCTCAGTGTTTGCAGAGCAGCACAGCCCTCCAGGGCTGTGTACGTGCTGTTCTGCCAGGGCACAGCCAGCAGGCACACAACACTCTGCTCCAGAGCAGCCCTGGCAAATATTGCACTGTTACTGCTCGTCCTTTCCCTTCATGGCCTCCCAAAGCCCTTTGTACCTCAACTTCCTTGGTCTTGTCATGGGTTGTTTAAAACTCTTCCAGATCTGCTGCCCTCGGAAGTGAAGTGCTTTTAGAGTCCGGGGTGTGTTTCATGCAAATCGCTGTTCAAAGTGTGCCAGGACTCAGGTGGCAACACTATTGCAGTGACCCAGTGCTCAGCTGGTTTAATTACAGCACAATCCCTGCCTCTTCTCCTCTGGGACCATTTTCAGTGGAGAGGGTTGGGTACAGCGACCTTCTCTTCCATGTTTGTGGTTGTTGGGGACCTGCAGAGAGGAAGAGGATGTAAAGGAGGAGATACCCTCATTCTGCATGATTTCAGTCACCGTTGCAGGAAGCGTCAAGGTGTACGTGCCAGGCATCCTGGCTTGTTTTACTTGGAAAATGTGGTCCTTATCCACCTTATAGAGTGGGAAATAATTTTTAAGACAACTCTAATTTGAAAACAAGGATTCTGTAAAGTCTCTTACATTTGCAGAACCTACCTAATGTCTGTTTTCAAGCATCAAAGGCAAGAAACTACTTAATGATATATATAACTTCCCTGACTTGCTTTGATTGTCTCTATTGTTGAGGCAGCCCTTCTGCAACTGCAGTGTAAGAGTCTCATCAGATCACAGATTTCTTCCTCCTTTTCCTACCCTTTTTTTTTGTTTTGTTTGTTTTGTTTTTTTCTGTTTGAGGCAGATCACTATTCATGTTGCAAAATTCCTCAATTTGCTTCCTGTTTATCTGATCTTTGTGTGTTACTGAGGGGGAAAAATTACCATCTACATTGCAGAATTCTAATTACAAAATTTCTGCTGTAGTCTTCAAACTGCATTCAGATAATTTCAAGTATGCACAAGTGGCTGAACACGGAGCCGTCTGAACTAGCAATCAGCTGGCATTTTTAGTTTTGAGCAACCAGCAAATTGAATTGGTAAAATTCATTCTGATGCCAGCAGGGGGGAGTGCTCTTGACTGCTGCTAGTTAAGAGTTTCATTGAAAGTGCAACATAATGGGAAGGGAGTTTAGAAATAAGCAGTCGTGTAGCTCTCTTGATTAACAGGGCTGTTAGGTTGAGAGCGACATTGTTCCAGTGCTTCGTGGGGTGATGACAAGCAGGGCAGGGAGTGAAGCTCCCTGGTGAAGCTCCTTAGCCTTGCAAAAGGAGAAAGGAGGGGGCTGGGGAAAGTATTGCAGGTAAATTCAGCGAAGAAAAGATGCTGGTAGCCATATTTGTCTGCTTTTCATGTAATTAAAACCTCACTCTCATCATTTTCTCCTCACTGTCAATGACCCTGAGAGCTCAGACATCTGGAACTCTGCAGAGCTGAGTCACAGTGAATGCAATGTCTCCTTTTTGAATGCTATTTATCTGAATTATTCAGATTAAAGATTTCAGAGGTTTGGAGTGATCAGATTTTCTTGCTGGCACTTGATTTTATAATAATGTTTGTTTGCAGATAGGGTATATGTTCCTCTAAAGACAGCTTAAAATAGCTGTTAGTGCCATATCAAAATTTTAATAAAAGCTGGTTGCAGCTAGTGTGTGTAGAAAATAGGCAAGCTTTTATAAAGTCTAGCTGTCTGGAATGTTATTGTAAAATAACATAGAGAAATATTAGGTGTTGAACCTTAGCTGGCCAAGCACCTCTCTCACCCATGATAAAGGATGATGATCTCAATTCATGATTCTGGTACTGGCAACTATATCTGTTTGGTTCTTTTTAATGCATTACTTTTCAATGGAATGCTGTTTAATGTGTGGTTAGGTCAAGTAAGATAAGTTCTAACAGCGTTGCAGAATGGAGTCATGGGTGAACACGTGGTGCCAGCTACACGTTGTCTGAATTTTTGCTGGCATGCTGGATTTGAATTTGTCATTAGAGAAAGAGTATGTTTGCAAATGGTATCATGATCACTTAGCCATAACGTTTAATGGATTATTGACATTGTTGCCTTGATCCCATCTGATCCACACTGGTACCCAAATCAGACTGACATAATGGGAGGTTTCAGATGTGGTGGAATTCCTGGCACAGGGTTCAGACTGAGCTGGATGGCTCCAGTCAGCAGCAGGTGTCTGGAATCACTGAGGTTTGGCTTGGGACAGACCTAAGGGTCCATGCTGTCTACTCTTTTTCTCCAAGGATGTGATACAGTCTGGTCTATAAATCCAAAGACTAAAGATACAGTCTGGTCTACTATAAATCCCCTTACCCTCCAAAATCCAGAGAGTGGTAGGTAGGTCTTTCCAGTGCCTGATGATTTCTAATACCTCAAACATTTTCCCAGTGAGTCATAGATACACTCGGATGAATGTCTGTTCCTAATTTTCTATTTAGGCATTTAATTTTTCTTTCCAATCTGTAGTATTTCATATGTGTCCTTGGTCTCTTTTGCAACATTCTTCAGGTTATAATGGTGATTTTAAACTCTTACCCTGTCTTGTTAAGTGTTTGCAGACTTTTTTGTCTGCAAAACCGCCTAGAGGTTTTGCAGTTTACTCTGTCATTGTCCAAGTCAGGGCTAAATACATAGAAATTACCCGTAACAAGCACAAGTTATGATTTGACAAAGGACTAGTAATTAATAATCTGAGTAAAATTTACACTTCTGTCATCTGGACTGTATTCCTTTGTTATGATAGTGTTGGCAATGTCAAATGGTGTATTAGAGGTAGGATATGGTAACTTGTCAAAGAAGGAAATTGCACGGTGCTAATGGATTCATGATCATGTTCTGTATTGCTCACCTAGTACTTCTTTAATACTTTGTTTTGTTGTCTGTCTGGATATCTGTACTTTCTGAGAGTCACCTTTAACAGTCTTAAAACCAGATTTGGTATACATCCAAGCTCTCTGTCTTGAATGAATTTCTGAAGATAGTCATTAGCAGTTACACTGTTTGTCCAAGCAAGTTCCTCTGAGGCACCCAAAGATAAATTTCATCAGGGCTTGCTGACCTGAATATATTAAACTTACCAAATGTCTTGTAGCTACTTCTTTGTGTTTTCTGGATCATGCTCCTGTGACACATTTGTCATCTTGTTTCTGAGAATTCTCAGTGTCTGTTTAAAAAGCCAGGGGGTCCCTTGCATACAGGGAGAAGTTTAACAAGTACCAAGTGAGCAATGTCTGACTTGAATTGTAGACCACCTGAAACAGGGTCTTGGGAGGAGGATGTATAATCTGTTCCATCGACCTTAATTTTGAAATAAAAGTAAGTCTTTAACCTGTCACAGTTGAAAGAAAAAGTTGAAATACAGTCAGTGCAAATATTTGTAAGCCTTGTTAAAAATTTCAGACAACGTGCAGCTGGAACCATGTGCTCAACCACGAGTTCATTCTGCAATGCTGTAAGCACTTATCAGAGTTGACCTAACCATTCCTTGGAAGGGAATAAGATTTGTACTGCCCTGTTCTTGTTGACCAAGTTGAGGCAGAAGGGACCAGAGAAATCCCTCTTGAGCACAAGTCCACCAGTTTTTTTTTTTAGTAAACCCTCTTTCTGCATTTAACAGAGTGCATACAAGAAAACTGTAGGTGGAAAATGACTCTTGGCAAAACAGAAATTTTATTAGAAATATCTGTTTTCTATTAAGTTGCTGTGGGTTTTGTTTTTCTTTTGAGAGGAAGAGGGGACTTTTCATTCAGTTTGTCCGTGGAAGCACTTTCTTTCAAAGTTAGATTATTATTTTAAAATTTTTTTTTTTGCTAAAACAAATTTCCAGTTTGTTGTCCCTCACCCTTTGCCTGAAGAAGTGAGTAATAGTTTGACTGGCTGACTTGTGCACCCTGTCAAGTTCAGGTTCTGCCTCCTGGAGCCCAGTCCTTGTGTGGTGTTTGCTGGGTCTCTGCCTCAGCCCCTGCCTGGTGGCTGCTCCCAGGCTGTGCTGTGCCCATCGGGGTGTGGCCAGCCTTGGGCTGCACACTCTGGCACATGGAAAGCTCTGCTTTCCGCCCCTCTGAGCTTCATGGCACTGCTCCTCTGGCAGGGGAAACGAAGGAAAGGAAGCTGATGTGATGTGGGAGTGTGGGAAGTTAGGTGTCAGCCTGTGGTTAGGACTGCACTGACCAGGGCTTTGCAGTGTACTCAGTGAAGACAGTGCAAGCAGAACTTGGCTTTTGTGGGTTTTAGTTCTCTCTGTTTCCCGAGTTGCTTTGTAGAATTTTTCCATAATTAGCAAGATGTCAGTTGAGAGTAGTGATTTGGCCTCTTGCTAGGAGAGCCTCAGGATTTGTAGCTTCATGTTTTAAAACAAATTGAGCAGCCAGTGCATTTCCTGAGTTACCATGTGCTCACTGATGAGCAGGTGTATCTGCCTTCCTTCCTGTCCAGTTTCCAAATAAATGGTTTAATGATTATATGCCTTTTTGAAACAGAAAATGGGAGGGCCCTTTCTCCATTGTTTTAAAGACCTGACTGGCACTCTGAACTGTGTTGCTCTGATATTTAAACTCTAAAGGAGTTTAAATAATGTTTGTACATTAATGACACAATGTTCTCAGGAGCCTTTTGCAAGATGTTGTTTTGGGTTTCTTAGAAAAGCTTTTTGCCTGTTTTCTTCTCATACCCTCCCAATATCTACTTTTGGGTGGTTAAAGTACAGTGCTACAGGAAGTAGAAAAGGGAAACAGATTTCCAAGTATATAAGTGTTTTCCAGATCTCATGGCAGCCCACCTGTCCTCACTCCTATTGCTAATTTAGCCTGAAACACGACATACCATATTCTGCTCTTCTTTTTCTGTTTTCAAACGGTTTTGTGGGTGAGTTTTTATTATTTTTATTATTATTATGATTATTACTTTTATTTTTTTCTTATTTTTGCAAGTTTGGACTGAGAGTCTTAGCCAGGATGCTAACAACTGGACTTCTAAGTGTAAAGGATTAAAGGCCGATCTACTAAGTTGGAAATGATTGTTTATCAAAAATAACTGCATTATTTATTTTACTTTATTCCTTTTTACTTTTCTATCTAAAAGTTGTAATTGTAAAGAAATGTGATAAAACAGTAGATGTGTATTACTGTACTGATTATCCTCAATTTTCATCTCTTTTCCCTGAAGTTCTCTTGTCAGTTTTGAGGTTGGAACAGTTAAATTTAGGGAGAGAACACTCCCACTGATTAAGTCTTATGAATGTCTAATTTTTAAATTAATAGGAATAACAGAACAAAAAGTCCACCTGGGAACTTCATTCATGTTAATTCTTTTTAAAGAAATAAATTTGGTTCTTAATTGTTAATTAGGAAAAGTGGATATATTGAAAAAAGTATAGAATAGTGTTTGTAAGTTATTACATATGTTAGTTCTTCACTCTGTTCTATACTGTTGCTTTTTGCAGTCCTGGGCACAGATAATTGCAGTGTCATTCATTAAGAAAGAAGCTTTCAGATGAAGAAAGGGTGGGAAAAGGATATTTTCTTGTACTGTAAGCTATTAAAGATAGAGACTTTCTTTTGCCTCAGGAAATGGTGTTCTGTTTCTTTTGCAGTTCCTTCATCATTGTTCTAATGCAAAGAAGTAATGGCACTGTTAAGAATAATCTGTTTTATCTGTGCCTCTGAGTCTGAAGTCATCATGTGCCACTGGAAGGCAATAGAAAAGCTGTGCTGTGTAAAACTTTAGCATCGTTTGGCAGAATGACTGTGGTATTGTGTTTGTACTATGCAGATTTTACAGAGGATACGTTCTTGGCTGATAGCTGAGTTGCTGGCTTGGAGAAACAGTTGACTGCTTTTTGTCCTTAACTACGGTCTTCAATTTGTCTGGTTTTGCTAGTTCTTCTAGACCGGTCAACAACAACAACAACAAGAAGTCTTTCCCTAATTTAATGTTTGGCAAATGCTTCTTGCACAAGCTTTTTTATTCTAAAACTGCAGTAAATGTGCTTCCCAATACAGTATTGTTCAAGTGCAGCAACTGTGACACCGAGCACAGAGTAGGACAACCCTGCCCCGCAGTGTGGAGCGGGCATTTTAACCTGAAGGACCTGGGCACTGCCCTTGGGACCACAACCAGGAACTGTGCAACAGAGAGAGAGGCTGAGAATTGCTCATCCTCACATCTCAAATACAGTAAGGTGTATTCTATACAATCTTTACATACATTGCTCTTCCAGTATTTCTTCTGGCTTTTGCCTCTCCAATTTTCATGGAATTACCAGGCCTGTCTCCTGACAGGTGTTCAAAAAATTGGATCACCAAAATACTCCTGCGTTCACTTTGCTGTGCTTGTGTTGGAAACTACTGGGGAGCACTGCCTCATACCGTGTTTGTGCTGTGCTCTTGCAGCAAATTCAGGTGTCTAACATTAGTGCTGATAAGCAGGTTAATGTCACTGTGCAAAGAGCTCAAGCAACCCCTAACAAAGCTTTCTCTCTTTCCCTCTGCAGGTGGTCAGTCGAGTGGCAGCTCAGCAAGGATTTGACTTGGATCTTGGATACAGGCTACTGGCAGTATGTGCAGCCAACAGGGACAAATTCACTCCGAAATCAGCTGGTAGGAAAAGCCTTTCTTTGATGTATTGTTGATTCTCAGATGGTCATATTCTGTAAAAAATGCTACCTGCGACTGTCTCGCATTCTGTAAAAAATACCAAAGCCAAAAGCAAACACGTATTTGGTGGTTATAGTTCTGTTGCTTTTAGCATTTCAATGGCATGCTCTTCTGAGGATACATGACTTTGGAAATTTATATTTTCCCCAGCTAGTGCTGTTTGTTGCCCTATTTGATCTCATGGATGAAATGCTGCTTTCAGAAGCACAGATGTTTAGTAATTTCATGGTGGGAATGAACATACTCAGACCCCTCCATCTTGGTAAACCATTGACTTTCTGTCATGTGTCAACCTCTAAATCTTTCACATCCATTCTGCACTCCCTGGTATATATATTGCAGAGCTTGTACTCCTTGACTTCATATGCCTGTGCAAATAAGTGCCATGGTTTCTTATACATATAGTCCTGAGCATTAGAATTTTGAGCCAAGAGTTGATAGTAATTCTATTGCTGTAGTATGAAGTAGCCATTTTTCCAGTATTTTACAGCAATAAGCTGTTACAGGTCTCTGATCAAGTGGCAATATTTGATCATGATCTATTGCCATTGCTCCTTTTAGAGATGTAGAAAATGCACTTAAGGGCCTTTCTGCTTCTCACATGTTTGATTTAACTGGAGCATTTAATTCTGGTTCTCCTTTTCTTAGCTGATGAATGTCAACATAATGTGCACTGGCTTGGAAAACAGAAAGATAATTGTTCCATTCCAGACTGAGCATGGATAACTTTTCTGCTTAGTACTAAACTGGTATGCAGTCCCCATTTTGGAACATCAGGAAAGGTTACCTTCTTCCAAAACAGTGACTTTTAGCCAAGTGGTTGGATGTTGTATTTCTTTTCCTGTTCATTTTCAGTTTTTATCAGCCCCAAACTTCTTTACTCATGGCTTCCTATTGTCCTGAGTGTTCTAAGCAGTTCCTCATGCAAAAGTGGCTTTCACATCAAAACACATCCACTGGACTTAGTGTTTTATTTTTTTGTATGGGAAGGGACCATTAATCTTACTAAATGTCGAATAAACTGTGTGATTTTCATCCAGAAAAACTGTGGAGGATAAAATGTTCTGTTGACCAAGCACAATGTCTCTTTTTTCTGACATCCTATTAAGTTTATCCATTAGTTCAATATCACATAGTCTCTTCTTGGTTGTTGGGGTTTTTGGGGGTTTTTTGTTGTTTTGTTTTGTTTTGTTTTTTTAAAAAGCTTATCAAAGGAGGCTTTCCAGCTATGACAGCAGTAAATTTTCTTTAAGAATATAGCTATTCCCCCTCTCTCACTAATTCTTCCTGATGTGTCTCTCTATCAGTGTGTTACTGGAGGTGAGCTTGAGAGTGAGATGGTACAGTCCTTTTCCTTTAGGGCTTGCTGAGGGAGGAGTCTTGAAAACTGCTGGTCAGTCATCATGGTCTAGAAAAGCCCAGTGTCAGTGTTTGATTTCTACCAGTAATTACTTTTTTGATGAATATATGTGAGGTGGTTTTTTTTATCTTGGGACTCTGTACAGAGTTCAGTCTTTCCCTTTTTAATTGATAACATCATGGGAAAGCTGGTAAATCACATGTTCTTCTCTCAGTATGTTCTAAAACTCTTCTCAGTCCTTTGCTTTGCTCCCTATTTCCCAGTTGTATACAAGTAATTTATTTACAATCATCTTAAATATTTGGTTTCACAACTACTTTAGTTTTACTATATGTACAGTTGTTTCACCAGGACTTCCCAGGGTTTCATCATGCCCATCTACACTGTGCTTTTTGTGCCCTTACTGTCTGTGTTAAATATTCATATGTTGAGGCATACCATAACATATTTTGTGAAATGTCACAGATAGCCCCCGCTCCAAGGATGTCACATCCACAAACGAGTTCTGAGAGCTACATCATAGGCAGCTTGAAAGATTGACAGACTGGGATTACAAATGTGAGGTCATTTCAGAACGTACAGACTTTTTTTAAAGGGTTCTTTTCCACATCAGAGTGTGTTAACATTTGCTGATTTCTAATACAGCAGTAGCTCTGCACCTTCATTCAGTTCTTGTAAAAATGTTGTAATTGTTCTTTGCTTTTCTTGTAGAGTGTGCATCATTGAAATCTGCCTTTGTGAATTGCTTAAGTTGTTGTCAGGATGCTTGCAGGTTGTTTTGAGAAACTCCTTCTGTTTTCTTTTGCATTTAATGAAAGACACTTTCAACACTTCTTCCAGTCACATTGCTGCAGAAATCCCCTGATGTAGATATCAAATGGCATTAATTTTAATGAATAAGAATTTGTTTTTCCCTTCCTCCAGGCATAAGGGAAATTTACAATGGTTTGCATTCATTCCTCCAAGTATGAATTTAATGCTGCCAATGGGATCGCTCTGGAAACATTTTTAAACCATGTTGTTTAGTGTCTGACATTCTTAAATGCTAGGAGGAAAAGAAAAAAGACTTTCTAATTAAAACATATTTGAGTAGGTGAACATTGGGGAAAACAATTGCACTAAATTCTTTCAAGGACCATGCCCTGTGAGTACCTCCTTACAGCTTGGGCCAAGGCTTGTTGCTGATGTCCTGCAGGCTGGGAGCCTGGAGTGGCCTGGCAGGGGTGGCTGGCTGAGTGGAGCAGGTGGCCCCTCCATCCCAGTGTCCCTCAGCTCTGCTGGTTTGCAGAGGTACCTGAACCAGTGCAATCAGCAGTCCTGCTTCTGTTCTCCAGCAATTCCCACCCTGTGTTTGTTCAGGGATCTCCTGGCAGAAGAGCTTTTGCTGGTATGGCTTTGTTTGTTTGGCTGCTCCCTGAGCTGTGTTTCTGAGGGGCCCCAGGACAGTCAGGGGCCCCATGGCAGTGCCTGGGGACCTCACTTGTCCCTCATGGAAATGGGCTGGAGCCTGGGGCTAGAGGGCAGAGCAGCCAGCTGCCAAACTGGCTCAGCTCTGTGGGAAAACTATCCCATGGTTCTTGGAAATGGCCCCACCATGTTTGATCCCAGCTGGTTTGAGCTGTGGTGGTGGTGGCTCCCTGCTCAGCTGGAAAGGAGATGCAGCTGGCAGATCGGAGGCCAGGCAAACACGGGGGGAAGCAGGGAGGAATGGAGGCTGCAGCCGGGTGGGGCAGCTCTTCAGGTGGGCAGAGGCAGGGCACCCACCCAAGAGCTCTCAGCTCCTTGGCTTCTCCCGTCCGGGATTGTTTGGTGTTGCTGAGACAGTGTTTGATGTGCTTTTTGGTGTTGTTTTACTTGGTCATTGAGATAGTTAGCAATTAGCTAATACTGATTGTTTTGGAGAATGCCTAGGAGGGAAGTTCATGCAGCATGAGAAGTATTAATAAGTTGCCATGTGTGTTTTGAAATAGAAATGACGATTTAATGACTGTGCCTTTTGTCTCTGCTTTCTGGTGTTTGTACCTGAAATAATAGCTGCTGCCTTTTATTCTTCTAGCCCGTGCTGCTGCAACAGGGCAGCTGCCTCAGCAGGAGGTCAAACACAGCATTTCCCACCCTGAAGACAAATGACAAAGCCTTTAAAAATATATGTGTCTCTTTCGGTGACAGCTGCTCCCAGACCTTCCACTGCAAATTCCTTTGCCTTGTTGTGACACCTATGGGGAATGGCCCAGCGGGTTGGCTGCCTGCTCATTTGCTTCCAGACTGCAGTAACCTCAGTTGCTCTTAGTGTGTGAGTGCATAGGTGTTCATGCATTCTAGCTTTTCTTCCTTAAACCTGAAGCTCTTCTCTCTGATTAGTGTTTGCTTGGACTTTTTCTGAGCATATCTGATGATTTTGTCCTTCCTGTAGAAGATTTTGAGTCATTTGGTAGCTTTATTTTAACTGTTCAAATAAAGTAAAGTTCACCAATTAAAGTGTTTATTTAAATAAAAAGGAGGGAGAAAAGAGAAAGAGATGGAACGATTTTCTTTTCTGATTTTTTTTTTCAAAGATACTTTATCGAGCTACTGAATTTCATTGCTCTTGTAGCTACTTTTCTACTTTTGCTTTTGTCAGGAGGCCAAGCTGAGGCCAGACAAGGGGACGACAGGATGAGATCATACAGGGAGCTTTGTCAGAAAAGGACAGTGTTCAGTATCTCTGTAAAGAGAGGAAGGAAGAAGCCTGAGGGCAGAACTGTGCAGAAAAGGTACTTTAGCAGTCACTGAGCAGCTACAGCAAACAAATGCTGTAATAGCTGGGATGGACAGCTAAGTGTTGGCTGTTTGATAGCAGAAATGGCAACCCTTTTTCAATATCACTTTGTTTTAAATCCCTTAGGCTGTGCTAGGTGTGCTTCTTTTCAAGAGCAGTATTGCTTAATAATCTTGATTTTATATGAAATATGGACTAAAACTTCATAGTATTTGAGGACTCTATATTATGAAGTTTTTTTATTTCTTTAGCTTCAGTTATTGTACTCAAACTGTGATATAATAGGGCTGTTCTTGTGAGTAGGATGCCAAAGCTGTAAATAAATTGGACCCTGGGTATTTGCAGTGAGAGTGCTGGCAAATGGAGGTGTTAAAACATTACTGGACGCGATCCTGAGACCTAAGGTATGTCCTGATCAGGATACATTTTCAAAGTAATAGTGGAGATTGAGCAAAGAGTATTTTTGTGTATTATCAAATCAAACTTCCAGAAATTATATAAAAGGAGAGAAGAAATGATGCCACAATGTGAGTGAATAAAAAGGTAGAAAGTAAAGATAACCTCTAGATCATGGGGGACATAGGGCTAGATTAACACTTTTGCTAAGTTTCCAGTAACAATGCTCACATTATCTGTGGAGACAAGGCAAAGGGAGGTGGCTGAAAGGATTACAAGTATAGAATAGAAATTACTCCAGCCAAGGCTGATGGCATCTCTCCAGCTTGAAGGGACCGAATGATTGACAGGCCTGTGGTTAGGAAAGAAACAGGATATAAATTGTCAGTCCCATGCCTCACACCAAAGATTTCCAGCAAGTCAAAATGGTCTTATATGACTGGAGAAAAAAATACAAATGCTGTATATGCAGGAAAGTGGCTGATAAGAATAAGTAAGCAACTTTATGAGGGCAGAGTAAAAGCTTGGGTTGTTTGTGAAGTGAAAGCTGAGCAGAGTTATGAAATGTATGTAAGTGCTAACAAATGAACAACTCAGAACAGGAAGAATTATGATGCTGCAGTACAATATTGACACAAAATGATATTGCTCTAAATTGAATAAAACACTGAAATAAGTGGGGAATTCAGAATTATTAGGGCAGTTGCATTTAAAAAGTATTTTCTGCTAGAATGACAGTGGATAGGGATGGGGCAGAGTAAAGGAAAATAGAAAAGTGGAAGAGCCTTTTTAAAGATAAAGTTCGGTGTATGAAATTGTGTAATGTGGTTCTTGATGTAGCTGGACGCTGGTTAAGAACCTTTTATCTGTGTCATCCTAAATTTCTACTACATTTCCATGCAGATATCTAATCCATTGCTAGTTAGAGTTGGTATCCTAAAACCATCCACTTGACAATCCTCATTAAAATAAAGGTATTATTTTCTTTTAGCTGTTACCTTCTGACTACATTTTGAGTGATCTCTAGATTCACTTCCCTGCTCTTAGCACAGATTGTAACTGTGTGCCCTTGTCTGCTTTGCTGTCAGTTTTGTAGTTCTGTACTTTTGAAGCAAGGATAATAATACGCCTTCCATCTCACTTTTATTTATCTAATTTAATTAAATTAGTATCATGCAGTACAGAATCTACCTCTTCCCCTGTAGGCAGTTATCCACTGCAGGAGAGCCATGGTTTCAGCTGGGACACTTTGTTTTCATACAGATAAAATAATTCTGCCCTGGTACATATAGTGGCAAGATACACTTTTGTTGCAGCTAAATCTTTCTTTCCTAAAGATTTATAGTATGAATACTACAAATAAATGAGTAATTAATTCTTAATTCATTTAAATTATGAGGTTAGTTTTATTAGTTTTTCTTAATGAAGTTGGCAACTTCCCTTGACCAAAAGGAAACAGTGAGTAGTGCTGCTCAGTGGCAAGCAGCATTAATTCATGTCTGTACTCTCTGACAGCCACATTTACATGGGCTGCAGAAAAGGCACAGTGGACTTTGCCCCTTTATCCCACCCATGAGTTCACTCAGAACAAAACTGTAAGACCTGCAGTTTGGGCAATTATATCCTGTATCTTGAGCCTCTGTCAGGTTGGCTTGACATATGGTAGACATGTCAGTAGTCAGCTCTCAAACATCTTGAGGTTAAGAAGAGCCTGCAGAATGAGAAGCTTTTCCCCACTGGCCCTTATTTGTTTGGGTTGTTCCTGTTCCCTTCCTCTGAGAGATCTGCTCCTCAAGCATTTGATCTGCCTTCTGCTCGTGGGAAACATGATCATACTTGTGTCAGATTTTCATTATCCACAGCTAGGCAACTCCTCTTCATTTTTACTGGGAGTTTGAGAACCTCATGACATATCAATGTAGATGGGTATTATTTTGAAGAAAATTCACTATTCTGCTGTATACTTCAGCACCTATGTTTATAAAGGAGGTTGCATGGCTGTGCTGCTGCTTCTTTGTTGTGACTAGTCAAAATACCAGGTGGTGTATCTGGCCTGTTCTTTTTGACATTTCACTGGTCCTTGTTACCATGGTACCAATTCTGACTTTGAGAGATGTCACAGTAAAACTGATGCCAGGTTGGAACATTTTTGCTCTAATGCCTTTACTAGAGCACTTAAGGAAATTGTGGACACTCAACTACAGCAACAAGTTTGCTCTGCTGTTTTCTTTGTCTGTGCCTTGGACTTTTGAGAGCCTGGTACTTACCTGAGTGGTCTCATTGCAGCAGATTTGAATGTGTAGTGCATTAATTTACCATGCAGTTCCTGGGAAGAATCTTTTCCTAGTGTGTGCACCACACTTTCACTTGGACTGGAATTGGCATTCCCCAGAGAAGATTTCTGTTGATCTCTATCAGTGTTTTCTGTCTTCTGCTTCAGGGATTCCATATGTGCTGAGAACAGCTGAAGATTTGGTGGTAGAGGCAGCTTAGATCTTGGTCTGGGTGTGAATTTTGATTTTTCATTTTGTGTTGTTTTGAGTTACTTCTCTCTGAAGATGAGGTAAGTCACAAATGTCAAGTAAGAGGGGAGGCAGCTGTGAAAGGCTGCATATGTTCATGGGAGAGAAGAAAGCAAACTCTTAGGATGGCATTTGCCCTTTACAAGTTACCTTTTCTCAGCCTACAGCAAACAGTCCTGCACTTGTTCCCTTTTGAGCTGCAGCGCATCCAAATGTACCTCAGTGCCAGTGCTCTCTTGTTAGCCTGTGTATCTTGGAGGCATTCAGAGAAGTTTGTGAGAAGTCCAGCTATAAGAACAGTAACGTAGCAGCTTCCATGGGGATTGGTAGCTTTTGTGCTGCTGGAGGGCTGAAGCACAAAAGCATGAACTGTGTGAACAGATCAGATCATCAAGCTCCAAGTTCACTTCCTAAATACAATTGGGATTCTACTGCTCACATTTTCAGATCCATCCCTAATTCCTCCAGGCTTGTCTGCAGCATGGAGTCAGCCTGTTAAAAAGAGTTCTTGCTCTGAATACTCTAGACATGGCACTCTGAGAAACACAATGATTAGTAGATAAGATGTTACATGTAGTATTTCTCTTTAAAAAGAGAGATTTTCATGCTGAGAAATTTTGAAAAAATGTTTTTATTTCATCTTTTCTAATGCTATCATTCAAGTATGCCTGTTAAAGAGTGCTGATAGCAAGGTATTTGCAAAAGTTCTATGTGATACAATGCATTCATTTAAATACCAGTTAAGAATAAACAAAAAAATCATCAGGATTTATCATCATAGGTAGTTGTAATTTGTATTATTCTCCATGCAACTTCATGCGAGGGGATTCAAGGAGAAAGACCACAGAATAAAGGAAAATTGATTTGAAGAGAGTTCCTAAGTAATACATTCCAAAACCAAATGCATATTGTTCCATATAACATGCCGTTTTTTCTGAGAAGTTCAGTACAACTCAGTATGCTCGTGTTTGATGAGGCTTCTGGATTGTTTCCTTTTTATTGTTTTTGCCTCTACCTACTTTTACTTCCAGTAAAACATGTAAAGAAAACCATCAGATTTGCTTTATCTGCAGGTTTTCTGGATGCCAAGGTAAATAACTCCCTCTTTATTTTTTGGTGTTCTGATGAAAATCCAACAATACATGTTGTTGTGAGACACTTCTGTGAACATCCCAATAAATCCAGGCTTTATTCCTGACACTTCCAAGAAAGGTAAACCATTATTCCTGACTTGAGGAATAAATGGAAGGAATACAATTTTCCTCGTGAAGTTTACTAGCTTAACAATAGTAAACTCCAAAAGGCATGAATCCAATTTTCTAATTAAGTTGGTTTGAATCTCATTTTTATGACCTAAACCAGGCTTTTAGGAAAGTCTGGATATGTCAAGTCCAAGTGTGTCTCTACTAAAAGACTTCCCCATAGATGCAGTTGTTTTGGGGGCTGAAGCTCATAGATGAGATTTCCTTATGTGCTGGAAGAATGAAATGATCAAGCACTGAGATGCCTGGATGTTGTGATCTCCTGAGGAAATCTCTTTGACTGCTCCCTGTCTGTGTAGTAGGCATCTCAGTTGTATCTCTGCTTTGCTGCTGTATGTATTTCTTATGTGCACTGTTACAGAGAACCAGTGCTTCTTCACCTTTTGTATGAACCCGGTATCTACTCAACTCCTGACATTCACTCTCAGCAAAACTTAAATCAGTAGCGTTTCATGAAGGATGTTGGCAACTATGAAATATGTGATCAAACTAATGGTTAATTCAACCCCCTTCAATACATTCCTCACTTCTTTGAGAAATGGCTGCACTTAAAACGTGCTGGGGCTACTAATTTCAGTGGATAGAAAAAGTTACGGATTTTTAAATCCTGCCTGCCTGTGCTCTTGTTTCCCAAAGCCCTGCTTAGGGCTCTGTAGATTCAAACCTGCAGACACAGACATCGATCCTTAGTTTTAGGTTCACAGAATGGTTTAAAATGTGCATCTTCTAAAGCAAGGTCTCAAGGGAAACATAAATTTAAACATTTTTAAAGCCAAGTATGACTGACTTGGCTCTGAACTCAATAATAGAAGGCTGAACAGGAGCTGCTCCTGAAGAAATAAATTGAACAGTGAACATCTGTGTACAAAGCAGGGTATTTGTTTCATGTGTGATAGTTTCCCTTATGACTGCCGGGTCAGACTCAAAAGACATTAATCTTACTCACTTGGGAAGATACTGTCTTTCCATCACAGAAAAAACAAAATGAAATTATTTCATGTATTTACTACAGAAGCAATTTCAATTAAGGCAAAGAACCAGAGAGACCCCTAAGTTTTCATTGTGAAAAATGAAGCACTGCTGGTCTAAAATAAGATTGTGAGAGGTTAATTGCCAGAAATTGATAACAGTTGCTGTCTCCCAGTAGGAATGTTGTAGTGGACCTAGTGGTCCTTGAAAAGCTACATACCATTGCAGGCAGTAAGGGGAGTTTGCTTTGGAGGTTTTCTAGTATTACCACCAAATGTGTTTGAAATAATAAGCAGTAGCTACAGTGATTGTCTTGACCAAAGCAAAAGCAGCCAGGGTACTGGAATTGTGTCAGTGTTGTGCTGTCTTGAGAGCAAAAGCAAAGACTTGGCTAGGTCTTTGTTAGAGCCAGAATTGTGCAAGCCTCCTTTCTCAGTTCTGTTACAAAATCTAGCATGTCTTACAGGACAGCAAATTGATTTTAAATTCTGATTTAAAATTTTGTGCAGTTTAGCTAATTACACATTCAATACCTGAGATGAGCTGGAGAGGAGCTAGACTGACATTTTGGTCTAGCAACTGTCAAAATGGAAGGGGAAAAAAAAAAAAAACTTCCAAAAGAGAGGGACACTTTTTACTTCTTTCAGTGTGTGGAAAAATTAATAGGTAAAAAGTCTTTGATTGGAGGAAATTCTGTGTTTGTTTCTGTGTGATTGGAGGAAATTTGGTCCTTTGCAGCCAGTTATTGCTCCCAGCTTGCAGTGACCAAGAAGGCAGAAGCTCCTCAGCCAGGGCAGTGGCAGCACAGTGTGACAGCTGTCACTCAGGGAGCTCCTTCTCTGAGCTGCTGGGTTACATCAGGAGCACTGTGTGAAGCTGTGCTTGGTGTGGGCTCTGGGCACTGCTCTGCCTGCTAGAGAATCTTGATAGAAGGGTGAAGGAAGTGGTGTGTTCCTGTTCTGTGTGAGCAGAATCATTTACTGCCTGTAAAGGGACAGAAAGCTGGGATTAGAAACAAGAGGGCAAATGTCTGAGAGCAAAGTTCTCAAGCCAGTGACACAAAGCTGGTGGATCATCACACCACTGCTGGAGGCTCAGTGGGTTCCTTTGGTGATTAATTACCAATGATACTGTGAAGATATCTCTGACACACACCAAAATTCAAACAGTTGGTGACTTTACTGCTAATGTGAGAACCCGAGCCATGTGTCAGGGCAAAGTCAGCTGAGCAGAGTTCAGGAGCCAGTTTTCCTACAGAATCCTTGCTGGGAGCTATGCTTCAAACAGACCTCAGTCCCTTTCAAGGACAGCAGAGTGGTTTGCAGCATCCTTTTGGAAGAGCTGTGTGTGCCGAGACATTTCAGCAATTTTTCCTTTCCTTTGATTGCAGTATGTGTTATAGCAAACACTGAAGGGAATGTTAGAAAAACACAGGGGAAATCCTAACTGCCATGTCTGGCTTGGCACAGTCCCTTTGGTTCAGTCAGCACCACAGACTGCCAGGATTCTGCAGCTGAAAGTATCTTCTGTGTTCCTCATATTTTCTTATTCTGGTAGAATTCATGTCTTTGTGCATCAGTGGCAAATGTATGCTTTCACTGAGATTGAGTGGAAGAACCAGATTTTCAAATCTAGGGAGGAGGGGAAATGTATTTGCCCCACATTTAAATTTAGTCAATCCTGTAATCCTGAACTCTGTAGAAGGATGGTGACCTCTAAGGATTGTCTTCAAAAAGCTAACACTGATACATGGCTGACAAGTCTCAGTGTGATACAAATCATTCTGGAGGGGAGTTTTGAAGAGAAAAGAAGAAAACAAAACTAAACTGAGGATGTGGAAGGAATATGAGCATATATTTGTATCTATTGTGAAGCAAATCTATTTGGGCTGGGGTTTGAAAACATACCAGAAACTTGGAATAATCAGATATTAATTAGATACATTGCCCCATTAAGGGAAACTTTATTCTGCAGGTGTCATTTAGTCTACAAAGGTGGGGGGGGAAAAAGTCTACACTGGATCATTGTTCTGTTGCTGTGTTTATTTGTAATAGGTGATGTTTTTATCTGGCTTTCATCTCTCTGTCCAAAACTCTACTTATCATGAGGTCAATAAAGCTAAAAAGGTTGCAGAGAGACTGAAAAAAAATAAAACTATGCTTGAGAAAGCTCATGTGTGCAGAAATAGCTGTCTTACATAGCAATGCTGGAGTTACTTTTGAAGGTTCCATGCCTAGAAAATTATTTGTTAGTGATGAACTCTAAGCCTCTTCCCTGGAGAAAAGGCCTGGGTTGCCAGTACAGGATGGTCAGACACTGTAGATTCAGTGTTCTCAGTGTGCCCAGACCAAACATCATCTGCCCCACACAATAAACAGTGCACATTCTTTTGGCAGCTGTTTGTATGTTTTTAAAGCAATAGAAGGGTAGAGATGACAGAGCTGAAATAGTTTTATTCCTTTTACTGATGCAGCAAAAAGGAAAAGAGCAAAGTAGGATGAGGTCACACTATAGGAGCAGAGGAAATGGACAGCAAATGCCTGCTCTGCCTGCAGAGTTGGCAAATTCTAGACACATGGGTTACTGTGGGGGGAGGCTGAACCTTAGGATGATTTTCAAATGAAAAAAGCTAGTTGTGTCCAGGGAAACCCAATCATGTGCTAATTCAAAATCCAAAGTAATGGGGATGGGATAATGAAATTTTATATCTGCAGGTTGTCCTTATAGCATGTACAAGCTAAAATGCAAATAATAACCCCAAAATTAAAGCTACTAGCTAGACAGGGTTTTTCTACTTCTCCTTCAATCTCAATATGTCACCCTATCTTAACAAACTAAATGGCTTTAAAGAAATTGATAGTAGGTTTTAAAAGAACTGACAGTTGTCACTTAGAGCATATTGCTTAAATAATCCATCTGGGACATTCTTATTCTATTCTTGTGTCTCCAAATACACTCATGAAGTAGATACATAGTTGATAAAAGTCTCTCTCTTCAGTTTTAATTTGAGGCTGGACCTTTTAAAACTTTTTTCCAGTGCTCTTTCGACAGCAGAAATTTAGGTATGTGACGACAGATTTTGAGTAAATGAAGGGTGAGCCATCTTGCTGCATGCACACGTTTGTGGGTAGGGTTTCTGAAAAATCCTTACATCAGTGGGATTTCAGATAGATGGTTTTCAAAGACCCGTTGGTATTTTAGCTGTGTAATTATCAGTACAATTAGTGCAAACCATATAACAAATCCTTTGCTCCTGCAGTTTCGTGGCACAGCTCAGGCACCTGGCAGTGGTTCTGTTGGTGGTGCAGCCCAGTCATCCCAGCCTGTGCTGTGGTACAGAGGATCAGGGAGCCCTGCAGGGAGCTCTGTGGATCAGGGCTGTGGTGGATGGCAGTGTCTTCAGCACAAGTTCTCTTCGGGGATCCTTGTCTGAGTAACTCTTCCTGCAGTGTTTTTCATACTGAACTCACTTCTTGGTTTTCCTTCTGTTTTTCTCTTCCCCCTGCACTGCTGTATCCTTCTAATTCCACCTTTAATTGTAGAATGCCTGCAGTTAATAATGGCTCTCATGTATTCCAGGTTTTTAAAGGCCATAAACACAGAAGAATGGGCTGAAATAGCTGAGTTAAAAGGCTCGTTCAAGATGCTATCTGTGTGCTGAATCCAATTCATGGGCATGTTAAAAGACATCAGATTTTCCTCTAGAGGTGTTTAGCAGAAATGCCTGGCAGGAGCTGAAGCTTTGATCTTGCTGTTTTGCTCTAGTGTGTGCTGTGGAGGTCCCTCATTGTCTTTTTACCTCAGGGACTTGAACCAGTATTTCTGATGACTTTATCCATGGTGTTCATGTTCTCTTCATTCTCTAAGCAGTTTTAGTATTGGAGATTTTTGTTTGCTTTGCTTTGGTTTTCTTTATTTGTTTTGTTTTTTAGAATTAATTTAATGCTTTACTATTTTGTGACTGTTTTTACATGACCTTAAAATATCCCAGATTTTGGGAGCTAAAGGCCATCGTTCAAATGAACAAATAAGACATTTACAGCAGGCTCTTCCACACTGCAAGAGCTAACAACATTGTGAAAGGATTCCTATGTAAGTTTAATTTAATTTCTCTGTGAAGTAGCTGCTTACTTGTAAATTTTCATTTGTAGTGTGTGGAACACTACTTTTAGCTCTTTATGGAAATGGAAAAAAAAAATTCTATCTTGTAAAAAAAAAATTGACTAGCAAAAAGAAGGACTGGACCACCATATGTTCTTCAACCATGAAACTATCATTATTCTGGAAAACCCTTAGGTCTATGCTTATTTTTTGAGACATGCTTAGCTTCTTTTTGCATGTTATGAGTGAAGATGAGTTGTTCAAGTGCATTCCTGAGCCAGAACCTTAGCACTAATACTTCAGTCACTGCAAAGAATAAATGAGGGGCAAACACAAAGGGCCAAATTAAAATCAACGAGATTCTATTCAGATGGGCTCTGCTTCAGCAAGCACATATCTAATTATAAGCACAGAAGTAGGCTCACTGACGTCAAAGTTAATTAAACTGCTTAAATTTAGGCACATGCTTAAATTCTTTGCTGAATCAGTATTTTTGAGCCAATGGGACAGCATTGCTGGTCCAAAGCATGATTTTTGTGAGTGGGAAAGAGTTTAAATTCCCCCTTTCTTCCATCAGTTCTGAGGTCTATTGGCATTTTGAGTCCCTGTGGTGAAGGAAAGTGTCAATATATTAATGTTCCTTAGAGTGTTTGCTAACAACACCCAAACCTGACAGTTGGATCTCTGGTATTTTTAAGGCATCTTTCCTCCATGCAGTGTGTTCTGCAGTATGGCAGGACTATGCCCAGCACAGTAATCATTCCAGCTTTGTTATTTCTGATGCCACATCTGTGAAATTAATAAATTAATCCCTTTGTCCAGTCTCTGAAAGACAAAATACTAACTCATTTTTATTAAAAAAAAAAAAGAAAAAAAAAAAAGAAAATGTATAGACAGAAGTGTTAAATGAAGAATGCCTGTCATACAGGAGCAGTTTTGATTCTGTTGATTTCACAGATTATTTTAGTTTATGATGTCATAAATAAATAAGCCATTATTTGTTGGCCTTGGATCATTAAGGGCCTAATAAGTATTTTCCCTGTAGGAATATGAAGGACAACATGATACTTCTTACACAGAAGCACTCATGGGACTTTCAGTCATGTTGTGTAAATGAGCTGGGGCTGGTTGTGAAGCTTGTAACTTTGGTCCCTGCCTAAGTAACACAGTAGAGTTGCCCTGATGTAGCAGCAAGGGATTAATCAAGGAGGTGCACTGCAAACGATCGGATTTCTTTGACTTGGTAAAACTCACGCCATGGGGACTTGGGATCTGCAAAGGAAGCTAATTGAGTCATCAACAGGAATAAGTTCAAGAGAGAAAAGCAGGTAAGAGAGCTAAATAAATCTAGACTTGTGTTTTAAAAGGTATTCAACATTTTGTTCGTGTGTACATTACCTACTAATCACTTTTACCTGGTGCATGAGTCTAAAGCTTAAATTTGATAATCTTCATTTAGATACCAGAAAATGACATGTATTCACTTATGTATTCATAACTTTGTGGTTTACAAAAAAAATTAAAAATCACCTTCCCTCCTAGTGACACCTGCAGCAATTTTGCCAGTAGTGACTGAAAGCTGTTGAATTTGGAAAAATGTTCCATTAACTGTGCAGGCAGCTCTGATGGAGAATGGGTGACTTTGTAGTCAGTGTTTGTCTGTATGGTGTAATTCACTTGATGCCTGTTGGCAGCTGTGCTCACAGTCCAGAGCAGTGGGCTCACAGCAGTCTCGAGTCAAACCTTCAGTTTGACTTGGTTCCCCTTGCCAGGTGGAGTAAAGTCAGGAGAGAGGAGCAGCTGTGAATGAGAGAGCTGGGCTATAATCAGTGACAAAGCATTAGCTTTCCTCTGCAGGGTATCCCACATGATCCTTTTCTCTTGTCCAGCAGCTCATCATCCTGCCACAGGCCAGGATTGTATAAACTGTAAGGAGCTGGAGCAGCTACTGCAGCTGCTGCTGCTGTGTGCATGGTTAGAGGAAGGGAGCAGCCCATCAGGCAAGCAGCTCTCTGCTCGTGTAGTATACATTGTCTTTCTTGCTGGACATCATCTCTGCCAGCAAAGTAGAAAGAAAGCTCAAGCCTGAATGGTGGATTTTTTGGACCATCTTTATATGTGCATTATTCTTTGATTGCATCCAATGTGTCTCTCCTAAGATGATGATCTAATTAATTAAAACCAATATATTTCTTCACCAATTTTATTAGGGTTTTTTCCCCCATACATCCATATTTTGCTTACAAAATGTGAAACTATATCTATTCATGGTGCTAACAAGGATCAAAGTGGGGACATGTGGGGTCATTTTGTACATAGAAGTTGTCTAAATGCATAACAAGTTGGAGTAAAACATGTAATAAAATCACCTAAGTGGGCAGATTTAATTATGATTAGGTCATGTTACTGGAGATCTTGAGTCACAGCTGGGGCTTCACTAGAGACTTGTTTTCTCTCTTCTTCACAGCCCTCTATCTGGAGTTCTATTCTCAGTTTCCCTAGGTTCTTCAGAGAACAGCCACCCTGCAGTGAAACATGAGGGCTTTGAAATCTTTGTTTGGAAGCGTCTCAAATATCAGTATTTGAGATTGTTTCAAAACAATCAGTTGAAGACAGAAAGCACTCATTTGCCAGTTACAAGGAAGGGTTCTTTGAGGAGCATTTGCCATGCTTCATTCTTTTCCTTCTATCTTTCTGTTTCTGGGGTGGCAGGTAGGAGACAGTTTGATCTGTCTTTCATACTTGCTTTGCAGAGAACAAGAACATGAAGCATCCTATGGACTCTTAAGAAAGACTCCTGTCATAAGGGGAAACAACTGTCCAAAGGGCACACGTGTGCAGGGTGTGAGCAGTTTGAAGTTTTACCATTATGGGTTAATAACTTCCGGATTCAAAAGGCAAATCACATATTCTCATTGGAGAAGCTGGAGTGGGGTGTCTCCAGAAAGCATTGCTTTCTGACCTTTAAAGCTGTTACCTCCAGGGCAGAGTGAAGCAGGATATGTGCCTCACTATTGACTGTGACATTTCTGTCCTAAAAATAGAACACTACAATCCCTTTCTGGTTCAGACCGGCACCCTCTATGGATATATGAAATTCACACAGGTCTCGATTTTTACAGGGTTTTAGTAGCTGGATATCCAGATGGAATAAATGCTAAAGGCCTCAAATTGGGAAAACAAGGTGGAAAAGAGGTAGGGAAGTACCTCACTGTGTTTTTGTTTGCTGTAGTATAGAAAATGTTTCCTGTGGAAACCTACAGCTTAATCTGAGTCTGCTGAGATCAGAGATGACTAATCCACCTAGAGGCTCCCTCAGCAATGGAAAGTGGCTACACAAATCCATATAAACCAGGGGATCTTTTCTATCTCCTTGATTTACATAGTTAAGAGTTATTATAGTCTTAACTACAAGCATAGGGGTGTCTTCTGCACCATAATAAATGTTTTATCTTTCATACTCAAGGTAAACTGTTGATTCTATTTTTGGTTTTGAGCATGTTTTGTCTATATGCAGAAATCAAGCATTTTTATTAATACTTTCAATTTCTTGCTAGTTTTGATGACTGTAAAAGGCAGTAAAGGTGAATTTACACTGGACTGGTTGAAAACTGATAAGGAAAATAAAAAATTGCATAATGCAGTTATTTATTTTCCAACCAACAGTATCAGTCATCCAAGGCCATGCAAAACAAATGCACCAATCCTATTTAGCTGAATTCAAGCTGACCTTCGTGTAGATGAGTTGCTTATTTAATATCAGTATAAAATGGTAATATATGGGAGTTACTGATCATGGGAATACTAAGAATTAATTTTTACAACGGGAGAAACTTCTTCAGTGGGACATTGAGCTTGGGTAAGCTGACACGTTTAGGTGGAGTTCAAGTTCCCTCTTACTAAATCTGTTTGGCTATCTACATCTTAAACAAATCACAGACTAAATCATTTTAGGTCTGGATAAGTCTTTTCGATGTTCTTCTCAAGAAGACCACATCAGCTTTGGATGTTGGGCAGGACCCCTGAAGCGCCCTGAGAAGGAGCAGACACACCATTTCAACTGCAGCACAGCCAGATCCCCTTCAAACTACTGAGACAACACAGTGGAAGCAGAAAGTGGAACGTTGCAGTTCCTTGGGGAAGATGCAAATGGTGTAGAGGAATTGTCATTTGTGTAGTTTGGGCAGGTGAGCACAAGCACTCGTGTTAATCCACCAGTCACCTGCACAGAGGAGACCTGCAGCCGAAGATCCGTTCGAGTGAGCTGTGGGACCAGACTTCTGTGTTTGCTTGTCACCCTGGAGAACTGTTTGCTCTTCTTCCAGGGACGGGGAGAGGGGACAAGGAATCACTGTGTTTCAGAGAAGATAGGCTCGTCCCTTCTAACCCACCTACTGCTTCTACCCTACTGAACTTGTAGTGTTACAAAGAGGTCATTGTACGTCTGTTACTTCTGAGCTGAGGAAACGCATTCTTCACATCAATAAGCAGTTTCCCACAACAAATAGCAACAGGAACTTCAGGGTGCTCCTTTGGAAAGAATGATACTAATTGTTTTGCCATAATAAAGTGGCTAATGGGAGCTCCTTCCCCACATCCCCCTTTTTTCAGGTCAGTGTGGCACATTCCAATTTGTGTTTGCTTTGAAGCACAGGAGGAATCCCACATGGAGGGGGAGGGTGGTTTTATCATGCTCAAGTGTGCAACCAGTAAGCCTTTAACTCTCTTCACATACCCCAGTTTCAGGGTAGTTGGGAGGACTCTGGATTTCCCCCCACATGCTGAAAAAATGCAGCATTCTTTGTTTTTCCATCACAAACGAACTGAAACCCGTAATCTCTGTACTGAGCAGAAGTGATTAAAATAGCGTGGAACAGATGGTTTAAAAGCTGCCAAAGACTGAATCTTTTGCTATTTTGTTTCTTGAAACAACTACATTAATTCCTGAGTCAGCTTTGAGGGTACCATCATAACTCATCTGAGACGAGAGAGCATGCTTATTTCTCTGTCTGCTAATTAATAGCAACTAATTAATTTAATTTTTTAAAATAAAAAAAAATGCATACTAAAAGCTGAGGTAACATATTTTCATGCAGGACAAAAATGGAAGTTTTTCATGGAGCTTTTAACAATATTTTTTTCTTGGAAATTTGGCTACTTGTGTTAGGGTTTATTCCATGGAGGGGAAAACCATGTTCCAGTTCTACTGGAATGAAGACACTGCAAAGACCACTTCAAAATGGTATTTAGTCTTAGTACTCATGGTGAGTAAGTTTGGTGATTTGAATAAGTTGATTTTTACACAGAAATTTCCAGACAATCTTGTGATTCAGAAACCCCTCATAAAGCTGTCAGTGTCAGGTGTGCATTCCCTGCTGTTCCAGGTGAGCAGATACCTTCCACTGAAGGCTTAAGACCAGGGGACTTGCAAACAGCAGAATTGTATCCTCCCCAGTGCATGTTGTGAAACAGCATCTTGCTCTTTAGAGTTGCCTTTTTTAAATTATTATTTTTTCATAAAGCCATAGTCTGTAGCTTAAATCAAAGAAAGATTTTTTTTTTACTGTCAAGCCAAAGCATGTCAGCTATATGAGTGAATGTGTGATGGCACAACACACCATCCTGGCCTCTTCCAAGTCTTTCACTCCTCTGCCATGGAGCTACTCCAGCAGTTTTATGGGCTGAAAATTATGACAAGGTCTTTTGATACTCCTAGACACCATTGGTTTACTAATGCTACTTACAGTGATTTTTATGTAGCAGTTCTCTGCTCTCGGGTCTGGCGTCTGCTTGAGGAAGATTTTTAGACACTGATTTTGTCAGTTTAGAAAATACTTACTGGGCATATGATTTTTGTGCAACCTTGTGATTTTCCTCTTGTTTTATAAACTGTGCATGAGCTGAACCATTACCATTTTGTTGACTTGATCCTAATTAAATTTAAAGTTTTCAATCAGTAATCTTCCTAGTGAAGTAACATTTATTTTTACATATTTGATAGTGCAAAATCCGAACCTGTGTACAGTACAATAGTAAATGACTTCTAGAAAGGAAGGATAGCAAAACCAGGCTGAATTTGTATTTTTATGTAAATATGTTTTTACTTTTGTTAAGGTTTGCAGTTTTAAATTGGAATTTGAGAGATGTAGTAACTGTCTGATTTCTGTAGATGATGCTGTGTTTAAGCAAAGCAGTTTTGAAAAATGAAAGTCTTGCTGAATGTTTGCTGAAACTGAATTGCATGGCCACCTCCACTCGCAGTGATGGGAACTGATCTGTTTGCCCCCTTCATTTTTTCCCAGTGTATTGTCTCCCCAGGCAGAAAAACCTTAGCTGGATGTTCTTTTTTATCTGGGCTCTTCTGTGAAGTAAAGAACCTGGCTTCTGAAAGATGTAACTAGAGGTCAGGAGGCAGCCCAGGCCAGGGGGTTGTCACCAGCAGTGCCATTGCAAGTTGCAGACTTTGATTCTGGGGGTCTGTCCCCTGGCTCTCCTTGGGCAACCCTTCTGCTGTTGTGTATGCTGCAGGTGTAGCTGCTAAACCTGACTTGTTGCAGTACACCTGAGACCCACGAGAACTGAGTAATGTTTTACATTTTAAATATTTGCTCTGTTTTGTTTCTCTAAGGGTTTAAAAGCTTGATACTGAATTGGTGGGGTTTTCCCTGGTCTTTTCCCTTGAAGGAATGCAATATCTCTTGTTGGTCAAACCTTGTTTAATGGACTTGATATTTCCTCAGTTATCAATTATTTTCTAAGGCACAGGAAGGCAAGTGAGAGGAGGGGGAGGTTTTTGAAGGTTCTCTATTGAAACTTTGGGTTTTGTTTATTTTTTAAATTTTCCTAAATACTCATACTAGGAAGTGACATAATTGCATAGACTTTTAATTTCCTCAAGGCTCTGTGTGGTCTTCATGCACCTTCTCAGATGTTGGCTACAGATGTTTAAAATCACTTCCTCCCAATTAAACATCTGCTCCAAAGTGACAAAGTGTAAGATCACATGTGTCTGAAAGGCCAATGTACACACCAACAGTTTTTGTTAGTAGATATGATGGAAACATTTTGCCTTGCCTCAGCTTTTAATGCACAGACAGGAAGAAGTTGCTCTGCTTATTGAACTCCATGAGGGAGATTGGGTGCTGGTTTCAAGTACACATTGGAAAATGCCCTGCATCTTCTGTGCAAGTATTTTGGATGTGTCTTATTCAAAGTTGTCACTTGCTCTACCATCTAAGGGTTATTTGCTGTCCACTTAGGGTCTGTTTAGATCAAAAGTAGTGATGTGAGCTGATACGGTGACTTTACTATTACTTAATAGAGGGAGTGTTACAAAACCTCTCTATTTTTGTATTATAAAAAACTTTTTTTTTTTTTTAAACTTGATGCAGTATGTCTGTTGTACCAAATGAGGATTAATGTAGCCAGTCTCATTCTTTGATCAATGCCTAGTAGTCTTTTCCTTGACTGGCTGCAGGGTAGATGTAGGTAAGAGAAAAAGTGACTGTGAATAAATGGTAATAACAGTACTGTAACTGGGAGAGTAATGAAGAAAACAGATTTTTTTAAAAATTGTTTTTCAGAGGTAGGATATTGAATATTGATGACATTAGGTAAAGGTAACAAAAGATTAAAAGAAATTAATTTTCGAAGATGTCAGAGAAAAATAATGGGTTTGTGCCAGCGGAGTAACCAATAAAAAGGAAGCAGTGGCAAAAAACCCCTTTGCTGATAGAAATTCATCAACTTACAACTAAATTAAAACTTACAAGGGAAATGAACTTAAAATACCTACAAGAGTTTGTGTGTGCACGTTTTTCAGGTACTGTGCTGTTGGTATCATTCTGGAGGTTGTTACTCCTTTTGTTACATCTTACTCTGCAGACATGCAAGCAGGTGGTGAAACAATGATACACTTTGCAGTGTCAGTGCTGTGAAGTAGGTGATTTTAAGGATTTTTTTATTATTATTTTTGAAGAGGGCAGTGGGGGAAAGCACTAAGTGAGAAACAACCGAAATTCCACCTGTGGGATAATGTTTCAGGAATGCAGCCTACTGACTAGGCATTAAATGACAAATGTAAATGTTTTCAAAAAGTGTAACATTTGTCAAAGCAGAATCCCTAAGTATGAAATTCTCTGAGTTCAAATGCTGGATTTGGCCATGTAGGCGTGAGAGCTGAGCTGTGACTGGTGTGCTCATCGTGTATGTGCTGCTGATGGTAAGGAGATAACCCAGACCTTATCACAACCCAAACCATAGCAAAAGGCCACTTAGCCAAGTGAACAGAGTTTGAAACTCAGTTGGTATAGTCACATCCTTGATTATAATGATATGTCTTTTTGAAAGAAAGAAGTAAGTCACTCATAGCTGCCTTAAATGTATAATGTTACCTTCCTAAACAGCTTATTGAAAAACTTAGTTCTTGCCTTGATCTGTTTATTAGTGAGCTAAACATTTGTTACACTGACTACCAGCTGTAGTCAGTGTACTCTGTGTCCCAAGGAGGTGACATCATCTGCTGCAGTCACCAGAGAAGAAAGTGCAGAATGTTCAAAGGATGTAATCTGTGGTTTTTCTGGTGCCCTGATGCAGCACTGGTTGGTTGGAGTGTTGATGTTACTCACTGGTGCTCTCATAGGTCCCATATGACATCAGTGCCATTTGTGCTGGGAAACTCCACACGCATTTTGAAGGTCCTTGCTATGAATAACTTTTACTGAGATAGACAGGGAAGGGAAGGCCAGGTTGGAGAAGAAGAGGTGGGAACTGAGTGAACCCTGTCAGGGAACTGGAAACTGCTGTCTTGAGTCTCCCCACTGCCTTGGTCACACCATTGTTTTACTGCTGCTGCCTTTTTTGAGAAAAGATAAAGAATTTACAGAGTTTATGGTTGTGAAGGTTCCTCCTGGATTTGAGATTGTGTTCTTAAAAGTGAGGAATCTCTTGTGGAAATGGACAGTGTTAACTCAGTTAGGAGAGCTTTTAGACTAATTATGATTTGCCACCGTGAGGTCTTGTCTGAGAGCAGTCAGAAACCCAATTTAACCAAGCATCTTGGTTTCAGGATCCTGTTTTTGTGAGACTGTTCAGGGCTCTGCAGTCCATGACAGAAGGGATCCACTCTTGCCACAGGGGACTGAATGCTCTGTCTCAGTACCTGGCTCAGTGCCCCCAGAGCACGGTGACCTCCCCACCCTCTGCCTGTGGGATTCACCAGCAGAGCTCATCACTGACGATTCCCTGAAGTGAGGATAGCAGCAAGCAGTGGATTTGCTGTTAAGCACTGGTGTAATCGATTACATTAATGTGTTGAATTCCTCCCAAGCAAGGCTCAAATGGAGACACAGTGACTTCTTTCCTTTTTCATCTCTCTGTTTACTGTCTTTGTAAATAAAAGCAATTGTATTTGGGGTTAGGGACTGCTTTTATGTCATAAGATGCTGGGCAAAAATGCCTTCTTTTCTACATCTCTGTCTTTTTTTCATTTATAAATGCAGAAAGGAAAGTGTGCTTGGGAGAATTTGGTCTAATTTGGAGGAATCCCTAATGTGACTGGTTCCCCAGAGCACACCTCAGTCTTGAAAGCTGTTCCTTCTCCTTGCTGCTGCCTCCCAGAAGGCCATAACAGGGGTGGCTGCTCCCCCTGTCATAGTTGCTCCTCCCAAGGGCACCACTTGCTGCTCTGGTAGTTGAAAGGATGTATGGATTTTCCTTCAGATTTACACTCTGTGTTTGAGCTTACTTGCTGGCTTGCATTGCAGCTGATTGACAGAGTCATCTTCAGTAATGTTATGCACACTACAGAAGTGTTGTTTTCCCACAATTTTCTTTTCTTACCTTTGCATTCCCCTGTCTGCAGGATGAGTACCCTGAAAGAGCATTGTTGCTTAAATATCAGCTCTTTAATCTGATGTAATTATTTAGAGAATGTTTTCAGGTTTTTGATGTAATAAGATATCTGAGTCAATACTTTGTCTGAAAGCAATATACATTTTTTATCAGAATCATGTA
Organism: Pycnonotus jocosus; assembly: GCA_013400435.1. NCBI lineage: Eukaryota > Metazoa > Chordata > Aves > Passeriformes > Pycnonotidae > Pycnonotus > Pycnonotus jocosus. Next base: position 197,554 of record VWYP01008906.1, on the reverse strand, counting down.
AATGGTGTTAGACATTTTAGTTGGTTTAAGGTGGTTACTTGCCTTCCTGTGGCATTCTGTAGGGATTCAGTCCCTTATATTTTTATGCCCATGACTTATTCTTGCTGTTGTATAAGGCAGTGTCAAAGTCTCAAGAATTTGGTTGTACTTCTAAAGCTAAAAGTTAGCAAGTTGTGTTATGATGTTATTCTAATCATTTCTGTTATGATGATATTCTAATCCTCCTTGTGTCTCTGGGCAGCAGTATAACTCCAGTGATTAGTCATAAGAAAATTCCTTACATTGGACCCATACATCTGCAGTTTAGTCCATCTCTCCCTGTAGCATTGGTGATACTTAAAACAAAATGTTGATTTGATCCATGGTTTGGTTTTCTTTATTTCTCATCATAAATTGACAGAATTTGCATGTTTCTTCCCAGACTATAGAAACTACTTGCATGGGTCTGCTGCTTTTGCTCTTAAATAACTCCAAATTTAACGATACATAGGGTTTTTTTCCTGATTACTCTATTACTTTATTTGGGAAAAAACGTATTCAGTAATATGAATGAAGTTGTAACAGAGAAAACCAAACCAAGAATGTGTGTGTGTGTGTATATATCCTTCATCCAGAGGCCATCAGGTAGAGCACAGTTCAGTAGGCATACACTGGGTGAGAAGTGGTACCATACATGACATTGCCTGGAAGCCAGTTAAAAAAACTGAAGCAGGAGTAACCACCTTCACCCATGTGCACTGCTTCCTAAAGTCTTTTCTACAGAGGAAATGCTAACAAAAATGAAGTGAACCCTTGTTGTTGTCATAGAGAACCCAAGAAAAAGTCTGTTTTCCTCATGTGGAAAAATAAAATTGTGCTGTAGACTTGAAATAGTTTGCTTATACTGTTTCAGGAGATGGTTGGCAGTCGGTGGCATCTATCTGAAACGGGAGTAGGAGCACAGGAGTGACATATTGAGGGTTATCTCTCTCCCATCTGCCCCTCTGCACCAGTGTAAAAAAAAAATGACAAACTGATTTTATCTTTGCCTCTTTCTCTCCCTTAGTCCCAGGAGCATGATAAGATTTCCAAGAGAGTTAGAAGGCATATAAGTCTCCTCAGCTTGCTGAAATAGTCATTTCTCTCTAGCTAATGAGGAAGCTGTTGAGGAGTGGTATTGAAAGTTACTCATTAACTTCTTTGCTCTGGCTTTGTAAAACTGACTTCCCCCTCTCTGACTTTGATACAGGAGTTTATGGCAGACCCCCATGATTCTGATCTGATGGAAGTGAGGAGACTCAGGTCACTGAATTTGGGTCCTCCTGTAGAGATAAGAGCTGCCATTAAATCCCAGAAAGACACAGAAAGAAAGAGATGAGAGTGCAGATAGTACTAGGACATAAACCCTAATTTTGTCAGGGCTATAAATATTAAAATCATGGGCCTTCACCCAGAAGAATGTCTTCATAGAGGTGAAGGTGATTCAAAGCAAGAGGAAAGCAATTTAGAGAGGACATCCTATACAGGAGAAAATAGAAGTGTTTTGATGAGATCTGAGGCACTGCAGAAGTTTCATCTTTCCTTCTGGAAAGTCCCTGTCTCATGAAGGTTTGTCATTTCTAATACCTCATCACAGAAATCATCTTTAAACAAAAGCAGATTTTTTTTCCCTATTAATGTTGATTTCTGTAAATATGTCTAATATTGCCTTGCCTAAAGTAAAAATAAATGTAACTTTCATAACTTTATTTCTCTTAACTTTGGTAAAAACAACTTTCCTTCACTCTACTAGCTTTTCTTTGTAGGTATGAAAATATATTACATCTCCTTTAAGAAAAAAATTGTAACATAAGTTTAAATTTTAAAGCCCACACAGCATTTTTCCAACAGCAGGTCCTCCAGGCCCAGATAAGTGGCCTGCAGAAAAACACTTAAGTGTGTTAAGCCTCACTTAAATAACCTGCCAGCACTTTTTAATTCAAAATGTTGATTATAAAGGTGCAGTAGTTTGGAGAGTTGACATTGACTGTTTGGCCAAAAGTTAAAAGCTGTGGTAATGACCTGTGGTTTCTCAGTTCTTGGATGTGCTGAACTGAAAATCTGTTAAAGATACTTAATGTATAGAAACAGGAGATTTGGCACTTTTAGAAAATCAGGACAAATTATGCTTTCTGAAGTTGAAGTACCCAAAATTTCATTTTCTCATCTTCTCCAGGTTGTGTTCTCTCATTTAAGCTGGTCTCACTGCACCTGAACTTTCACTTCAATTTTTGTAGCTAGAGGAGATACTTGAGTGTGTGTTCTTGAAGTACTTTAAGTAATTAAAAGAAATTAAGTGATTAAAATACAGTTGTCTGGTTAAGCTTCCAAAGAATATGTTCAACTGTAATGTTTACTTAACAGTGGATTTAAATATGAAACAAAAAATAAAATCACATTTATGGCCCAAGGAAACATGCAAAATTTTCCTGATTTTATTTTGAAGCCTTCATTAAAAATAGCTCACCATCAAGCTTTCCATTTTAAAGCTTCTGCTGTGAAATATTTAATCCTTAACACTCAGTCTTTTGACTGTGGACAGTCAGCCCATCAAGGTAACAGTGGACAGAGAGACTCAACTGCTGCATATTGATAAAAAGAGGATAGTTCCTGTCATTCACAGGGGAAGGATTCTAGACTTGATCAGGCTATTTCAAGGCGTCTTTTGGGATAAGATTCTGTTCTGGTGCCTGTACATCGTAAAAGCACAACTTTTGTGAAACTCTCCATGTGATGTTGCAGGAGAGAAGTAAGAAACAGTGTTAAATACTGTTGGACAGATTTCCAGATTATGGAAATGTATATTTTTGTTGCTATACTATTGCTTCATATTCTATCAGAATGTAAATCGTTTAACAGATGGATGTAGTTATTAGAAGATCTTGAAGTGTGAACATTCCAAGGTGTAGACTTGCTCTTAGACTCAAAGAAGGCTGGATCTATGCTAGAAATCCTCTAGTAAAATAGGATATGTTTATGTGCATGCCAGAAGCCTTCTTTTAGTGGTGTCACAGAAACCCTCAATTGTAAATTTAATTTCAGTGAGAGCCCAGAAAGGGCAATATAAGGCATAGCCTCTTGCCAGTATGAGCTGTGCTCTGTGCTTGGTAGAAGCTGGCAGCAGAGCTTTCTTCTGTGGTTGTGCTGCTAAATATTTCTCAGGCCTAGAAGACTTTACACCTCCTTTAAAGAAATACATAAATTGCTTTAAAGAGAAATACACAAAAGATGGTAAAAAGAAAAATAAAAAACATGAGTGTAGCGATGTAGTAGGAATGTGCCAGGTATGTATTGGTGATCTGAAAGTGAGTGAAACTTTTGTGTAGTAATAATATGTTTTGGTAACTTCATGTTCTATTGTACTCAGCTTATTTAACCCACAAGCTATGATGCTTTAAAATGAATCACAGCTTAAGAAGGATTGAATGCTCTTAATGGAATCCCTCTATATCTAAATGTAGGTATATGGTTATTTATCTTGCATGCCCTTGTATTTTGTTCTTAACTATTGTATTTTCATTATTTTATTTGAGAAGATGCAATTATGCTATCTATAGAATAAGGAAAGTTCTTCTTAAATCTATGTAATAGGTAGTGAAGGGTTAAAAATCTAAGGTCTTATTAATGTAGAGAAGTGCTGACACAAGTTTTTCATTTTTTTTTCCTGACAGAATACCCATCTTTAATTTGCTCCTCTCTTTACCCGTATAACATTGTACATCTGTCCTTGAAAACAGCTCCTGCAGCATGAGCGTAGCCAGTGGAGTCAATTTAGCAGAGGTTGCTGTCTGTGTCCTAGCAGTGCAGGCAGACAGCCTGGAGCTATGACTTATAATCAGCTGAACAGGTATATGAATAATTACTAAAGATAGGAACCTCTGTTAATTGCTGGGTTTAATCCTGGTCTCATAAATTGTTACAGAAGCACCCCCCTCCAGCATTAACCATCACCCTCCTCTCAGCATTACCATGTCAAAATGAGTATTTTTCTCAGACTGTAAATAATCTACTGGATTTGGGAACTTCGTTAGTTTTAAGATTATTGCAAGTATTTAATCATACCAATACTCTCTGAGAGTCTTTTATATCCACTTTGAAGCTTTGAGGCCTTGAAGTATTTGGAGTTGACTGAGAGCTGAGTTTGCCAGTGTCTGAAAGCAAAAACTGATGTTAAGCTGTTGTTTCTCTTAAAATGATTGTCTACTAAGAGGTTTCTTTAACTCTGAGCAAAGCCACTCTCTTTTTGGACCATTCCATTTTTTCTTCAGTCACTCTAGGTTTGATTATCAGAACTGAGGAAACAATAAAGAATGCCTCTCTCCCTCTAGTTCTATCCTCTTGCTAATACAGGAATCCTCAGTAAGTGGGAAAAATTAAGGGGTGCTGTTAGAAATTGATTAGAGCATGAGGGAAAGAGCGACAGTGACTGCATTTGGTCTTCACCAAGAGCATTTTGCCTTATTAGGCTACTTAGCAAGCTAAACTGTACTTTATCTCACAGTCCTCTAAAAATAACTCTGTAAGGCTTTCTGGCAGATTGATATAAAAAGTGTATGATGATGGTGCATGGGGTTGTTTAAATACAAAGCCAGAAGCATGAGCTGGCCTCCAAATGATGAATGTCTTTGTATTCCAGGGTGGAAGCTTTCCAAGACAATGATGCATAGCCACCAATTTGTAACTTTTCTTCTAATTTGTAGCTTTGGACTTTTATCTGTTTGATTATTATATAACCCCTCATATGCTTGATATGGCATCATGAAACATCTGAATGCACTTTCAATGGTTTTCTACTCTTTACAATTGATTTGAAGAAAGTGACATGTGGTGTTGTTTTCATAGAGTTTTTTTAAATTTAAAAAACCCCAAACAAACAACAAAACAACAAGAACAAAAACCCTTACTGCATCTCAACTTTCTTATTTTAATGCTCTCACAGTTCACTCATGCCACAGAGAAAAAGTTCTGTCATGAACTTTCTTATGTATAGAATGTAAATAGTGAGGGTAGTGAAGGACATATCTTCTCTTTACATCTTTTCTTACTGCATTTATGTCCCACTCAGGATGTTTGTGTCACATATTCCTTGTCACAGCTGATACCTTCCATATATTAGTGGATTGGTTTTTAAAAGTAGTAATAAAAAGGATATAAGCAAATAGCCTGGGTTTCCTCTCAAAGCCATTTTTAGAGGCAGCTCAATGAAATGGGACCAAGGGGAGTCTCCATGCAGAGGGGAAGACGACTCCAACTGAGCCAGAAAACCAGAGCAGCAGCTCCTCACACTGCTGTGATGGGCCTGGGGTATGGAGTGTTAACTGGATATGAAGGCTTAGAAGGAAAAGATAAAAGAAAATAGTCACTGGGATTGACTATTCATGGAGGGCTTATTCTTTTGAGATCTTAATGAGGAATATTCATACAATTTATATTTCTGGAAAGTAATTGTGAGGAGTCAAAGCAGTTCAGACTGGATTTACAATGCCAAGAAGTGTTCAGGAGCTCTAGCAGGGCTTCTACTTTCCAAGCTTCAGTTTCATTTACTCTTTTGCATCCCATTAGTTCTACATTGCCTCACAAGCTGCTGTTCTAATAGTTTTCTATCTTCTTTCAGTGAGACCTGATTAAGTTGCTGTCTTCAGAGCTGCCTCCTTATCCCCTTGAACAATTAATCAGGGAGAGAGAAAGCTTAGCTCTAATTAACCCACAGCTTGCCAGAGGTGGGGCTTTTGCTATATGCTCAGTAAAACCAAATATTTTTAAGGGGAATATATTCTTGACCATCTTGAAAAGCAGCAGAAAAAATGTTTTACTGAAGTGCATACTAAAACTTTCTTGGAAAGGTAGTAGTCCTCATTGTATTTGGAAGTCTTGCTTTGTTATAACAAAGTTTTTAGTACTTTGCACAACAAATGCAAAGGAATGGAAAGGTCTTCAGTTACTTCTGATTTCTTTCTGATTTTCTAGAGATGTCATGAGCTCTAGCCCAGGTGTCAAAAGAGGCACTGAAAGCCATTTGTGCCATGCTCCAATTTACCAAGAATTCCACTAGAAGCATCCTAAAGTTAAAAAAACAGTGAAGCTCCCATGTCACGAACAGCAGATTTTTAAAACGTACATTAGCATTTGTAGCAAAATAGATCCATTAAAATCAGGGCAGAGCATCACAGGTGGGGTATGTTGCATTTGTCTTTAAAATTGCCTGATGAACAAGTGGGGTTGTGAGGGGGCAGCTGCAGTGGCTCTGCTGTGAGTGAAATAGTGCTGGGGACGGCTCTGAGCTGCTGCCATCACAACAGTGATACCTTAGGTCTGCAAAGCCTCTCTTATGACTGCCACACTACATTACAGATGTGATTGTTCCTCAGTGTACTTTTTTCTTTATTTCTGCTCGCTTTAGTTACTTTTGCTTCGCAGTTTTCCGTAAAAGTACAGCTGTGAAGAGAACCAAAGCTACAGACATCGTGAATGGCTTCACTGTGTATTTCTGAGTAGTTTTTTGCATGGTAACTTTATAGATCATCTTGTTTTTCTGCACGCGGTAAAGACATTAAATCAAAAGAAAGAATTAAGGAAATAGAGATTAGGAAATTGCAACATTATTAGATGGACTGAAAGTAGATGTCCTTTTCCAAATATTTTGGCAATTGACAGAGGTGTTCATCAGAGCGCAAAAAGGTCTGTCCTGAGTCTTGGCAGAGGCTTGAAGGAGTATTGTTTTGTAATGGGGTAACAAGAACATGAGCATTTCCATGGTCTTGAAAGTTAAATAGGGCATAAGTGTCTTCCAGAAGATTTTGAGTGTTTTGGTCCAATTGCTGTGTGCATCCAAAACAGCATTTGGTGTTTCCAGGTTCAGATCAGAGGGCTCATCAAAACATTTAGTTACCAAGGGCTACAAGCAGACAGTGGGCATGGGCAGCAGGAAGAAAAAGCAGATGCTATGTTACTACATTTTATAAATTCCCTACCTTTGTTTTACAAAGCCTAATGCAGAAGGGGACCACAGGGGATGTACCTTAGTCACAGAATTCTTTGCAATGTAGTAATCTCTTACTTAAACAGGATAGGAATAAACTATGTGAAAGCATCATCCTTTACTTTGCTTTTAAACACTGGGTTTTCTTTTCATGCCTCTTTTTAGAAGGCGTTTATTTGATTATGTAAAAATGGGTTATGCATGAAAGACACTTGATGCAGAGTAAAAGGATTTTAATTTTTGTTTTTTCAAGTACATGGTTGGTTTTTTACTGGGATGCAGCCCTTAGATTTATAACAATTTCAACTGACTCAACCTACTGTGAAACATTAGGAAAAATCGACAAGGCCACTGATCCATGCATTCTGTGTATTTCAACTATGTAATTGTAAGCCTTCTAAAGAGAATTTTGAATCCTTTGAATCAATAGTAAAATATATACATATCCAGGGAACTAATTCTTGGGCAAATAACCTGCTCTAGACAAATATTGTAAGGAACTACCCTGCTGTGTTCAGCAGTGCAGCAAAACTCGGATGAATAAAGATTGGTCCCCAAGATAAACCTTTAAATCTTTGGTCATAGAAAATTTGCATTGCTAAAGGATTATATTATGACTCAGTGGGCAATAACTGCTATTACAGTTACTTGAAGAGATTTTCCTTACCCATTTATGCTTTATTTCTCCGCTCTTTTCTCAGCATACCTCTCACAATATTACAGTAGAACATGATGCTGTCCCTCCTCATAGAGTCTACTTGATACTGAAGTATCCAAATGGGTCATTTGTTTTCCACCCCTCTGCAGCCTCTCCTTCTTCTGTTGTTGATGGGCTGCATCTTTATTACAGGTGTTGATCTATTTGATTAGTTTCTTGCAATATCACCAAAGAGGGGCAAGGCAGGAGAGAAGTAAGAATTACATCCAAAGGCTACCTCACTTGAAATAGTTGAAGATAAGCATCATGCTGTTTATGTTGAGTAATCAAAGGCACCTGAACATATTCATGTGTTCACATCATTATCTTGTTCACCATAAAAAATTGGTGTTCCATAGGCATGTCTGCTGCATCATCTCAATTTAAAGACAGGCTTCTGTCCTTCTGACTTCTTAAAAATACACTCCTTCAGAGAGCTGTCTTGGCATGGAGAGCAACAAGCAGTACCATTAAGAACGTGGTTTGCTTCTGTGCCAAGCAGTGACTGAGGGGATTGAGATTTAGAAAGTTTGTTGGTAATACTGTTTCGCATTGACAGCATATGCTAAACAGACAAACCGTTGCCTCCTGCTTTGAGATAAATAGGACTTCTCTGAAAATCTTCCAACTCTTCTCCTTAATCAGCCCAAGGTGGTCCAAGTGTGTGTATCCTCTTTCTCCCTCTGTAGAACTCAGAGATGTCCTGACCCCTGTCTCCCCTCCCCTGTGAGGCTGAGCTGGGACAGCAGCCAGCAGCAGGCACACCCCCAGACATTGGGATCCCTGAGCCACACAAAGCACAGCCAAGGAGCTGCTCTCCCACCCCTGCAAAAAAAAAGGTGCTTCCCAGTACAGACCTGCTTCTCCCAGTAGTATGTGTCTTCAGTGAGTTGTGTTAATAGTTACCATTGCCTGAGATAACCTTCCTTGTGATGTAATTTGACATACTGCTGTCAGAGGGGCTTAAACATAGTAATCTTTAAAAATGATTGGGAATTTGCCCTAGAGAAAAAACTGTTATGATTAATTTCTACAAATGATAAACCACTCCTTCTTCAAAATACTGCATGCTATGAAGTGTGATTTAATCCATTTGACTACAGAGCCTGATGCTTCTGACAACTGTGACTCAAATGTCATCACAGAAAATGATATTTCAAGTGGCAGGGTGGGATTAGAAACCTGCTGAAGATTTGTCAAAGGAGAAGTAAGTACATAATTTTTAGATAAGTGATTTGTCTACACTAAACCACTTCCTCTGAAAAGACAGGCAGCTTTAAAAGAGAAACTTACACTGTTACACTAGAAGGAGCAATTTAATTGCAGAGAAATACTACTTATGATGGTAGGTAGAGAAAAAAATAAGATACTGGGCAATGTGTTTTCTATACAGAAAAAAACTAAAATTACTTTTCACCCTCAGAAAATAACTTAATCGAGGCTTTTATGAGGAAGGAGCCAGTCTCAGTATCTGGGACCTCTCAACCACATTCTTATTGCTGCTTTGTGTGTTTTTTCAAAATAGAAAAAAAACCCCATGATAGCTTACGAATTGTGTGAAAACTCTGTAAATGCAGTAAAACCTGAAACAAGCAGAGAAATGTTCATGCTCTCAAGAATTCATGTAGCATTAGAGCAATTATCAATTTCATTCACATCCACCAAGTCTGAACTCAGTGCACTTACATTACTAAGGCAATCTGGTCCTGGGTTTGGATTATTGACATACTTATCATTGCTTTGACAGTCCCCTAAAACTTGTGCTTCCTGCATCTCTCCTGCTAGTCTAGCTGTATAATTTACACCTCCTTGAAGCATCTGTCTACTCTGAAAGGCAGTGAAAAAATGTGTAAGGTTCTGTACTTCTCTTCCATGTGACTGAATCTGAAGTTTGACCAACTGCAATGGAAACTTCATTTTGTGTAAGAGTTTGTTCCAGCAGCCCCGTGGGTCCACCTGCATCTCTGAGGACCCAGCTGGAGGCTTGCCCAGCCTGTACAGACTGTGTGCCATGGATGCTGGCCCAGCACTGAGTCCTGGAGCACCTGGAGCAGCCGTGGTGTTCTGAAGTGCTCCTTCAGCCACACTTGTGCAGCTCTGAGGTTGCACAAAGTGTGGAGGGTTTGGTTTGCAGTTCTGCTTGATCTGATGGCTGTGGAGAGAAAGCAATAACCCTGTCTGACAGGCTGACCTTGAGATCCTACACCAGGAGTGGAAGTTAAGTGAGAGCACACATAACTCTTACTTGTTTGTAGTGGATTCCCTAAGGGGGGAAAAAAAAAGAACATGAAATCTGACAATGCTTTTTTGTGGAATCATTTTTCAGAGAAGAGCTGCTCTTTGATATCTGTGATAGTTTGCTGCTCCGATCTGCCGTGTTGCCGACTCTCTGCTAAGGTGTTTGGGAAGCACAGTTAAGTGACTCTAAGCATGGCGAGGGAAGCTGGGGCCGTCTTTTCACTGAAAGGAATTTTGCTGGAGAGACAGTATCTTTTCCAAGTCCTCCTTTTTATTGTTTGTGTTGTGTTTGTTTTTCGCTGGCACCTGCCGGCTGCTTCGCTGCGAGAGGGCCGGGTGCGCCTTTAAGAGGTGGAGGTGCCTTTGTGCAGGTTGTGCGGGGAAGGAAGTGGCTCTGCACCGAGGAGGGTGGCAGGAAAAGGCTGGTGCTCGGCTGGCCACAACTTAAACTGCCAGTTTTCCCTTTGAGAGGCAGCAAAGAATTGTCACATTAGCTTCCTGGGGGTTGACACCTTGTTGCCTTTTTTTTTTTTTTTTTTTTTTCCCCCTTCGGCACTGTCACTTGGAACTCTGACCACCGCAGGCACAGCTGGACATGTTTAAAACTCTTTCGTGGGCAGCCTGAAGTGGCAGTGGCGTGGGAACGGGTGATGTCTTGGGAGCGGTGTGCGGCCGGCAAAGGTGAAGACCTGAACTGGCAAACACAGCCCAAGGAACCTGCCCGGGCCAGGCTGTCCCGCAGGTGACAGCGGTTCCGGTGGCAGCCCGCAGCCACCGCCTGCCTCAGTTTCCCCTGGCGGCGGAGGGACGGCGCCCGTCACTCCGCCGAGCGGGAGCGCTGGGGCACCCTGGGGCCCGCAATCGGCGCCGCCGCTCCTGCGACCTCCCCTGCCAGCCCTGCCGGGCTCTGCCGGTACCTCCTGCCCCGCCCGGCCCTGCCGGTATCTCCTGCCCGGTACCTCCTGCCCGGCGCGGGGCGGCGGCCGGTCCGGAAGGAAACTCCCGGCCGCGGGGTCCGCCCGCCCCGAGCGCTGCTCCGCCGCCGAGGCTGCCCTGGACGCTAATTAGCATGACTAGTTTGATGGATTTCGTCAAAAGCATTCAGCAAACAGGGTAGGGGGGAAGCAAGGGTGTAAGGTTTCCCAAATCTCAAGACTTTCCAGCCCCGGTGCCGTTAATGGTTTGTTAGGCGGGCTCGAACAAGTGTTGCTTCCAATTAATTGATCGAGGGGATTTATTTTAGTATTTTGGCTGGGTGCCAGAGACAGAGGCTTTGTCCTAGCGTTTTAAGCACCACCCCTCCTTGCAAGTTTGAAATGTGAGCTGCCTGGGTGGTTTTTTTTCCTCCTCTCTTTCTCTCTCTTCCTTCTGGCAAAGTGGCTGTGGCTGCGTGTGTGTGTGTGTGTGTGTGTGTGTGCGTGTGCGCACGAGAATGAGAGAAGGACATACCTCTCTGTGTAATGGGAAAGCAAGACATGGATCACTAGAGACAGAAAAGAGAACCATCAATATCAGTAACATGCAGCTGAGGTGAGATTTTTCTGAGCGTTTGATTTTCTTGAAACCCTTTCGGAAGATTTACAGCAGCCTTCTGCCATGCTGTATGCCGAAGACGTACTCCTAAGCAATGTCATAGGGATGCTTACATATCTATCGCCGTTTTAGGTCTGTTCGCGTACGTGTGAAGTTTTAAAGCTTAACCTGATTCTCTTTATTGTCTCTAGAGGGTTGTAGCTTGAGCACAAATAGCCTGTTGGCAAGTACGGCATGAGCCCATTAGCAAGACTCCATCTGTGATTGGTTTTGCCTGGAAACCGGGAGACAAGCAATGAATAATTGATGTGTGTTGTGCAGTAGCTGGACAGGCAAAGAGGAGAGAGAGAGGGAGAAACAGAGCAGGGTGCCCTCAGAGGGGGAGAGCGAACAAGCTTGAAAATAGCTACTGGCTGCCTTGTGCTGAGATGAAGGCAACCCCGGCTGTCTTTGTTCTGCACTGGCTGGTTTCTGCCTAGAAGTGTTTGCAGACATATGTGGCCTCTCTGCAGCAGCAGAGGCGGGCGCGCAGAGGAGGGGCGGCAGAGGAAGCCCGTGCTCGTGGCTGGGATGTAACTCGGGGGTGAGTTGGTTCCGGGGGGGCGGGGGCCGTGCGTGCGGGAGCGGGGCCGTGTGCTGGAGCGTGGTGGCCGCGGGCAGAGGGTGTCAGTGTGTCCTGCGTGGCCGTGTGAGGCTGTCTCGGTGCGTGTGTGTGTCGGGGTGTGCGGGAGCGGGTGCATTGTGGGAGCGGCCGCGGGGCTGGCAGCGATGGCAGCGGGCTGTGCCCGGCCCGGAGCGCCGCTGCTGCCGGGGCTCCCGCCGCCCCTCCTGCGGCTCGGCCCGCAGCACGCTTGGTGACCGCATCTGCAGGCACTCAACCCAAAGGCAGCACCGATTATCGGTGGCCTTGCCTGCAACTTTAGCCTGTCTGGCACTGTCAGAACGTGACAAGCTGTTCTGCAAACAGCAGTGACAATACTGCTGCCACCATTTCATTTTTGCTGTCTTTATAAAGACCTTGCCGTGCAGAACTCACATCTGTGGCAAGTGGTTTCATAGAAGATCTCAAAGTGGTATTAGTATCAGTGACAGTCTAGGGTAATCCAGTTGACAAGTTTTTTTCCCCTTATGTTTAGTAGTAACAAGTGTCTTGTTTATTCTTTTCCTGTGTGAAAACTAAAAATGTTATTTAATTCACATATGATTTAAGGAGTTTTGAGAAAGTTTCAAACTAGTGATACTAGACTGGAATTCGGGAAGTTGGTTTTATTCTTCAGTTTACTTGGTTGGCTTACTGCAAAAAATATCTAAAAACTGAATAAAATAGCATATATCAATGTACACCAAAAACAAAATGCAGAGGATCTATACAGCTTCAGTGTTAGCAATTCAGACGTTGACAGCACGGTCTGTTGGGGAAAGAGAGGTTACTATTGTAGATAACAGCTCTTTGAACAGGAAAAAATGCTGTGTAAGGTAAAACAGACTTTGCATAAAGTAGCATCAGTGATTCTGGGTCCACTAAAGCCACTGTCAAAACAAGCTGTGACTTCAGTCATACAAACTGCTTGTCCTGAGTTCAGGTGAGTCCGTTATAAGATCTGGTTGAAAATCCCTTACTATCTATCATCCTTTGATGAAATAAATGCTTTCTGTAGACATCTCATAGGGTGAACTGGTTAAATTGAACTCACATTTTTGACAACTTACCTTGGCTCGTAATACTATAGAAGATAACGTTCATTCTGCGGATGTGTAGATTTTGGAATGAAAAGTTATTGTGGAGACAGTTTCTCTCAAGAAGTCATGTCTCAGGTTAAGCTAACCAGGTCATTAGGCTGAGGTGACCTAAGAAAAGCAATTAGCGTGACTGAAATGTGACTTGGAAATGGAAGTACATAAAACTAAGATCCAGCTAAAATTGCTCTGTGTCGCCTAGTGTTGCCTCTAGTTTTTGCTCAAGTTAGAAGTTTATTACAGTTATATGGGTAATAAAGTAATTATCAGCATCTAACCATGCATAAAAGTGGAAGCTCCTCTGAGTTGAGCAGAAGCATGTCTTTCCATGCTGTCACCAATCTGCTTAGCAGAGTTTTGTTCCTCTTTTTGCTTAGCATTTAAATTGAGATGGCAGCTAAAGTGCAATACAATATGCGAACAAAAGTTTGGGTTTACGTAAATTTATTTCAGAAGAACTCAGTCAGTAATGCTGCAGTTTAAATGAACAGAAGGGTGTTACTAAAGGCTTGGTATCAAATTTATGGTCAAAGTTTGAGTTAAAACACTGCTTAATATTGATTTGATTCCCACCCACTCCACCTTTACCCCTTCCTGGAGGAGCCATCAGAAAATCCCTGGGGAAATACGTCTGCAAGTGCAGTGAAATTTCACTAGTAGAGAAGGCATCTGAATGAGCAAGGTACAATCTCATGTTAGCAGTTGAAAATACTGATCATAAGAGAGGTTTGAAACGTAGTCATAAGCCTTTAATCTTGTGTAGGTTATAGTAGAATGGGTACAAATGTCAAAGCTGTGTATGTCAATGTCTCTGTGATCCTGGCTGAAGTGTTGCTGTGTTTGTATTTCAGTGAAACACATGTACTCTCTTGGTATTACTTGTGCTGAGAGTAGCATTTAGTCCCGGGACCCTTATGTGGGATGAATGCTCCAGGAACATCCAAGAAAGCTTGTCCACATGTAGTGGGCAGGGGACAGCTATTGGTTACAAAAAAAAAGAAGCAGAGCATGCAAGCCAACAATGAGAGAAAAATAGAGCATACTTAGGCTCAATGAATAAACAATTTGTTGTTGTAGTAACAGGTGCTATATTAATTACGGTGAGATAGTTTAGAGAGAATAGTCTGGCAAAACAGGCTTGCTGTTGCCATAAGAGTTAGTACAGCAATTAGTTCAAGAGAGTCTCTGAATCCAATGCCCCAAGCCCCTGCAATTACAAGATGTGTAACTAAGACAAGAGAATAGTGTTTTTCTATGTCACGAGGTAAGCTGAGGACACAGAAGTTCCCACGTTATCCTCAGATGTCGCTGGGACTGTGACAATGCAAGACTGCTTTCTCATGACCATTACACCAGCAAAAGGGATATTGCTGATAAACAGTGAGCAAAAATCATTAGAGTGAAGCCATCAGGAAACTGTCAGTCTATGGAATGACACAGTTGTAACCTTTTTTTTTTTTTTTCTCTCATAACGAAGGAATAGACTGTAGATTATATTAAGGAGTATCAAAAGAGCTAATCAGGGAAGGAGCTAACCAGGAGAAAACAAATAACCCCAAAACTTTATCATGTGAAACATTGTTAAAATGGTGTTCCAGAGATCGCAGTGAAGATGCTCTTTGGTTTGCTTCCTCTCAGTGGGAGAACAGAGAGTGCCACAGGAAATACCTGCTCTGAGGCTGCTCTGGTAAGGGGAACTTCTGTTTTCTCTCGGGTGGAACAAACAGAAGTTGCTCCTAACAGACTGCCATGAAACTGCTTGTAAGCAGCTGGACAGCAAGGTTTTTGCTCAAGAAAAAAAAAAAAAAAAGGGTGGGGAAAAGTGGCTTCCTCCCAGAGCTGCTCAGCTATTGCTCGTTGTAGTTCAGAGCTCTGCACACTAAAGCTGGGTGATCTGACTCAAGTCTCAGAAGCCTTGCTGGGCACGTGGAAGGCTGTGCAGGCTGAGTGGATGGTTCACTGCTTCTGGTACCTTGCAGGATACAGCAGAGACATACCCAGAAGGTTTTAAAAAAATCATGTAACAAATGACCCCACTGTGTGTCTGCTGAATTTCCTAGAGTTTGTTTTCCTTGTACTGCCTTTTCAGAAGAAACTAGAAAGTTCTGTGAAGAAAACCCAGTAGACATGACATCTGTTGTGTGATGTTACTGGCTGTTTCTTTGAAGTAACCAAAACAAAGAAAGAAGAAAACTAATTAAAAATAAATAAAAGTTAACACACTTGAAGGAATATATTAAGTTAATATCATTTGGCTCTTCTAACAGCAGGACAGGAATCAAAATTCCACAGAGTATACCTTCTTCTAAAATGCTGAAGTAAGACAAAGTTTTGGTATATAAAACAGTTGTTTTAGAAGTGACTAAAAACAATTCGAAGTTACTGAACAAAGCCTTTTAAACCATCATATAAAATGATGAGCTAGCCTTCAAATGAAATGGCTTTTTCACTAGTTTGAGAGGTGCACCAATGCACAGTAAAGCAAAGCAGTAATAGCTTCCAAGGCATGGGGAAGAGTGTGTATCCATTCATCATCAGGGAGAAAGCAGCCAGCCAGTCTGGCTTTCGCTGACAATTCAGTAAGGAAAACAAGAGAAACCCAGAAAGAACACAGACAGGTTTTTTGTTTCTATTTTTAATTGGAAGTTGCTTGAAGAATTTTCTCCTTAAAACCAAGACAATATATAGTTATAAAGAAAAATGAGTGACATTGGGACAGTAATTACTTCAGTGATGTGGAAGGCTGCCACTCAGCCCACCTTTAATAAATTCTTCAGTTCTTGACCTGGATCATTCTTAAATATTCTCTGGAGTGTGTTACTAATCCTGAGTCTTAGCTTATTTGGGATCATTCTATTGACAGTAATCCAGTGCAACCAATGACAGTTTAACCTATTTCATAAAAAAAAAAAAGTTGATTTTCTTCTCAGTTGTCTTGTTAGTACCAATAAAATGTTCTGACAGCCAGCTAAGCTCCTAATTCTTGTTGTTTATTGTAACTGAAGTACAGTTCTCAACATTTTGATGAGCAACCCTTAATGTTTGTTTATAAACTTCTAATCCTCAAACTGAATTTTGTTGTAGTTTGTGGCTTTTAGACCTCCTCAGTGCCCCTTGCGTCTATTAAATTAAGTTTCAGGAGGTAGACAAGCTGGACTCTCTGTCTTTGTTGACATCCTGGAAGCAGACAGAATCACATAACTGTTGCTTAATACAAGCTTGTTAGAATGCTATTTGAATATAGTGTTATAGTACCTGGAGAGGTTCATTCTTTCATGCTCCTATCATTAAAACTATCTGTACTGGATTTTCAAAATCATTCTGACCTAACTTAGTTACAAATAAAGTGAGTAGAGCTTCAGTAGAAGCAGAACTAGGGCAGATGGGAAGAACTGGGATTCTCATAAAAAGCACTCCTTTACTTATTCTTGATTACCTTTTCGTGGTCAGCCTAAGAAGGTAACAGGGAGAACTAATGGGAGTTTGTCACAGAACTCCTTTCAGTTCTCAGTTAGCTATGCTAACCAGTTTTACTGCCCTGATGTTTGGTTTTGTGGTTTAATATATTTAACATTTATTAACAACCTTATTTTTGCATTAGTATGTAGGAGGAAAAGAAAAAATACTGGGGAGGGGGTGTTGTGCCACTTAGTGCCACTTACTTATCCATATACCAGGCCAGACTTGAAAGAAGGGTGTTAACAGTACTTTTACTGTCTTATCTACTGACACTATCCAACTGTTTTAGAAAGTGAAGGTTTTCAAGCATCAGCCTAACAGCATGGCTTTCAGAGGAGCCTGTCATGATTTACTTATTCATACAGATTGCAGTGGCTTATGTAGTCTTGATCCTGCCTGATCTGCCAGCAGTATTTCCTTCTATTGATCACAGGCTGTTATTTGAGTGCCTTGAGCAGCTTGTAGGTCTCCCTGGTTTTGTTAACGGGGTCTGCCACGGATACTTCTCAGCCTTCTCATTTTGCTGCTGTCAGTAGTTTTAACTCCAGATTTCCTGCTCAGACAGATACTCTGCATAATTGTGTCGTGCTGGTTGTATTTTTCAGTGAGTGCCATAGTTCACCTTAGTGAACTATGGTGCTGAACTGGGGTTCTGTCCTGATTTGGCTGTTAGCTCTGGTTTAAAATGGGTGTTTGGCAATGTGCCTGGCTGACGTGTGAAGTTGTAGGTGTGTAAAAACTCCTCCTATGCTAGATGTAATAAAATACCGTATTTTTTGAAATAACCAGCAGTTCTTCATGTTCCTGTACACCTTTGCATTCCTACTGTTTTTCTGGAAACAGGGCAATTGAGAGGTTAGTCTGGAAGAAATTTAGAAACCAATTGTCTTGCACATAGACAAGTACTGTTAAATTGTCCTGTTTCAGTCCACTTTCTAAATGGTTATATATGTTTTCTAGCCATTTCTTGGGATGGAAATACTGTAATTCCTTAATTGCCTGATTTACCTGGAAGGTCCTTGAAGTAATTTGTGTCTTTCAAGAAGTATGCTTCATCAGACCAAAGTTGCAGTAGAATCAGGTTAGAAACAAACGTTCATCTAAGTTTATATATGGTATTAGTCCATTAGTAATGGAAGATTTTAATTTTTTACTTAATGACTTAACAACTTGTAAATATACTTTTAAGATCTTTGCAAAATAGAAGCATAGATGGTCCTTGTGTATTTTGTGTTTCTGGTTTTAGTACAAGACTGACCTTCTTTAGAACATGCAGTTAAGTTTCTGTCTGGTGCTGTTTGTGACACCTTGTATCATTTTCATAGAAACACAGCCCCACAGATGGTCTTTGAGCAGACAGAGCAGTTACTCGCAGGCTGGCTTTTTGAAGAAGTACTTGAGATGGAAATTTATGAGGACCAAGTGATTTTTACTTGTAAGGAACACATTTAATATGTGATGACCCACTCTTTCCATCCTACTAGACACATTCAGCAAAATTCCTCTTTGTCTCCATATCTACAAAAAATATCAAGTAGATTAATTCTCTCACAGAGAGAGTTCGGGACTTTGGAGTGTTGATCATTAGTGTGCAATACCTCATAATCTTGTATTTTGTGATAAGCAGAACAGAAGATACAGCTTATAATATTTGCTAAGTTAAGAGTAGGTTATAGGAGATCAAAAAATGGAAGTTTGAAAGTCCCATCTTAAGTGCTGACTTTAAATGACTCACTTGAAGCACTCATGAATCATGTTGCAAAGGCAAAATTGTCCTTGTTAAATGGCTATAATCTAAAATGTTATAGAGAGCTAGATGATTTATTGATGTCTATTTCTGAGGCGTTTACCTGCACCTGTAGCCAGCCCATTCCATTTATTTTGGCTTGCTGACAAATTAGCAGGCTATTTGTATGTCAGATTTGGTCAGTAGTCAGCTCCCACCCCCTTACATATTGAACTGCTGCTAATTTAATTGTTTGTGATATTGGCAATTTACTATCCAGATAGATGTCATTCAGGGGAGCTCTTTTGCATAGTGAGGAGAAAAAGCAGAAGATCTATTTGTGTATATTCTCATAGTGCCTTGTAGAAAGACAGTGTGCAGAAGAGAGCAGCTTTCAAGCTTCTTCCATGCACACAGGCAGTGATCTATGCATTACCTTCCTTTCTGCTAGTTTGGAATATCAAATATTAGGTTTAATATTTAGTGGCTGAAATAAGATTAACTCTGTGATTATGGCCATTGTTGCTGTATCTAGGCACCCCTCAACAGTGAGCAATCTAAATTACATATTGGAGTTTTAACTGCTTGTATAAGTTGCATAAATACTCTCAAGGGGAGTTGAAGTGAGCGTTGCCACCTGCAGTGGTTACATTGCAGTGCTTGAGTGAGTTTTGTGGGATATTGAAGGCAAAATTACTGTTTCTTGCTAGATTGTTTTAACTGCCAGCTTGGATCTTCATCAGGGTAAGAATCTGATGTTATTTTTCCAAGTCAGAGTGCTCCACTGTTGCACAGAGGGAATTGCAGGTTGCCTGACCTGGGCTGCCAGGATGCCTCCAGCCCCGCTGCTGCCAGCTGCAGCTGCTCACTGTGTGTGCCATGAAGAGGACTAGTGAAATCTATTGTGTGGCTATGTTTTCTTCAGCTCAGTTAATCTGATCTTGCACTCTTGACTTTTAAGTAAGATAGGAAATCTGGGCTTAGACACAGCCAAAAAGGTTTTCATGATGTGGGAGCATGGCCTGTCCTGGCCATCCGATTCTGCGAGGGTTCCCTGGGACTGCAGGTGGGGGCAAGGCTCATCCACTGTTTTCTTCTCTCTAACAGCTCCATGGCTGCTGCTAAACATTGCTGGCACTGTGCAGCTTGAAATGTTTTATGGTCTTACATCTACTTAACCTTTAATGTTTTCTGTCAACATCTATTATGACCTGGTGGCCTGTGGTTAGTAAAATGTGCCCTTGCAGGCTGCCAGATACTGTAATGGAATTAAGCCTTTAAAATTATCAGACCTGTCAAAGGGGCTTATAATCCTGTGAGAGCTTTAAGTGGTTTCTTACCTTTGCTTCAACACACATTTGGCCTGGTTGAAGTGGTATTACTTGATTGTTTTGTTTTTATTTCCTATTAATACTTCTAAAATTGGGGAAGGGCAAGTGGAGGAAAAAAAATGCATTTCCTTGGCGTCTTTATGAGGAGTCTCTTCAGTTCTGTCCCAGATACCTTTTTTATTTTCATTCTGTTGCACTTGTAGGTTAAGGTCTGCAGATATTTGTGTGGGAACTCGTTCCTTTAAGTGAGGGCATAAGGATACTTTGTTATGTGCCTTAGTCAGTCAGTGTGCGCTGAGGGCTGGCACAAGGCAGGAGGGAATGTCAGCCTGGCTTTGAGGGAGGCTGGACTCAACCAAGTGCTCACAGAAGGTGCTGAACCGACACCTCTGCAAATGAATGTCCTCTGCAGAGTGAGTGTACAAGGACAGAAACACTGCAGCTACTCATATTTACCACCTTTGTGCTTTAGTCTGAGCAGAGGATAGTGCAAGATTTTGAGATGATTTACCTTTTGCTAGTTAGTTTTCAGTTACCTGTGGAAATGCTGGAAGTAATTTTCTAGCATTTTAGTGGTGTCGCTGTGATTATAACAGTGTCTAGTGGTCATTAACACCATGAGTTAATTAGCAGAGAGATAACACGTGTCATATCCAACAGAAGTTGGGATATGATGTAGAGGAGGCAGTTTGACCGTGTCACATGCAGCCTGTAGCCAAGTTTGGCAGGTCACCTTATCTCAGCCTGATTCCTGAGCCTCACTTCATAGCAGTTTCCTGTCTTTGTGAAGTGGTTGTATGTGAGCCATTTCTTTAAACTACTGCACATTTTTAACACTGTTTTGTTTTTGAGGAGTGATGCAGCTTTGGCTTCTGAAGTAGTGCCATGCTGACTCAGATTTTACCACCAGCAGGGTGATGCAAGGTGAGGAAAGAGAATAAAGCTAATAAAGTGCTATTCCAAAATAAAGCAAATACAATGCTGTCTTGTTTGAGTCTTACCATATAAGTGATAGAGGGAAACACGCAGCAGCCATTTCTTTTGCAAGGAAAAGCCCTTTTCTTACACAAGTTCTTAGAGGGTTTTTTACATTTTTACTCTTCTCATATAGCATAGTGAAGCAAGGTTAAAAAAAATGTGGTTCCTGTTACTAAACTGCATTCATGCATTAGCCCCATAAATAAAATAAATTCTAAAAAATAGTTAAGGTTTTCTGTGGTGACTTTAATTGGGATAGATGCTGGAATAAATTGGCCTCTTGGGTAAGGAGGACACATAGACAAATACCCATCCCCCCAAAAAAGAATTGCTATTACAGTTTTTAGAGCAATTGCACTCAGTACTAATCCTGAGCTGGAATGCTCTAAAATCCTGACCTTCCTACAGGTGTATTTCTCTTTTTCCTTTGTTTTTGGTATACAAATCTCAAGAATCTCCCAGGACACCCACTATTAAGCAGAAGAAATGGAGATGTAGGAATGAAACCTGCCATCAGGCAGCCCTGGTGAGTGTCATGAGATGGGCTGTCTCTTCTGGTCCAAGAGCTTGAGTGTATTGATGGCTAATATTTTTACTTTGTGGCAGTCCAGTGAATGATCTCATTGGTTGTTGCTAGCAGATGCAAAAACAATGCCCATGTGGTGGCAGGGCAGGTATTTTTTCTGTGCTTGTCTTGGGATATGAGTGTCAGGCATGAATGACTTTCCTTTCTGAATGTAATTTTCCACAGCATTTTGGAAAGGTGCAAAGTAGATTTCAATTGTTTCTTAGTGGAGGAAGGGGAGAAGGACCTGTCTGAGATATCAGATGCCTGTTCATGAAAATTTGGGATTCTTCCTGCCTCCTGGGAGATTAATGTCTTAAGGGTTGTCTAGCTGTTCTAAGAGGAAGTACCTAAACTGTTGCTATTTCTACTGTCCTGGCAAATATGTGATAATGGTATGAAAAAATGAGGAGCAGTGAATGTCTTCTTTCAATACTTGCTGTGGTTTATTTAGCTGGATTGCAAAGACAAATGCATTTCTTCAAATAAATTTTTAGTAAAAAACCGTTTGTGCAGTCAGACAAGCAGCTTTCCAAAGTGTCCAGATTCACCAGTCCTGATTCTCTGCTGTGTTCTTCTTAGTGACAAGTGAAGCAAAGCTGGTGCACTGAAAAAGGAGAGTCCTGTCAATGTTTAGGTTATTTAATCCTCAGTGTTGATTCCCAGTTGCAATGGTTTCTGTTACTGGTTTGTTTACTTTGAGCATCCAACTTCTCGATTGTGTGTCTCCTGTAGCCAGAGCACAGGAGCCTGTGAACACTCAGACATTGACCAAGTCACCCAAAATAATGGGTGACAGACACTTCCCTTGGAATAGGCATTTGGTTTTCCAGCCATCTCATCAGTTTCAAGGATGTACAACTTGCATAAGGCATCAGGGTGAGCCAAGGCAGATTGAAATGAGGAAATTTATTTGAATGAAACAGAGGCTGATCATAAAACAATAGTGTATGAGACATTTCTTGTTTCAGTGGAGTCCTGAGTAGTAGCCTGAGTATTCCCTCTGCAGCTCAGTTCTGCCTTCTTCTTTCTGCTCTGTGTTTACATAATGGGACTTTCCCCGAAGGTTTTGCTTCTGTGCCTGTGTTTGTGCAGTACTTTGGCTGTCAAAATGTCTGTCTGACTGCAACATGGAAGTTAATGCCTTAGTGTGAAAGTAGTATTTATTATTCATTGTCTTTACGCTGAAATGTCTCTGTATTTGTTGATCTTCACAAAGCATGTCAAACAGCTGATAATTTTTCAAAAATCTCACTCTAAATAGTGCTTGTTACCTTTAAACTGAAGGGTGATTGTGGCTCTCAATTTCCTATCAGTGGAACCACCATGAACCACCCTTCTAATTAATGCCATTTCAAGCTGTTGTACAGTTTCACTCGTAGTATTTGGCAAATTTTTCAAAGTCTTCTTCGGAGGGCTTTAGATTGTTAACAGACTGAGGCATTTTAAAGAAATGTTACCAGTTGTCACCATCTAAAACTGGAGTCTACAGCTGAGTTTTCCCATATGTATTTTCATTGGTTTTGTAATCTGTTTTGAGATCAGTTTTGCATGAATCAAAGGATCCAAGGGGGGAAAAATATCTGAAGTGGCTCTCTCCAGAAGCTTCTCTTGCAGACTTCATTGATGATCAAGATATTTGTGGTCTGTTCTTAACTCTCTTTTTTTCTTCATAATTACAGTAGAGATTGAAGATTGCGTTTCATGCTGCATGAGTAGTAACATCTACATATAAGTAGTGACTCAAGCAGTGAAATAATCCATAATCAGATTTCCTCCAGTAATGGTAATTTCTCTCTTAAGAGCAGGAAGATAGCTCCATCTGTGTAGGAAATAGAATAGACCTGTGTTCTGATTTAACATACCTGTAAATAGACAGGGAAAAGAGGAAAAATGCAGGGGAAGAAAAGGCTACCACATCAACAATTCTCTGATAGTTATGGAATTACTAACGTCATAAATTCAAGTTAAACTTTGCTAGAAATTAGCTATCAGACTGGTAGCTTCTGCTTACCTTACACTATTCCTTCACATTTTTCCACAGAACTGCATATGCTTCCCTTTTTATAGACTGGACTCTGAAAATTTATCTGCTCTCCACTGAATTTCCATTTTACATGATGTGAAAGGCATGTACCTTTTGGGAGATAGTTTATTACTTGATTTCAGTGATTTCTCTGAAACCTGGAAGAAAGATGTTAAGGTATAAATGACAGGGAGTTCTATGGAGTGAGGATGAAATCACCTGGAGTGAGATTTGCACATAAAACTTGTGTGTGCATGGAAATGCCATTAAGTACTGTGCTTATTTACAACACTCAATAGAGCAAAAATGCTAGAATTGGTATGGTTCTACAATAAAAATGGTGTTTTGCTGATGCTGCTTGTTTCACTGGAGGAATCAGTATAAGCTATAAACTAGCAAGATCACTTTTCTTTGCTGATACAAACCATATTTACAATAGGCACACATTTCAAACTTTCTGAGGGGTGTTGTGCTGGGGAGAATTGAAATGGTCCCAAGGAATGGAAGAGGCAAGAACCATGCTCCTGGAACTACCTCTTCATGCTTATTGGAACTTGGCAAAATTTTCACTAGGTGCTGTTTCCTGGACAGTGCTCTGTTGCTATCTGGTACTGTGCATACAGACTGGGATTGTGTGTTTTGTTAGTCAGTGCAGTAACCATGAAAATGGTGACTTAGAAGGTTTGTTAAGGTGTGTGTTCTAACAAATTTATTTCCAAAGAGTCTCTCCTGGATGTACTTTAGTGTATCTTTCTGGAACAATCCCCTTGCTCATAGCATCATTTTTCTTTGTCATGGATCATCCCTGAATAATGGTAAACATGCCTAATCTACAAATTCTGTAGGGAGAAAGAAAGGCTGGCTAGTAAAAAGATTGGTAATCATTTGAACTACCCCAAAATATTACTTACTCACTCAGGAGAGTCTTCTCAGCATTACAGAAATACATATATACAGCTTTACTCCTTGAGAGGGGTTTTTAGGATCAGTGCAGACCTGTATGTAATTCATAGGTTTCAGTCCAGGAGGACTTGATCCCATCCTGAGTTTCATCTTGTTTGAGGTTCAAAGGACTATCAAAGAACTGATGAACTCAATTTAAGAGGGTTTGACTTTATTGATAGCAACATCTTGCATATTCCCTGAATTTGCAGTTGCCCAAAACTCTTGACCAAAATGCATCCCAACCCCTCCTGTCCTTTCAACAGCCTCAGTTATGTTGCCTGTGATGATAATTTCCTGAAGAAGCAGTTTAGCCTGGTTTCAGTATAAAAATACTCAATTTAGCTCTGAGTAAAAAGTGTTTTTTCATGTATTCCCAAGGCTGCTTGGTTGGGAGGTTTTTTGTCCTTCTGTGCAGTGACCTACCCTTTGGAAAAAAATTGAGACTTGCCAGAGCAAGGCATATTTGCAACTTGAGCAACTCCTGTCTAAACCACATCTGTAAGCTTTTTGTAAATGAATTAAAATGCAGTTACGCCTTTCACACCAAAATTGATGTGGTCCAGTTTTTTCCAGCCAAATGGTCTTTAACTGTGTTTGAAAGATCTGTTCAAAGATAGTCTTACTGCTGGTCTTCTTTTTCCATGTTGATTTTAGGATCAAGAAATGTGTTTGGGTTTTTTGTTTTTGTTTTTTTTTTTTTCTCTTATCTTTTAGGTTTTGACAAATAGACAAGTATTTGGATCAAATGACAATAACATGAGACATCTTTCCATATTCTAGCACTTTAGGTGTGGTAATTATCTCTTTCTAGCATTTGATAATCACTTGTCTGGAATTTCACATTTAAAATCCACTCTAAAATTCTTGTTAATCCAGCAGGAATTAAATGTTGATGTTACAGTTCAGTGGAACCAACGTGTTACCTGAGCTGGGTCTAAAATTGGTTCCTGTGTGGAGTCTGTTTGCAGAGCAGTGTCCTTTCCCTACCTGAGGAAGCCTGTGCTGAGCTCAGCAGTGTAACATGTGTCAGTCCTCACCTATTCCTGTGCACTGTGTGCATGCAGGCTGGAGGCTACAGTGTAGATTACTTTGGTTATGTTGCTGTAGGTAGTTTTTCCATTTGAAAATGAATCATTTTTTCATCTGCATGCTGGTTTCTTGAAATAAAAATTTAGAGTAAAAACAATTCAGTAATTCAATTTGGTTTCAGTAATTGTAGAATTCAGCTGTTAATCACAAACTGAATTCTTTAATTTCTACTAATGACTATTAAAAGTTTCTACTCTCATTGAAAGAGAGAAAGTGGGAGAAATTAAATTCAGGCAAAACTTTAACAGCTGTAATCCTACAAAAAGCTCAGCTTGGGTGACATGCGGCAGGACCGGTCACAGCTGGTTACTGCTGGTGCAAACACCCAGCCCAGTGATCCTGATCCCTGCACACTGCTTTCCTGACATGTCTCTCCCTGTACTCCTTCCCCCAGAGATTGTGTTTTCTCTCTGCAGAAAGCTTGTGTCTGTCAGCAAGAAGGATGATGCGTGCTCCTTTAGGGCTCCATAACTAAAGCTTCTGCTAATAATCCAATTTCAAAATAAAGGCAGCTGAATAAAGAGTTACAACATCCAAAACATAAGCAGGAGAGCTGAAGTCCATCAGCATAGAAGTAACATAACATTATAACAACAGTGGCAGGCAACACACCTGAATCTGATGTTAGGCTGAGGAAAAGGTCCTTAAGTTAAAGAAGATGTTGGGTACAAGTGAGAGGAAAATAAAGTGTCTAGTAGCAATAGTGAAGTTCAGATGTGCTTTTTGCTTTACAATCTTATACTTGCCAGGAGTGTTTATGACTTACTTTGAGAACTTCAGCTAAAAAAACCTATGAAGAATTGATGTACAAAGAGATACCAGCGTTTTGTCTCAATATTGAGAGCAGGTTTTCAGGATTTCTCTCCTGCTCAGGGAAGGGGCTGGGCCATGTTCTGGTGGCTGTGTGTGCAAAGGCAGATGGGCAAATGTACCTGCCTGACTTTGCTGTGTGACAGCTGTACCCATTAGTCTGCATTTGCTATCTCAGTGTCTCTGGTGCCATATGTTCTTTCTCTTTAAATAAACAGGTATATAATAGTTAGGACAGATGTGAGTAGCAAAAGGGCGTAAGCAGAAGAATGATTTGAAACAAGACTCAAATGATTGATCTTGACACCAGTAGTGTTAACCAGTTTATGGTAGAACTGGATTAGTACGTGCCTTACAGTCACTTTCACCGTTCCTGTCAGTGGAAGGGTGTCTTTAATCAACTTACAATTTTAGTATCTATCTGTCTTCTTATGACTCATTAGTGTTTGTAATTATATCCTTTTTGAGCTTAGCAACTTGCCTGTTGCTTACTAATATGCTTGAGGAGTGTTGCAGATTAGGTTTGGAGACAGCCTAGTCAGTGTCGACAGCAGAGAGGCTCATGCAACTGTTTTTGTTTTGTTTAATTTAATCGCATCAGTACAGGCTCATTGAGGTAAATACTTTCTTGAAACGCCTTAGAAAACAATAGTATTAAAAGCATCAAATATAAACGTGAAGGAATTAACATTAAATTACCGAGAAATGGCAGCTGGAAATGTAATCATGTAGACAGACAGTTTATAGTAAGATACATTGTTGAGTTGCACATACTTCATTCAAAAGATACTAGGAAGGTGTCAGTGTATGCAGGGAAGAGATATAGTTTCCCTTGTCAGGGAGGAGTTCTTTGTTTTCAATTTTATCCTGAATTGTGAAGTCTAGAGGGTTATTGTTTTCTTACAGAAGAGCATCTTTGAAAACAATGCCTACTATTATGTCTGATCATCTTCTTCCTTTCCCTTGTTAACAATCTACCACATCTAGTTATGAACAAACACAGCTCTTAAACATGAATGAGATTCTCATTATTTGCTACCTGCACCTGATTTCTTTCTTCCCCAGCCTTTGGTGTTAATGAACATTAGTTCACAATAGTTTCCTATTCTCATAATGTGTTTTAGAACAGGCAGTCTTGAGATTAAAGAGGACTGAGGAACCTTAAAAAAGCCTTTTTAGATTTGCTTATCTGAGTTTGATTCCCATATTGATAGCATAAGCTAAGGATTTATGAATCAAACACAGTTCTGAACTGCATTCTCTGATACTGTTTTTAATCTGATTTGTTGCTGCTGCTTGTGTATTTACACTTCTTAAGGTGTCAGGAGGAAGTAGTATATTGTAAATAAGACATCAGAACGCTATTTACCTAAGCAAACTTTAGCCATCTTAGCCTTTGTTGCTCCGAGGACAGAAAATAGTTCTACTATTTTCAATGTGATTTTGAAAGAGCAACCCTGTGTAAGTGTCCTGGGAGAATACTGAGAAATCCCAGGCGAGAGGAGAAGACTGCAGCAAATTTACTGCAGGATTCTCTCCATTGTAACCCACTTGGTTTTCCAGGGTAAAGCCCTGGAATAAGATCTGCACTGATATATCCTCCTTGATGAGCTGCAGGGCTTGAGTGACCCCCTCGAGTTCTGTTGCCCACCATGGGAAGTGTTTGCATGTGGGACTGGGCTGTGGAGGGAGGCTGAAAGCCTGACCCAGGTCTGTAACTTCCACTCTCCCCAGGAACCAAAGGGTTGTTGTCTTGTGATGGAGAGGGCCAGGTCAACATCCATGGGCCCTAGAAAAGTAAACAGAATTTTTAACAGATAAAACCCTATCCTTGCAGCAAGTGATGTCGGTTTTGCTACTCTTCTGAGCACACTCAAAATTTCACCAAGGGAGTTAATTTTCTTTTACTTGTATCTCCCATTCCCTAGAATATAGAAACTTGAATGCGGTCTCTACAATTCATATGCATTTTAGACATGATAGCTAACAACTCCTGATATGCATTCTATAATCCAGCCTTCAGGTTTCAAATGCTGCCTTAGATACAAACATAAGATAAGCATATTACCAATGTGACCTGCACATACTTCTTGTCTTTTGGCCATATGATCTCTATGCATCATCATGTTTCCCTCTTCACATTCTATTAATTTTTTATGAGCTTCATTAGAACTGTAAAGCACAAGCTGTTTTCATGTAGAGGGTTTGTATGGTGACTAAACATTGGGGAAAAGAAAACAAATAATTGTCCCACTATACATATTGCCTAGAATGAACAGATTGATTTAAAATGCACTGCTCCAGTGCTTTGTATGGGCATCAGACTTGTATGATTCAGTTCTTGTTTTCTGGCCTTCAGTTTGCTAGTCCTGGTTTTCCAGTTTGTCACGTTTTTTTTTAGCTAAGTCTGTTTCCTTTTTAATTAATACATGGAGTTTATGTATGTTGCTTTCATTGGAGAGGTAAGCATTGAATAGAATCATTAGGTAAGAATAATTGCTAGGTCTTTTTTGAAGTTAGTAACCTACATTCAAAAAATTACTTTTCTTTCTTGCACTTTTGATCTTAGATGTCACATGTGACAAATATATGAAACTTGCTGTGCTTCTAAGAAGAAGAGCTAAGGTTTAATGTCCATTTATGCCATTTCTATTTTCCAATGTCAGTGAGCATGTGTACATATAAATGCTTAATTTTACTTTAAATTCCACTCTGTTCTTGGCTCCATAAATACTTTGTAATAGGGATTTCAATGCACTTGACTGTGTGAAGGAAAAAAACTGTCACTAGTAAAAAACATGTATTCTTTTCTGAATACTAGTAACATAATTTTGAAACCTTTCTGTCAAGTGTAACTTCTCCATGACACTTGGTGTTTATCAATAATGCAGGTTTTTTACCATTTACTCAATCAGATGTCTGTTTCTTCAGTTGTGTTTGCTGATCTCTGAATCTTTTAATTGTTTGCTCAGCTTTTTAAGACAAAGAAACCAAAACCATACTATATTTCATTGAACAATGAGCCTTTGACCTCAGTAGCAGTAATTAAAGTACTAAGAAGGAATTAATTTCCTTCTTATGTCTCATGTTTCTATCATTATCATAAATTGATGATTTTGTGTAATTTCTACAGTGCTGTGCCCTTATCCTGAAAGGCTGTACAGATTTAAAACCCACACATATTTTTACCTTGTACAAATGGTCGTTTTTATCAAAACAAAATGTAGTGTGGCATCCACTTGTCCATACCCTTTTTTGTTGCTGTTGTTGTTCCCCATGTTGTCTTTTTTTAACCCAGAAGTGTACCATCTCTGCAGCTGTCATGTTACTTTTACATTCTTTCCAGAGACTGGATGAGTGCATTAAACACCTTTTGTTTTCGATGTGGTTTCCATCCCCCATGGCCTGTTCATTGTTTGCCGTGCTCAGGGCTGTTGGTTCTGTCTGTGTTTCTGCTGAGCAGTCCCAAGGGAGTGAGAGCTCAGTTTGCTGCAGATCCCATGACCCCCAAAGCTTCCAGAGTCTGCTGCCAGAGGGATTGTCCAAGGCTCTTCAGAAGGGCACTTCAGACACCTTACCAAGGTTTGCTTCAGGCCTGTCCTCATTGACACCTTCAAAGATCTGGGCTGCTTCGCCTCTCGTGTCATCAGTTCAGTGTTTTCAGTGACCTGATCTGAAACCCTTTAAACTGGGACTCTGCACACCTCAGGTGTTTCACTGTTCAGAAAAGCAATAGACTAAACTCTGCACTCTGAAAAAGGACAGTGCTTTGCCAGTGCAGAGTGCAATTAAGTTACATCCTCTTAGATTGTAAGGCACATGGTAAATAAAACTCACAGGGCTCTGGGTGGTGCTGTAACTGCCAAAATTACAGATATTAATTGGTCCAGCTCTCCTTGAACAAGCTTTTCAAATATCTTGTTCATAAGACTCAAATTTCGTGTCAGCAGTAAAAGCCTTGCAGGCAAAATAAAAGCAGGACTTTAGCTGACATTCTAGTGCAAGTCAGCTGCTGCCCCTGAGCTCTGTTTTTATAAATGTGGTACCGGGGCTTCACAGTCAAGAAGTTCAGTTTGAAAAAGCAGCTAAAGGAGACAGTATTGTCTGCCTGCTGGTTGCACTGGGCTGGAAGATGGACTCTGGTCATGTTGCCTATGTGGAATTTTTTTTCCTTTTTCCTTTTTTCTTTTTTCTTTTTTTTTCTTTTTTTTTTTTTTGGTTCATCATGTTCTACTGTACTGATTTGCACAAAGGATGCTTTTAAACAAGTAATGAGTGCTTTCCTGTTTGGCAGTGGGTTAAACTGAACTTTGTGTCACAGTTCTTTACGATTCACTCACACAAGACCTAAAATATTCAAGACTGGTAGTGGGGCAAAAAGCTCTGTCTGGCTCATGCTGTTTTGAGGAAAAGGGAGTCTTGGGGTGGAGAGGGAGGAACCCTGCAAAGACCTACAAATTATTCAGTGTTCTTTCTGACATGAATAGTTAGTTTTGTGAGTGAGTGAAACTGTATTTGTGGATTCCCAGACAAAGCAACTTTTGCAACAACTGGCTTTTCTCCAAAGCACACTTTCAGTGATTTATCTATTTACTTTTATTATTTTAAAAATATAATGATAGATTGCTTGAAAGTAATCTGAGGGTTTGAGTCAAACATCCAGTGTCCAATTAACCTTGTATGTGATAGATCATCTTCCTAGGCAGCAAGGCTCTACTGTGCCTCTCTAGCAGAGTGTCTCTATTTTAGGAGAAATTTTCTTCTCTGGCATCTCATCTTTCTACTGAGAACTGCCTCATGCTTGCAGAGGAAGTCAGAAGATGAATAAAATTCAGATTTCTGGCTGTTATTATTTACTTTTTTCTGCACCTTGTAAAGGGCTTCTGTGACCTCAGCACCTATCTTTAAATTTGAAATTTGGTGACTTCACCTTCTGAAGCCAGTGGAGATCTAGTTTAAAGTACTACTACCTTGATTGGCTTCTGTTGTGTTTCATCTTACAACTTATTCCAGATATGAGTTGGTACCTTTGTGGTTTTGCCTACCTGCCTTTCATGTGAGAATTATCCAATTTTATTGCAGGTTTTGAGAGAAATCTTCATTATTTTTTTTTTTTACTTTAAAAACATATGTGCACTAAAATCTAATGAGATCACAAAATTTATTTGCCATTATAAAAAACTTCTGATGTATTCTGTTTTTAACTACAGGGTGTTCCAATGGCTAATAAAACAAGTGCTTGTTACAAGCTTTCCTGATCATTTCTCAAGACATCTGCATTTCAAAGTCCAGTCTTCAGAGCTGTAAAAATAAAAAGATATCTCATGAAAAACCATAGTATCTAGTTAAAAGTGAAAATTACAGTTCGATAAGTTGAGGTAACTTTAAAAAATTATTAAAATTAACAGATCTCTCTTGCACTTGGTTTAAGGATTATCTCTTTGGTTTAAGAAGTGTCTCTTTGATGGTATCACCAGCAAAAGTAAAAAAGAAAATCTTCTTTATTTCATATGCTCTAACCAGTATTGTAGCACCAAACTTATTTCAGCAGTTACAAAGATAATTTTACCACTCGGTCTTTGTGGAATTAAAGTGCTTGTCAGAGCATTTTTTAATTAGTCCTACATGGATAGGTACATTGGAGCTGAATTTTAGGTGTATTTCTAATAAAGGCAGGATTGTTAGGGCTCATCATACTCATCATGAGACTGGTTTTGGGACTAATCCTTTTGTTGGGTTTTAACAATTCAGGCTGAAATTTAACAAAGGAGGCATCTAAAACTGAAGGGGGAAAAAAGAGGGAAAGGAAAAAAAGAATATGTGTGTGTGTGTGTGTTTGAAACCATGTATGTACTTCAGAGAACAGGCTAGGACATCATTTGTGAAGAAGAAAAATTATTGATCTTTTCCTTCTAGAATAGACTGTTTCCCAGTTGGCAAGATGGTGGCCTTTGAGTAGCAAAATCATCAAGATTCTTTTGTCATTAAAAAAAAAAAAAATAAAAAAATCTACTCAGTGTTGGCTAAGCTGATAGGCAGCTGAATAACTGTGGTTTGTAAGTACTCACAAGGGACTTCCTTGGCTTTAGAAGAGAAAATCTCAGCAGATCTCCTCGTGTCTGCCCACATTTGAAGTGCTCCCAGCTTTGACTGCTAACCAGCGTGTTCAGGCGCCGGCTTGACTTACAGCTGAGCAGCAGAGCCCAGGCAGCAGCAGCGGGGCCAGACCTCTCTGGCAGCTGCTGCGAGGCACAGGGAACACAGGAATCGGTCACATCACCAGTGTCTGCTCACAGAGCTGGAGATTTCAGCTCAGACTGGATCTATCAGAAAAACCACAGTGTTTGCTCTTGTACGTCCCTTGTCCTGTGCATGACGTTTGCATGTTCTGCTATCGAAAGCGTATGGTATTTCCCACCTGAAAAAATATGGAAGCTGAGAGATTGCTGAAGTGGATCATTTTGAATATGTTACTGTTGAACTGATCTTATTTAAATTGACTGCAACTTATTTTACTGTATCTGTTCAAAATGGAATACTAATTTACAAATAGTGGAGTAATACACAGCTTAAATGTTCAGTTACATGGGTTTTTTTAATTATACTTCATAGTTCGTTTTCCTAGTATAGGAGCAAGCTGTAAAACCTGAAATCATATTGCAAGCAATAGAGATATTGGAATTCACCTCAATAACATGAAACATCATCTCAATTTTTTCTCTAAAGATTAAATATTTGTGATGCCATTTATTCCGTCACCTCCCTGTCTGCTCCTTGAGCTACCTGGTTAGAGGTGTGCACACAGAGGGCTGCACCCCCTCACATCCCTGCCTGAGGCTCTCTGGCTCCTGTGGTTACACAGGCAGGCAGGGTTAGCTCAGGTACACCTGTGTTCTGGCTTGGCTTGCAGTTACTGAAGTGTCAATTAAATCCAAATGGGGTCCATCTGCTTTCTGAACTACAGTGACTGCTCAGAGTAAGGGGGAGCAAGGCTTGTATCATCACTTTTGGTCAAATACCCAAAGTGTTTGAGCATTTTTATTCATAAATTTTCTCAAGTTCAGTCATAATGAGTTAGACTTGAATTTGTTTGGAACTGAAAATGTGGGTAATTATAAATCATCAAAAAACCCCAGTGTAATCACTCTTTGTACAAAGAAATCATAGATAACTTCTGTGCATGTAAAAATACCATGGGCCAGTTAAAATCTTGTGGGTTGGGCAGTTAGTGTTCTGAAGTGTTGTTTTCACTCCTGAGTTGACCCACAGCTTTCTTCAGCAGGCTGCAGGGGTTAGCAGCTCTGGGAATTGAGCATCCTCCAGTGTCTGTTTGCTTTGTTGGAAGCTCATTTTTTTGCACACCTTGGTAGACAAGTTGTTCTTAAACTGGGATATGGCAGGTGTGCAAGGGAATAATGGAAGAGTTCATTAAACATGAGACTGTTTTCACTTCCCACTGCTCAGACAAACTTTTTTCCCCCTCAGTTTTCCTTCCCTTTTCTCCTGTTCTTTCCTGAGCTGATCTGCAGATCTGGTCTTTCTTGTGTACTGTTTCCAAACACAACTTAAGCAGTGACCTCCTTCTTCTTGTGCCCATTCCTGTCAGGGGCTTTAGTGCATGGCAACCTCGCCCTCATGCACTGTGTCCATCCTTTCTTCTGTTTACTCTTTTGTTTCTTGCACATTGTTTTTTTGTTAAGTCTTTGGCTTATTTACTTGTGTTTATCCTGTTTTAAGCAGCTAATCTTTTTCTTAATGCCATTGTCAGTAGTTTCTTATGCCTTGTTCTGAGTGTGCTTTACTATTAATACCAAAACATTCTGTAATATGAAGTTTTAAAGTGAACAAGGTAAACACAAAACTGACAAGTCCCCATGGTGCAAATCATGAGGCAGCACATGATAACATAATATTTTCAATGGTTTTGGTAATAATTTAGAATGATGAATGATTTCACCAGGTATAGGTACTATGACTCCTAGTATTTAATTGGGCAGTTTCTTGTATGATCCTCATTCTTTCCACTGTTACTTTAATGCCAGGTACAGAAGAAGTGTTTTATTGAGGTTTTATTGAGTTATTACTGTTTGGTTAGTGCTCATATCTAAATCAGAGTTGTGCTAAGCACTCTGCAAACATCTTTGAAGAGACAGTCTCTGCTCCAAGGAGTGGAGCAGATTAATAGTTTAGTTTTTTCACCTTACTACTTAATGCTGCTTTTTTTTGCACTCGTTCTTCTCTGTAGTAATAGTCATGATAATTAGGTAGCCAATTTTTATCTGGATTAAATGCAACTTCCCTGCGAATTAAAAAAACAAACAAACAAAAAAACCCCAACCCAGTGTGTCATCGGATTGGATAAAGATGTTGACAGACTCATGTTCAGTGAGACACTGCTGGGAGCTTGTGTCTAAAAAAGGAATATTTCCTTTTTTTAAAATGTTTGGTTAGAATCGGGAGTTAATTATAACTTTCCTGCATGTATGTTAGGATTCAGATTGCTGTGTTTTCAGTTCTACAAGTGTGCAAGATTATTATTTAAAATGTTTGAGCTGATGTTGCCTGTCCAAACACTGGAAGGGGCTTCTCTGACCCCTGTAAGGTGCATCTGGTGAAGTAAGCATAATGGAAATATTTCTTTTGTTGCCTTGGACAGATGAAAATATGCCGTGAACTCAAGAGACCACTGGTTTCATCCACTGTAGTTTTTCATCTTTACTAAAAGAGGTCTTTAGTAAAGACCTTATGACTTCCAGTCACAGAATGTCTGGAACACAGCAGTATCAGTTGCAAGAGATTACAACTGTCTTTGTTAATTGCTCTCTTGTTACTGCTCATTAGTGCAGTGCCTGTACTTCTCTCTCTACTCTTTCTCCCTCACCTTAGTCCACAGGGGTCCAGATTGTGGATTTTGCTGGTTGTTTTTTAATCACTGTCTATCTGCAGAAACTTGTTAGTCAGGAACCTGTCTGACAGAAAGTTGTCATTTGTTTCATCGTGACACCTATAGTAATGTTTGCTGTAAATCATGTAACATTCTTCCAGTCTTCTCTTATGAAGTCTTTATGCCTTTTTTAATATATCCCTTTTATCTTACAAAGCTGTTCATTTGGGCTTACCCATGTTGTGTTTTGCTATCCTTTTTTGATTTTTAGATTTTTTTTCGGGATGAAATACATTTTTGCTTTACGAGGCTTTTGTAAATGTACCTTCTCTACTAGTTTATTCCAGTCTGTAATAGCAGGGGCTTAGTCTGTACTCCATGAAAGCTTTGAGATACTACCTTTTATAAATACTGCAGTGAACTAGACTATTTCACTTTAAAGCTTTGATTGCTTGATGGTAGGTTTCAGCTTTGAACCCTCTTTTCTCTGTTTAATGATCTGGCTCGGGTTGTTGGACTGGTGCTGGAGTTGTCTGTGGTCATTGCTCTGGGTGTCAAATAGGCTGCAGAGTTGAACACTTTCCCAGAACATGCATGTGCATGGAAGGCCACTTAAAAGGGAATATTTTTTGCCTTGGCCACTTTGTTGTTATTTATTCTTCAGTGTTCACTGGTGCATTTGCTTGGGCAGGAATTTGCAGTGAGTTTTTAGAATCCCTGTTTTATTTTCTGCTACGTAAATCTGTGCTTTTTTTTTCAGCTGCCTTGCAGGAACTCCTCCTGTCAGATTAGCATGGTCTAGTGGTCTGAATCCAGGCTAGGAAAAGAGCCTTTAATCCCTCATCTGATGTTGAGTGCATTGATCCTCTCCTCTTCAGGATGCTGTGAATGGCTGTGAATGTATGTCCTTATTGACTGGCATTATGCTCCTCCAGAGAAGTTCCTCCCTCCGTTCAACACACCCTGGTGGAGAGATGGGAAAATCCTGTTTCCATGTCGATGTTCAAACCCATTCTCTCCTTCCTGG
The DNA here is from genome assembly GCA_013400435.1 of Pycnonotus jocosus. Classification (NCBI taxonomy): domain Eukaryota; kingdom Metazoa; phylum Chordata; class Aves; order Passeriformes; family Pycnonotidae; genus Pycnonotus; species Pycnonotus jocosus. Next base: position 161,512 of record VWYP01008906.1, on the reverse strand, counting down.
TCTTTTTGTCAGCATTTGCTCCGAGAGGTTCCTCAGAGAGTGAGGATAGTCTCGGCTGCAGAAATGTGTCAGAAGGGGCGGAAATTTCCACACAGCCCTACCAGTCAGTACCTCAGTGTCCCTCACCAGTGACTAGTCTCCCTGGCATTCTAACCTGAGTGTTTTCCCCAAAGAATTGCTTGACTGCCTTAGATTCCCCCTTTGTGAGGCTAGGATGATGTTCTGTTCACAGGATTAGGTGAGGATTAGCTAGTGTTTATCAGCGACTTGCAGATAAAAGAAGTGCTTTGTTTACATGTGTATCTTTTAGACTGTGTGGTCTTGATCACTTGGCAGTGCTCAGCTCTGCATTAGAGAAACATCTGATGTAGGATACTGTTATAATAATTGTTACAGAGAGTTACTAACATGTGCCTGTGTATTTAGAAGTGAATCCCGCTTCTCAAAAACTGAAGCATTTTACAATTTGAAAATATTTCTTTATTATTATTATTATTATTATTGCTGCCTTTAAATGTTTTGTATTAGTGTTGATGCATAGGATTTTTGTGGACATTCTGGAAATATCAACAATATTTCTGGCCTAATGACTGTAAGTACTTCTAAAGGTCGAAAGAAACACTGCCATCTTTCAAAAGTTACCTTCCTAGATGGTCAGACAATGTCTGCTGTTACTTCTCAATACCAAATATCCCTAGTTCATGAAGTACAGTAGCTGGAAGCCGAAATTCAGAGTGTCTCTTCTGCTTCTTTTATAATTTCTGAAAATAAAGTTGGAATCAGCTAACTGTCTTGCTGAAAATACATCTTGTTCTTTCCTGGTGATGTTGGCTCTGTGGGGCTTTCTTAGTAACATGAACAGATATGACTCAGAAGACAGAGAGAGAACAACTATGTTGTGTAGGAAGTTAAAAAATGGAGGTTTTTACCATTTTGTTTTGGCCAACACCACAGTCAAGCTGCAGTGCCTGCCTTTTTATTTTGGTTTTTTGTTGCTTCTTGACAGCCAACAGAACTGGAGCTGGTATCTTGAATTGGTCTTGACAATCCATGAGAAATCCAAGAGAGAACAAATGAGATGTTCTCAACAGTATGTGATATTTTGAAGTGCTATAATTTCTAGTTTTCGTAGCATCAAACTGCAGATTTCTAATGCAGCTTGTTTTATATTGCAATAGGCAAGATTAGATGGGTATTGCGTAAAATATTATTTTAATTAGGCCAAATTTAGATGATTTTGCTTTTGAAGGCCTTTCTTACATGGAAAACCTCTCATCAGGAAGAAGATGTAGTAGAAACTTGTTCTCAAAGTAAAATACAGGGTGAAAAGTACACAGTGAGATGAGGGAGGTGGGGGTACATGATAAAATTCCACCTTCTTGGAGCCCCTCTAACTACCTTCTCTCTTATTAAGTAGACAGCACTCTCAGGTCTGGTCCTTGTTCCCTTTGTCCTTGATCCCTGGGTTTCTGTTACTCTCCTCATCCCTTCCTCCGCCCTTATGTTTTCAAAATTACCACAGTCTATTCCCCTTAGGGAAAATTTCCTAATACTTGACTGCAGATTTGTTCTTTCATTCAACCAGCTCCTTTCAGAAAACATTCCTGTGCTCATTTCCCTGAGAAATTTTTGCCCATGACATCTTGGTTTTGAAATTTTATTGCATTTCTTTCAAGTTCCTTATGGAAGGAGCCAGTCCTTATGTGTTTGTGAAAGGCCATTTATATAGTCCCCAGACATTAGGTAGCCAGGCACAGTCTGTATGTAATACCATATCTGTAACCCTTCAGAAACCTTGTCTTTAACATATTATTTTTTGCTCCAGTTTCTCTTGGGTTTTACCCTCTGTTCCAGCCACTTTCCCACATTTCTTACTTTACATCAGTAAAATTAAAAATATCGTCTGCTAAACTAACATGGAAAAACTTCTTAATGTGTGAAGGAGATGTTGCATTTTGTATCATCCACTTGAAATGGTGTATTGAAGGAGAAAAGATCATATTGGTGGAGGTTGTGTAAATGTAATGTAAGAGATTGAACTTCAGACCACTAAAATTACAGTATTTTCAACCAACTTCAGTAGGAGCAGGAGCTAATCCAAAATTTTTCTGACCAAGGTGGTAGAATTTTATTTTCCATCTGCTTGGATAGCATCTTACTATGTGTTTTGCAGTCATATTTGATGTTCTGATGTCCATTCTGGTTGTGATTGTTCTTTCCAGATGTTCTGGGAACACGAAATAGATGTGGTTGCTATTTAGATAGGATGTTTGCTCAGTGCTTTTTTTACAAAATGCTGCTCTTCTACAGACAGTGAAACAGAATCTCTGTCCCTGGGAAATGCTCTGCAGAATTAATGGCACTTGAAGTCTTGGGAAATACTTGGTGTCCATTGCTGCCCTCTCTCTTCCTTTGTCTTCTCCTCCTCAGTATGTGCTCTCCTCAGTTTTAGCTTCCAAAGATGAAAATCTTACCCTGGTAATGTCTTGTGGCCCTGCTTAAACTGCAGGCTCTGTTGGATAGTCAGGTTGTATTCCAGTCATTTTCCCAGAAAATGCCCCAAGGAGCGGCATACAGCCCATTTGAAATGCTTTCCTGTTGATGTTTGTTACTACTGCCGTGGGATTGTTTAAGCATCCAAATTTTTTTGTTTGTTTTATTTTTAAAATCATCCCTTTGCACTGCTCTGAAAGATTTGCTGTAGAAAATTGGTGTTAGAATCTGGTTCCATGTGTGATTAGGGATGTGTTACTTCCTCTGCTGCCCCAGGGCAGGCTCAGTGCGGCATCAGGAGCAGCTCCAGCGTGTGCCATCCATGCTGTGCTGTGTCAGGAGCAGCTCCAGCGTGTGCCATCCGTGCTGTGCTGTGTCAGGAGCAGCTCCAGCGTGTGCCATCCATGCTGTGCTGTGTCAGGAGCAGCTCCAGCGTGTGCCATCCATGCTGTGCTGTGTCAGGAGCAGCTCCAGCGTGTGCCATCCATCCTGTGCCATGTGTGTGTGTCAGGAGCAGCTCCAGCGTGTGCCATCCATGCTGTGCTGTGTCAGGAGCAGCTCCAGCGTGTGCCATCCATGCTGTGCTGTGTCAGGAGCAGCTCCAGCGTGTGCCATCCATGCTGTGCTGTGTCAGGAGCAGCTCCAGCGTGTGCCATCCATGCTGTGCTGTCTGGCTGCCGTTCGCACCCGCCCACCGCTCCTCGGCGCCGCTCTCGGGCCCATTCTCCTTTTCAGGGGCTGCGGGAAGATGTCAATGAGAGGGGCGGGCCGCTCGGAGCTGCCGGAGCCATTGATTCCTGGCTGCCTCTCGCAGCACTCTGTGTGCGCAGCAGCACACGAGGCGCTTTTGCACAATACCCAGCTGGTGCCCGAGTCAGCATCTTCCAAAGGAAGAACGGGATTTTAAAAAGAAATAATAGCAGTCCTCTGTGAGCCGCAGTGAGTGCATGGACCTGAGCTAAATTTGGAAAGCTAAAGCTTATTCCATGCAATATTATTAGAATTATTTGTGTTTCTAAAGGCACGCTGACATACATGTATGTGTTGCTGGCCAGCTTTTCCACGTGACTCGGCTAGATCCAAATGCAGTTATTTATAGATGGCAGGAGCAGTGATGACATTATCTTACAGCACTCCAGTCCTGAAATTATAGCACTTGTGTGCAGGGAGACGCATCCAGGTGTCCTCTGTGCGAATTTAGGCAGGCTGCGCTTCTACAAATGTCCATAAGAAGAGTCACAAATTATCATTTCCCTGTCCCCCAATTCTTTTTTATTTTCAGACAGAGAAATGAAAGGTATTGAAAAATCAGTTTGGGCTGTGATTTCTACTGGCTTCTTCCCTAGATGCTTGTAAAAGCAATTAGCCACGTTCATTTTTATACCTCTCCCCTCTTTCATAGATAACCTCTTTCTACCTATGTAAAATGATAAACATGCCCCTGAAGACAAGGAAACAGCAATTTCTAATCTGTCTAAAACTAATGTTCGTAGTTAGGCTTTTAAATAGAAGCCTCTTGCTGCAGCCCTCTGTGTGCTTGTAGCTCAGCTAATTGAGCTGAGGCTGCTCCGTGTGCACTGGAGCCCTGCGCTGGGGCAGTGCCTGTGCCAGGGAGCAGCTGCTCCTTCCTGTGCACAGCCTCGCTGCTGGGGCCACACTGAGCCACAGCAGGGGCGTCACGTGCCTAGGGAAAAAACAAATATATGTCTGGGGAAAAAAAAAAAAACATTTTAAAAAGAGAAACAAGAAAAAAGATGATTAAAAAAAAAATAAGAAGAATAAAAACCAAAAAGCTGGTCGAGTTCACAAAGAAATGCTTCAGCACAGCTGGGAGTGTGCAGGCTACAGCAGAGCATGGGCACAGACAGCAGAAGGCAGTACTGCTGCTGAACACTTTGTATTGTGAAACTACAACTAAAATAATCTGAAGATCAGGGTAGGGTTGTTTAGATGTTTCTTATTTTACGCCAGCTTGAGTTTTCTATGTGGACCTAATTGTAACAGAGCACAGATGATTTGCTACTTTTGCTTTATTTATATAAATAAAATAAACATGGTGTATGTGGAGTCTTTAGGGGTATCAGAATGCCTTAACAAGGGCATCCGTGGCTCACAAAGTTTGCTCCGGTAATACAACCATGATTCAGGTGGGAAATGTCCATTAGCCCAAAAGACACAGCCAGAAGAAATGGAACTTTAAGGATACAGAAGGCCTTCTCTTGCTTAGATTAGTTACAAAGTTCCCAGTGCAGCTTGGGAACAATTATTTGGTATTTGATTTTGTTGTATTAATTGAATGTTAATTAATTAGGCAGTTCTCAAGAAAAGGTGATTAGTGATTAGGTGATTAGCACCAGAGGAGTAGAGCAGGTTGCTAGTAAAGGAAGATGACAAAGTTTGTGGGGTTGGTGGGACACAGAGGGGAAAAAAGAGAAATAATGACTCTGTTAGAAGACCACCTCATCAGCTGAGCAGTGAGATGGGGAGCATTGCTGCCTTGAAACTGCAATGCATGCACACATCTGTCTGCCTGTATTGTTCGAGCAGAAATCACTTAAGTTAAAGACTGCTGTAGGCTGAGTTTCTCTTTCCTGATGTCCTTAACTGTTTTCATGTTCTGCACTTAGAGATTATTTTATGTAGTTGTAACATTTCTTTCAGAATGAAGAGTACATGAAGGGATAGGGTTAGACTACTCCTAGCTTAGTTCTGTTCAAGTACAAGGTTTAGACAGTATGAAAAATGGTCCTACAACCCCCCAGCTTTGAAAGCAAGCATTTTTTTTCCTTCAGCAGTTATAGAGAAGTTGGCAAAGTTCATATTACACTAATCATACAAAAAAAAAAAATCTGAGGACACCTGATAAAACATTCTTTTCCTGTAAAAATATAAAATAATGTACAGTTAAAGCAAAGAGCAAGAACAAAAAAGCAAAAGTTCCTAAAATAGCTTTTGGTCCTTCTGAGTTCTGGCTGTACAGTGTTAACTTTGGAAACACGTTTCTGCTATAAATTTTGGTTGTGTGGTTTTTGTAATTTTTTTCCCCCTCCTTGAAAGCCTCTCCAGATGTTTTACAGTTGTTGTTTGAAAATGTTCCATGGCAGGCACAGAGACTGTGGGCACAGAGCAGTAACCCCTTGATGTGGTGGTTGTGGTTTTTCCTTGCAAAGAGAGGAAGGTGTATGATCCTCTCTGTTCTGGGACTCTGTTCAGTCACAAATGGTGTGACCTTCAGCACATCTACCTGCTCTCAGTTTCTTTCATCTTTAAAAGTTAGCCACTAAGCCATGTAGCTGGATGGCCACTTCAGCAGACTCTGCAGGAGCTCCCCTGTAGCTAAGAGGTCTTTTTGGGATAATTGTGAATACAAGCCAGATTTAAATACTTTCCCAATGCAGACTGATTGAATTTCCTCTGTTCACAAGCACAGATTTCATTTGATTCTAAAAGACTTGAAGAAGTCATCTGTGCCATGCCCCCTTGGCTGAAGAATCCATTCTCACTAGATCTGTATCTGACCTTTCCTCTGTATCTCCATTTATGGAAATTCCTCACCTTACCCCTGAGAGTATTAGAGAGTATTAGGATGCTCTTAATATCTAACCTGTGGGTTTTTTATCTCTACATATTGGCATTTCTGCTGTGGATATAATTAATGCTTTGTTACTCAGTAAATCAGAATACCGCTGTCAGTCTTCCCTCTTGAGAAAAAAAACCTCAAACCAAACCCACCAAAAGCTGTAATCCATGTAATCATTTTTTGCAGGATATATTGATAGGGTTTTTTCTAATCATTCTGATGACTTTTCTCTCCTTTCTGTGGCTGTACATTGTTGTGGGGTAGAGAGAAAGGAGCACTGTGCATCTCCCAGACTTGGGTCCCGCTCATGCAGCTGGAGAGGCTGGTTGGGTGTGCTTTGGCAGCACAGCACAGCTACTGCCTTCGTGGGCCCTCTGAGGAACCTGATCATGCTCAATTCTATTAGTGGCTATTGGTTTAATCGTTTGGTAAGCTTTAAGTTTCCTGCCATTCTGTGTTGTGTTCAGCTAGACCGAATTTCCCTTGTTTATTTATGAGAATGTCATGTTAAGCAGCACTTAAAGCCTGACTAAAATCAAACTAATCCACACTCAAGGTGTTTTGTCTGCTAGTGTAAAGAAAGTGCAGAGGTAAGGCATGATTTGTTTCTGAAAAGTCAATTTTGGTTGTTACTCATTTTTTCCTTTCTTCTTGGTCCTTTTGAATAATATGGGTTAGGTTTCCATGACAGGAAGCTGAACCCTCAATTCTGCAGTTATTCCTTTCTTTCTTTTAACGATAGACACTAGGTTTTCCCTCTCCCAGGCTTCCATCATTGTACTGATTGTGTAGGGCTTCCTTGTGTTCCAGCTGGTGTTAAAGTCGTCTGTTGGGTTCTTTCCTAGCACTTCCAGATGTTAGTGGTGGGGTTAGCTCAGAATTTGTTTACAGTAGTAATTGGAGGGCTGAGGATGGATTAAATGAAACACAGCCTCTCACCTGTAAGTCACTGCTTTGTAGCCAAAGATGGGTTCAAGTATGTCAGTCTCATTCTTCGGATGTCTGGATTATATGTGAAATCCGTTGATGACTAGAACTGGCATTACAAACAAAAGCATGCAGCAGTAATGAAAGATGCTGTTGTTTGAAATCTAAGCAGTGAAACCAACAATTGGATGAGCAAGAAAACAAGCAGTCTAATGCTGTTGGAGTGCATTTCCTTGGAAAGCCTTATCCAAGATTCACTTGCTGGTAGCCTTTCAACAATGTTGTCTTCTCTTTCTATAATGGGCTGTGTTTTCAGATGTGGCAGCTTGGGTAGAGCTAAGCCTAAATGAGATGCTTACGTATTTTATCTGGATCTGTACAGAGTGTTTTGTGCTTGCCAAATTGAGCCATTGTTGCTGTGTTTTGTGATGTATTACTTCAAAGTTAATGTAGTGAATCTGGTGAGATCCACTGCCAAGTTTTGGCAAGTGTAGAAGGAAATTAGGAAATCCCAGTTCCACTGAAGGCATGGGGTGAGGATAGCAGTATTCAAATCTGTGTTTCCAGCATGTACTGTTCAAGTTGGCAAGAGCCTTTGGGGAAGCCTACATATATATGTGTCTTGAGAGGTGTTTGTGAAGAATTGAAGATGTGCCAAGGCGAGCTGGAAAAATATTCAAGACCAGACTTTGTACATGGTGTCAGTCTCATGCAGCAGTCCTGAAAGCACAATGCTGAATAACTCTCAGGTTTGCAGTAAGGGTTTCACTGAATAAAACCCCTGTTAATTAACATGATACTACATTCAGTTTAATTAGGTGTTCCTTTCATTATCTATTTTCCTACAAACCTGCATGATTTTTTTTGTGTTTTAATTGTAATACATAATTGCATTATAGATCCTACTGGGGCAAAGCTGGATGTTTCTGCAGGACACTGCTGTAGCTATAGTAATGAAGGAGGCATTCTTGATAAAGGACATTATTTAGATAATAGGGGTAGGTAGGGGTAGGTATTTATCATGATAGGTATGATAAATGTGTATCATGTCCCGTCCCACAATGTTGAACTGTGGCTGTCAGCTTTGTGTTCCTGTTGTCATTAGCAGGGCAGTTCATGCCTTCCAAATGAGGATCTGAGCCAGCTGCCCCCTTGCTGTGCTGGGGAATTCAGTTCCCTGCAGTTTGCTGTGCAGTTGCTGGGCTGAGGGCTTTTTAAATCTGTGTGCCTTTGGAGGGATTCTCCTCCAAACTGCAGTTGAGCACGTTTGTGTTGGCACTTAGATAAAATCAGTTTAATCCAATGTACTTGGACATCTAAGCTAACATCACTGATTTTGCCTGATGGAGAAGAGCAGTGACAATCCTCAGGTGTTCCAAAAAAGCAGCCAGCTGGCATGCAAGCCTCTTGGGATGAGGTGGCAGCAAACACCTGGGGGTAAGCACTGGCTCTGTGTGGGCTGCTGTGTGCAAAGTGAGCTTCTGCTGGCAGCCAGATAGGCCTGGGAGGAGGGATAGACTCCCTGGGAACTGCTTGGAGTCCATGTTGAACAGCCAGACTACTGAGAAATTAATGCTTTTGCTTTGTTATTGGCTTTGTATATACTCCTGTGCTGTCAGTGTTGAGGCAGACACCGAGGCAGGGCTCATCTGTCACAGGGTTAGGCCGTGGAGCAGTGCCTTGAGAGAACTGCAGAGGAGGGACAAACACAAATCTCTGCTGATGGACTGTTACATGCTGAGTTTGTGTCCTTTTTGCTGTCCTGACCGACTGTCCGACAGGTGAGCCAGCCACTGCCAGGCTCTGCTGGAGTAGGCGAGGAGGAGAGCTGTGGGAAAATCAATCCTTGGAATAGTTTGGCATGACTGGTTTCTCCCTCTCTCTGTTTCCTAGCTCTTTAAAAGCAAAACAGCTCTTAAAACACAGGGAAAACATCTGATTTTCAGTTTCATGAAATTGTAAGGATTCCATCCTTTTAATACAATTGATGTTATTTTTCTAATACATTGAGCTTCAGGTAGTTAACATTTTCAATGTATTTTTCCAAATCTGATGCAGTCTCAATTTTTCTATGTAGAAAGAATAACTCCTCTAAATAACCAAGACAATAGTTATTTCCCCTCCTCTCGTTCTCTTCTCATTGCTGCTCCCTTTCCTTCCCCAGCAAATTATCTCACTGGGTGTTTTATAAAAACTGTATTTAGATTGCAGTCTGTAGAGGAGAGAGTAGAAAGCACTCAGTAGCTTTGTGTTCTACTTATCTGGAATTCTCCATGTAAAAAACCCAAACTTGTTTCTAAAAGCAATATAAAATTAATGGATATGATTGGTGAAAAATGATGTATTTTCTTATTCATGCTGTAAATATCTTTTCAGCCAAATGCATTTCCTTCTGAGACATGAAACCAATCTAGCGAGATGGTGCTGAACAGATAGTTCTCCAAATCAAACTCCTCCTTTTTTCCTAATATTTTCATTGCAGCGAATAGGAAATACGGGTCTGCCAGTCTGCCTATTGAACTATCTACTGCAGCTTAACTGCAGCAAGGAAGCAGTAATCCTATTGTGCTCTTCCAGAAGTCTCCCGGGAAGCAGAAGGCATTGAAATTACTGAGCTGTTGTCCTATCCCCTCCTCACCTGTCTTTGTGGCTGTAAATATAGTGTCTGCCTGTAAATAACAGTTTGCTGCACCTTTAAGCACGTTCCCTAACAAGAGGCAGCGATTTACTGAGGTGATAAGCTGTAACTAATACTAGGGTATCATAACAGGTAAATAGATTAGCACCGTGCCTCTCTGTATTTTGCTTTCTAGGGAGCCGCGGGCTCCTGCACTCGGAGGTGCTTACTCTGGCACTTTGCACAGCACAAGCAGGCAGTGCAGGACTGCAGCTCCCTGCTGCGCTGGGTGCAGCTGCTGAAATGCAGCGCTGCCTCTCTGGGCTAGCATTGACTGACTGCACACCCTGGTTTCTTTACTTTCTCTGGTCGCTGGTCCAGAAAGGGTTCTGACAGGCTGTACCAATCTTCTGTGTCGTGGCTATAAAATGACATTTGAGCTGCATCGTCAGCATCCATCGTGTAGTATTTGCAGGTATGCCAGCATCATTTGTTGTCAAGAAGTATTAAGTGGTTTGAGCAGCCTGGGCATGATCTGTGGCTTCCCCCAGCTCAAGCTCCTTGATTTTGCTCATGGAAGGGCCCCAGCGCTTACAAAGCAGTTGTGATGCTGCTGCTGGGTGATGGGCACTGATGGCTGTGAGGGATGGAAAGGTGCCACAGAGAGCAGTGGAGGCCTTTGTTTCTATACTGCCTGACAGGTTTTCGGCACAAAAGGGTGCTTAGGGGAAAGGAACAGTACCAGGGGATGTGGCCGGTCCTAATAATTGTCGCAAATCTTGTGATATTTGGCATGTTCTTAAAGACTTGGCTCCTAGAGGCAGGGGATTAAATAACAATTGCTTCCTTTCTCTTTCAAGCAAGGCTTAGCTTTGTGGTTGCAGAGAAATGCTTAAAATGTGACTTGGGCTGACTGGGGAAAAAAAAAGAAATTCTTCCAGCCTTCTTCTCCCTCCTTGTCCCCAGGATCCCTGTGTGGATACATTGCCATGTCTTATGACTTTTTTCAATGAAAGAATTTAAAACTATTGGACACATCCAGAAGGACATAAAGTGTTGCCAACTTTGGGTGTGTGGGAGTATTTATGAGTATTTTAAGGAGAGGTCGGTCACATTCTGTGCTCAGACACACTCTTGCCATGTCTGGTCTTCTTCAAAGAATAGGAAAACAAAAATGGGACTGGGTAGCAGCAAGCTGGATATCTGAACTGGTTTTTTTTCTCTTGCTTCCTTAGGGAAACCCCTTGGGCTAGTTGTAATCGAAATTTGTCATATTTTTAAATCTATATTTCTGCTTTGCACAAATGTGGAAGCTGAGGCTGCTGGTGTCTGTGTTGGTTTCTTAACGCAGTCGTCATTAGCAGATCAGTATTGATTTATTCCTATGGAAATAGATCAGTGCTAAAAGTAAAATGCAATCCCATTAAGAATGATGCAGGTTTTGCAGATGGAGAAAAGTAGGTCAAATATTGCACCAATCATCCCAGAGAGTGTCCCTTTAAGCCAAATAAATGTGTGAATACACTTAAACTGTCAGTACGTTATTTGATTGCCATTATTCTGCATCTTTTTGCATGAGCTAGCAGAGCCCTCTGTGACTGAACAGGGGTTGAAAGAAAATGTCAATTTTGGTGTATTAACCGGATTATATTTCACACCTGGGCTGCATACAGGGCTTCTTGAAGTGGGGTGTGCACATTCAAGGATTTTTCCTTTCCTCTCATTGCAACAGTTGAGTTCAACTTAAGCAGGAAAAGCGCATCATTGTATGCAAGGGACATTGTAGCAATGCAGCAGAGGAACACGATTTAAATCTGATCATTAAACTGCCGCAGCAAGGGGCTGCGAGAGAGACGGTGTGGATGGTCCATCTGCAAAATCTGTGCTCCTGTTGTACAAGGAGGAGGGGCAGAGAGGGAGAAAAAGCAGCTGCTTGGCTGTGCTGTGAGAGGGTGAGACTGACTGTTGGCACCATCTGTAGCTGTCCTTTGTGCTTGCTGCTTTATCTGTTCATTATAGTATGATACTGAAATTCTCGTGCTTTGAGTGTAAATGAGTTGAGATACGCCTAATACTGTCAGCATAAAAAGCAGTAACTAAGTACACTAAAGATGAATAGCGTAATCTGTAAATTCATTTTGAGTTTGTTTTATCTTGCTTGAATAGCCCAGGAAGTGATGTTCTCCAGAAGCCAGCTGTACCAGATGTGTGTTGGCAGGGTGTATATTCATCTCACAGAGCAGAGGGCAGAGTAGTGGAGGTGGATGGGGCAGGAGAGATGGGAGGCTGCCCCGTGCTTTCCAGCAGAAGAGGGCAGAGACTCCTTTACAGGGAGGATAGAGCAGGTCAGAGGGGAACTGGTAACTCCTAAAGTGGCTACAAACAGCTTTATTTTCATTCCATGAACACCAACACAGGGAAGAGAGTGATTATTATACATGGTACATGAGTTGAAATGTCCCGAGGGAGGAAAGGTTGAACCTCTCCGTAATGAGTGCTGTGATAGGGATGAGTAAATTTGCTAAGTTTTTTACCTACAGTCTTTTAGTTTCTAAAAACATGAGTCCTCTCCAGATAACTTGTGGAATAAAACCATCCAGCTTATCTTGAGGACCTCTTTGTTCTTTGATGGTTTACGTTTTCCCTTTATAAATCTGCATCCTGGATATTGGTAATAGTAACAACTCATTAAGATGTTTTCATATCTTCACCTCACCAAAGCAATGCTCTTATTGGCATATTCTTTTTCCAGGAGTTACACTGCGTTGTTTTTTTTTTTCCAAGCCGGTTTGGCTTTTGTTTGCAGATCCATGCCCTCAGATCCATTGGGTTGTTGCTTTTTATCTTACTTGTCAAGTGCACATAGGTGTGCAGAAGGAGCAACTCCCTTCTCCCATCACAGCCTCGTCTAAGATGGATGATTCCGTAGTAATTACACTGGGCTGGGAAAGTGCTCAGCATCCACTATTACTCATCCACTATTACTGTGTGATGGCTGCGTTAAGTGTTCGGCAGAACACTTTGCTCGCCTTTCCCCGGCTCAAGTGGCTGTGGCGAGGGGAGAAACCCTGTGAGGCAGGAATTTGTGTCTCCAGGCGGCTGGAAGGGGGAGGGGGCCTTTGTCACTGGCACATTAGTAATGATATGCCAGGGATAAAAGGTGAGCATAATTTGATCAAATGCTTGTTGACAGATTCCTTGGCTAATAGAGAAGCAGCTTAGACTGACACTCGTTGCTGGAACGTTTCACAGAGCTCGGGGGAATGCTTTTTGTAGGCTACATGTGAGACTGACGATTTCCGAGTGACCATATTTAGTTACATAAAGAAACGATGTCCCCTTTTTGCCACAGCAGAGCTCTAAAATGCCTCCCTAAACACCTCTCTTGACCTTCTGCTTGATAACTGCAATAAAATTACTACCTCTTCTTTGTCCAAATGCAATAAAATTACCGCCTCTTCTTTGTCCAAATGTGTGATTAATTCACAGCAATGGCCCGGGCTGTAAGTATTTTTCTTGTGTGGCCATTTAACTTGAGAAAATCCAATTGTTCCTTGTACTGAAAAACCATACTTGTGTGTGGTTTTGGTAAAGTGGGTTCCTTTTTCTCCCCCACAAATAAGACTTTACAGTTAGTCTCTTCGGAATTTATTCTATGTTAACAGTACATGTGAGTAACTACTGGGAAAAGAAGGTGATGTACCCTGAAATGATAGTTAGCTACTGCTTATGATTATGTTATTTGGTGAAAAGACAACCATTACAAAACAAAGACATGAAAACAGAAGCCTCAATTTTAGAGGATTCTGCACTTGTCTCTTTTAAATGAGCAAGCCTGAAATTAAATCTAGAGCTCTTACTACTCTAAACCACTGTGGCAGCTTGGGTTTTCAGTAGTCTTCTGGTTCTCACCCACCCATATAATCTGTTGATTTGTGTTCAGTTTGCAGCACCTCAGGAAGGCACTTAGTTAAAAATTAAACATGAAGCATTTTTTTGTTCCGAGGGTTTTGTAAAGCATCCTTTAAAGAAGAAAAAAGCCCAAGCACTTCCACTTGAGAAATTGATTTCTTTCCACTGCAGGATTTTTCAATTAGCCTGCACTTTGTTCCAGTGAAACTCCTCACTGTGTCCTCATACCTGGCTGACTTTTTACCAGAGCCACTTCTGATGCTGGAATTAAATAGGCAGCTTTGAGGCTCGGGTGGATGTTGCTGGAGGCTTCGGTGGGGTGTCTTGGCTGAGTGCCCTCCTGGGAGCCAGGTTTCACTTGCAGTCACTTTCTGGGCTGTGGTGGTTTCTGTAACAGGGCCTGGTCTTTTCTGAGTGTGGGTTTTCAGGAATAATGACCCCTTTCATGTCTTTAGAAGGAGTTGCAAGCTCTTCTTCCCTCTAAGAAATCTCTGCATTTTTGTAGTTCATAAGTGTGATTTTCTTGTAAGCACAGAATTACCCTCATTGACTACGAGATTAGGCACATAATGGAAATACACATTTAGGGGTTGTGCTGGGTCAGATATAGATTTAAGTGCCTAACTTTGTATCCATACATCATTCTCCTGTTTATCTATTCAAGACTGGTAGCTCATAGCAGTTTTGAAAATTAATTCATGCACATGGGTTTCTCTCCAATTAATCTTTGGAAAAAAAAAAAAACCCAAACAAAACCCAGCTGAACAGAAAAAAGATCTTTTTTTCCGTGCTCCTCTCTCTAAATGATGTCTTCTCTATGTTTTTGTTATGTTTCTATTGGTGTGAAATGAATTATTCTGCATCTTGCTTCACTTCAAACAGCTATCCCATGTCCTTTTGCTTCATCCATTCTTCATCTCTGTGCTGCTCAGACAAGTTCTCTTGCCCCTCCTGGTCTATTCAGAATGTTTGTAACTTGGGTAAAAATGTTCTAATGATACTGTAGGGCAATTACAGACTCAGTTTGATGGGATAAGTGTGTGAGTGGTGGTTCATGGACAAGCTTTGCACTCCTGGTGTCTGTTTGGCTTGTGACTCCTGTTAGAGTGCCTTGCCACCTGCATGGGCTGTGCTGGTTCCTCAGATGTGTGCTCACTGTCACTTGTTCTGTTTGCACAGCGCTGCTCTCATCGTGGTGTGAGGAGCTGGGACGGCTCTTGCTGCTTCGCCACCAGAAAAGCCGGCAGAACGATCCTCCCGGGAAGCTCCCCATGCAACCCCCCATGAACTCCATGAGCTCCATGAAACCCACCCTCTCTCACAGGTGAGTGTGGGCTCAGCCCGCAGCAGTGCAGTCTGGACAGCGTGCTGTGTGACAGACAGAGCATCTGTAATTACAGCAAGTGCTAAATAAACTCAGATTTTCTCTTTGCTATCATCCTGTGCGTTGTGAAGTGACACTTCCCTCTTCAAATCTGTGCTCAGATCAAGTGGGCTTGCTTTCAAGCTTCAAGTTATGCCCTAGAGATAAACTTGTACATTGTGTCTCTCATCAGACACTTTCCTGATATTTATTTAAATACATCTGGCTTTTTTTGACGTTGAAAACATTTCAGTGATGTTCTGTGTGTCAACCATCATTGGAAATGCATTGCATGCAAAGCAATTGTACTGTGGGTGTAGCCGTAGATCAGGGGATGTCCTGCACAGTCTTGAATGAGGTGAGCATCACCCAGCATTTGTGTTAATTTGGAGAGAACATGGACATTAAAGGACACTAAGAAAATGTGAAGCCTTTGATAACCAAATTACATAGAGGAGCACTATTTGTATTTCTTGTCTGCACAACCTAGGTCAAAGCAAAAGCTGGAGATAAAGTGTAGACAGGATTGAGCATTCATTCCATTCTTTATGTTTCTGGGAGGTTTTTCCAAGGCTTTCTTTACCTCAGCATCACATTAAAGACATCACGAATAGTATAAACTTGTTTTAATGTAGAGGTTTTTTGTTAGTAAAGGACTATGAGAGTCTAATTTAGAGTCTAAATTCCTTGTACCTAAGTTCCATGACAGCCTAACTAACCTGAACTTTGGTGTTAGAATGTAGCTTAGGGACATCTTTGTACCAGTGCATTTGCATATGCAAATTTGTCTGAAAACAACTTTTGAAGTCTGGGTTGGATATTTTTTCATTATTTTTATTGCATTTAAGGGAAGACCATGCAATCACTATGTCTTTTATTTTAGTCCTTGAGAATGAAAAAAGTCCTTTTTTTTTGAAGTATAGTTAATGCATCATCACTGGCTTTTCAGGGTACCTGGATTTCCTCTTTTTAGTTGTTTATGAAATGACTGATTTCAAACACACTTAACAAAAAAACCCACAGAAACTTAATGTTTTAAAATAATTTTACACTTGGGAGAAGCTTTTCAGAAGACAAAGTGGAATTAGCGGCCAGTCTGCAGAGGATGTGGTGCAATGTGTGTGCTCTCTTAGGTGTAGTTTCGTAGTTTTTAGATGCCTGATTCTCATTTGACCTTTCAGCCTCTGTTCCTCTAGAGTCTATAAAGTGAGACTATCTCACAGGGGCTGTGTGCTACATTACTAGATAATAGATAAGATAGGCACAACTCACTTCTTTCAGGGCAGTTTTCCACTGAAACTGTCACATGTCAAAAAAGAAATACTTTCTTCTACTAAACCTAAATACCAACATTTCCAGCAGTACTGGGTCATCCAATATTCTGCCTGTAGCAGAGCATCCTGCCTAGCATTAAGCAGTCCCTGCATATTTCTCTAGAGTATTGCCCTTGAAATGCTCAACTGGGGAAGACACTGGGAGTAATTTCTAAATTACTGCTCTTTACCTATGAGATGCCACTCTAGAAACAGAGTTTCTGTGGCTTAACTTCTTATATGCAATAGCTGCAGCAGCTGCTTTGGGATTTGGAATATTTGCATCAGTGCATTGGTGTGTGCTGTTGTCTGTAATCTAACCATAACTGTTAAAATCTCTCAAGTGGTACATGAGAATGAGGCATCCTGTGGCTCTCTGACTTCTTTTTCCACCTGCAACTGTTTATTTTCATGGATGTTTTGTAATCAGTTTATAAGACAGTAGTGAAGTATGGGGTGAAGAAGAATGGAGTTTTTTGTTTTAATTAAACAAAAGATGAAAAGCCATTAAGTACAGTATTAAGTACAATAAGTGATGAAGCTGTTGATGAAGCATCATTTGTGTTTGCATTCGATTACATTTGGGTCAAAAGCTTAGTATTAAAGTTCACAGTATCTTATCTCTAATTCACAAGACTTTTCTGTTAATTCAAACAAACAAGAAAAAAAGAGTGTGCTTTGTATTTTCTGAAAAAATTAACGTACCCAGCTACTTAAAGTTTTGTAAAAGAACTAGATATTAAATTAGAACAACCAAGAGCATATGCAAGAACCTTGCTTAACAAAGGCAATGTAGATATATGTGAGCTGCTGATTATCATTAGGCACACAATTAAATCCTTCCTCGTCATCAGACAATCTTGAGTACTCCATACAGAGCTTTTACTGTTGTTCCTTTTACTAGCAACAAAATTTCCCAGAACTCTAGTCAGGGACTAGAATCCTGATGTAACTGGCCCTACAGAAACACAGATGCTCAATCTCAAAGTTGAAACAGGGCTCAGCTATTTAAAATAAATTGTGACTCAATAATGTATCACAAGGATCTAAATCTAAGGATTCATATTTAATAAACTATGAGCACTTAGACTAGAAGTAATTCAGGTCTGGCCTGTTTTTAAGGACAATCTTTGATTTTCAAGAGTTAATTGAGCTGTGAGAGAAAACTGAAGTAGACTGATCAAGGAGGGCTTTCATAGTGTTACTGTTGGTTAAATGCACTTACAGAGAGCAGAATGGCCATACAAGGATGTGCACACATGCAACAAATGCTTTCAGAGTAGGGACTGTATTGTGCTAATTTCTTTCTAAATTTAGTTTTTCATTAACAGAATGATCAAGTGTTGCATATATTAAAAAAATTCATCTAAATACCTGCTGTCTAATGTAGGGCAGTTGATTGGATTGCAAACTTCTGTGTTTTGTGAACAGAATGAGCACTGGATTATCAAAAAGAACCTCCCAATCATAAGGGGGTTTTTAAGTGTTTGCAATCTAATAGTCAGCTCAAACTTGAATGTGAAATTTTTTAATTTATTTTTGCCTTAGACCTTTTTACTGATTCATGTGAGTAAACTTCAGTCCTATATTGAAGGACCAGTGCAGGACCTATCCACCTCCTTAATCCTGTATAGCTTCTAATTAAAGTCCTACTTAATGGATTTATGGGGAACTTAAGGAGAGCTGTTAGTCTTTGGGCTAACCCTTCTGCACAGGAGTGAAATTTCATGCTTTCTAGCTTGCAGGGCATAATATAACTGTTTGTGTTGTAGTTTTCCAATCTGACAAACTTTATGTAATAACAGATAGTACTCAAGGTGGCTGATTTTTGAATTAATATAAGTTCTTTGGCAAATGCTGTTAGGTAAGTACAAATTATTGGCATTATACACCTTCTGATACTTTGATGAAGTTCTTACTTAACACTTTATTACTTAATACTTAACACTTAATACTTTATTGCATCAAGTGGGGGACCTGTACATGTGTATCAAATTGGATCTTGAAGTGGGTACAGTTCCAATCAATCCCAGCAGGAATTGCACCCTAGTTCATTTTCACGTCAGTCTGACTCAGGCAAGCTCTGGGGGGCTTCTCATTTCTTGCACAGCTTGTAATAAAGCTTATTTGTGAACAAAACACCTAGAAATAGACAGCTGTTAGTTGCAGTTTAGTGTATTGTCATGAGCATCTCTAGGGCTCTTACTGTCTTCACTCTTGCTCCAAATTTTGGTCTCATGCATTAATTGCCAGCTGTCTCACAGTCAGTGACCAAAGGATGGTAATGCCTCTATAGGCCAGTCATGATTAATGAAAAATATGAAGATAATGTTATTTTTATCACAAATTACTTAGTGCCAAAGGTTTAGAGAAAATTGAACAGTAGATGAAATGAAGCATTAATTCAATCTTACAGTAGATGCGTTATTTATTACCATTAATGTTTTATATTCAGGCAGCCATAAATAGCTTTTAGTGGTTAGACTTGCTTTAAAAGAGTGTTTAAGTGCTTCTTTTTTTCCTTTTTTTCCCTTCAGTTTAAAACTTGACTAAGAGCTGAACTTTGAAACATTCATGGGAGCTCTTGGTAATGAATGGTAATTCTGTCTAAATTTTTGCTGGGTGGTGAGGACTGGCTCTTGCACTGTTAACAATCAGGAGTGAGCTGGTTATCACATACTAGTACAAACAGTTCTGTGAGGGTACAATACAGAAGTTCTGTAAGGGCTGCTGCCTTTTCAGTTCTGCATCAGAGGCTGTTTTGATCAACAGTGATAGTCACTTTGAAAATTTCTGGATGAGGTCAAGTGCAGCATGCTTCTATGAAAACAAGCACATTGTGCATGTTTTACACATCAGTTTGAAGCAGGGGATTGCTCCATTATGTCATGTGGCTCTGACATGCAGGGACAGTATTTGCAAAAGAATTCATAACTCTTGAGGTAAAAGATAAAATTGTTTCAAAGCCTTTTCATTTTTCTCATTGTAGAGTTGTGAAATAAATATAATTAGGGACTGAACAGATGGTAAATCCTAATATAAAAGAATATACCCCATAAAGAAACCTATATTACTTCTGATTCTGCAAGAGTAGCTTCACTGTTTTTTTCAGGTTTCCTTTCTGTCAAGAAATGTTAGAATTTACCATCAGGAGAGAATAGGGGAAGAGTTCAAAATCAAGAAATGTTTCTGCAGAAGTGGCATCTCTTAAAGAAAAAAAAAAAAAAAAAAAAAAAGAAAATTTCTTCAAAACAGTTTCCTTATACTCTAAGCATTGCAAAGACAAAACTAATTACCACTTGCTCCAGAGTGTTGTCCCAAGAGTTCTTTGTCCATCTTGTCCTCTAAGTGAAACTACTGATACTACTTCATCACTACATTATCACACACACTTACAAGGAGGAGGTGGAAGAAAACCTTGAGCCTGTTGAAGCTAAAAGCAAATGATGAGTACCTTCTTGAAAACTGATAAGTGTAACCATTAGCTGTTAATAATGAAATATGGAATATTTTCACATGAAAAATCTGCATTTTATTTTAGATAACTTTGTGGTCAGTTCTTGTGGTAACAGGAAATAAGAATGGGCAACTTGTTTTCAAATATATTTTTTACATGCTTGGCGAAAGGTGTAGGATAAGGATCATCTTTTCTTGTGTGTACAGCACTTTGCACAGATGTGAAAACAGGTCTTCTGTATTGATTGATCAGTCAAAATGAGTGCTGTTGTAATAAGACTAATATGTAGCAGGACTACTATAATTTTGTGGGATTTTTTCAATAAGTATGTTGAAGTGGCTAATATGCTATTTTTTCCTGTAGATGTTGTAGTCTTATGGTTTTAGTTTGTGACTTTTTTTTATTATTTAGAAGTGTTGGCTGATATTTTTATAAGTAAACACTAGGCAAATATTTAAGGCTGACTGAGGCAGAATCTGATCTTCTCAGCCTTTATACTCTCTATGTTAGTTTTTAAAATATGGCAAGAGCTTTGAACAGACAGGTATCATTCCCGTGTTTGGGCTGTATTGAACAGCTAATACCAGAAAATGTCTGGTCAGTTGTGATTGATGTTTAGTGATTATCACAGGGGTGTCATGGCTCTTTGCATGAGGTCTGCTCTCAAATGCAGGTGATACATGCTGAGTCTACATAATTTTCCTCTTCGAGCACATTGGGAAGGTACCTTCTGTCCCTTCTCAATAAAACCAACTGATTTCTGGTGACAATGGGGTTAAAAATGATTTAACTGTGGCGGCACCCCTGGTTTTTAACCATTTTAACACACGATAAGCGTGTGGCAACACTGAAAGCTGTACTTTGCCTAGCCCTTTGTTGCAAAACTCATTAAAATCATTGGGAGTCTTTTAACAGGATTGAGCACCTCTGGATAGGGAACATCAGAATAAGTCAGTGCCCTTCACCCTGCGCAGCATTAGGTCCCCGTGTGAGGTTTAGCAGCCGTTTCCAGGCGCAGAGGGGCTGGGGGAGGCTCAGCGCTGGCTGAGTTCAGAGTGAGGAGCTGTTCGCTGGGTGCCCGCGCTGTGAGCATCGCGCTCCAGCCTGCCTGCCGGGAGGTGACATGGCTTCTGAGCAGGGAGGGAGCTTACAGTCTGCCACGGAAAAATTACTGACACAAACTACGGCGAATACCTCGTCTTTTTAAACGGTTTTTGGATAATTTGGCAGCAGGATCACAGATGTGTATTTTGTCTTAAGACTTGATGTTTTTCTTGATGCCTTTTCTTTACATGTATCTGTTATTCATTCACGTACATAAAAATGTCACCCTCCACAGGATTTCTCTGTAAATAGATTACAAAAGCAGTGAATTCCCAGTGCTCGATTTTGTCAGTTGTTGTATTCCTGCTACTCACGTACACTTGGATTCTCGAGTCTCTCAGAATCGCAGTGAGGAGAAAAGGAAATAGTCATTACTATTTGCAGTGTTGGAGGGCTTTTCTAATGGTTTCCTCCCAAAAAAAAAAAGAAAAAAAAGAAAAAAGAAAATTAAAAAAAGGCTTAGCAATTCGAGCTAAGACACTCCTGGCTGTTTTTCGCTAGAAATGACAACAAAGCCTGCTCGGCAGACAGAGCACATCAGCAACCTGGGCAGATGGGTCGGTGACATTAATTAGATACTGGCAGTGCCTTTAGCAGGAATCAGTGGTTTCTTCCCATGGAAGGGCTGTTCCGGGGATAAGGAGCAGCGCACCAGCCAGGGCACCGTCTTGAATGTCCTCGTCTCCACCAGGCTGGGAATGCGGGGAAGGTACCACAGCCTGTTCGTGCTCTCAGTTCCCACTTAACGCGTCAGGGGAGATGCGATGTGACGGTTTGTTTGCCCGTGTCCCTGTGTCACCAACAGCATTTCCAAACTACTCTGACAGGCGGGCAGAGCGCGGACGACGGCTCAGGGAGACATTTCTCAGACCTGCCCCTCCGCCGTCCCTCCCTGGCCGGGTCACTTGCCCGGGNCTCCTCCCTCTCTCCCTCCCTTCCCGCCGTGCCTCTCGAAGAAAGCGGGTTTTTTTCTGTTGTCGGGGAGCGTAAATCAGCTTCATCTAAAATCTCGGAAGTGCAAGTCCATCACATCTTCCTCCGAGGCGCCTGCTACACCTTGCGTGAGTCAGACTGCAGAGCTCCCGGTGCCCTTCTCGCTGTGCGGGGCTGCTCGTGTTTCCCCCTGTCTCAGAGGCAAAAGCAGAAGTGGAATCTGCTCACGCTCTCAGCGGTTCCTTCCCCGGTTGTTGTAGCAGTCGCTGACCTCCAGGCACTATGAATAAACAGCAAAGCTGGGAACAAAAGGAGTCTTCTGGCTGCCATTATCTCACATTAACATAGCAGACGCGCTGCGGTGTGAACAATGCGAGTCTCATTCGCCGATAATCAGCGAGTACCCAGGCATTTGGATTACCAAGGCAACAGGCAATGGTAGAATACTGGGTGGGTGTGTTTTTTATTGTAAAGGAGCAGTCGGATATGGAAACCCAGGTATATTGATAAAGCAGAGCAGAAGGAATGCCTGGTGGCAGGGGGGGACTGAGGGCTCGGGGTTGCATTCCGACACACGTGAGATAAATAAGACATGGATGAAGCAGGTCTGTGCTGTGAGATGCAATAAAGATTAAACTGCATTTGTCAAGCTGAAAACGATCATAAGATAATTTCAGCATTTTGAAAAAGGTAACAGGTGGCATGTTAATAGCAGGGCTGTTACCGGTGGATTTTGTTACTGTAATCTGGGCTGTAGTAATGCATTGCATGGTCTACTTGTGTGACAATAGAACTGGGTGTGATGGTTTAATCTTTTTTCCTTTTATCAGATGGATGCTGTAGTTCCCATGTCAGACAATGTAACCCCTTCTGCTTCTATGAGGCAGGAGTGGGTCTCAGCAGCATTTTTGTTTCTTACCTGCATAGCTGTGATCGTTTATTCCACATGGACAGAAATAAGTTGCGTTATCTCTGTATCTTTGCATGTGCACACACGTGTGCGTGGACATACATGAAATCTGTACTGAAGCAGGACTGTGTGTGCATGCAGGGGAGATGTGGGGTTTTGCAGGCTCAAAAACTCACTAATTAATCTAATTATTTGGCCTAATGCATTTTTCTAATTTCAGGAGTTAAAATCTTCTGCAGTAACTCTTGCTGAGCAGCATGAGACTTGCAGGCATGGCTCTAAGTGATGACACTGAGTGTAGAGTGAGGCACCAGGAAGCACAGCAGCGAGCGTGTCACAGCCTGGTCTGTAGCAACCCAGTGTGAAATGGAAGGCAGCATTCCCGCCTTGTGCAGTCATAAGTCATGCAGGCCTCACAGGCCTTGTCACAAATATAAAGAAAAAGTTCAGGGCTTTCAGCTTCCAGAGGTGCTTTGTGTCACCTGCTGAACTGTCAGCTCGATTTTGTTGTCTCGGTCTCCACGCAAACGCCTGTATTGTGCATATGTGTGTGGCTGCATGAATGGTTATTACAAATGTGTGTGTGGATATTTAAAAGAGCAGAGGCAGGGGGTGATAGCCACCTGCTAGCAGCAGGGGCCATCCAAACCACTGAGCTGATAAATGGCTTGTTTCCTCCACCTTTTGACTGCTTCACCTGCATCTGCTAACCTAGAAGGGATTCAGAGAGCTTCTGTGTTCTCATATGGTTTGCCAGAAGAAGGAAGCCTCCTTCTTTTTACAATGAATTATGAAATTTCTAACTGCTTTCAGTCTTCCTTTTCATGGTACAGGCAACATCCAGTACTGAAACAACACTTGAGGTAATTCTTTCTTGATAGGCAAGGACTAGGTATGGGTCTGCTATGCATTTGGAGTTGGGAGAATCAGAGCTTTCCAAAGGATCAGAGAACATATTCATCTAGTTGGAAAGAGTGGAGGGAATCAACAGACTTGAGAAATCATCATGGGATATATTTCAGAACTGTGTATTTTCTTTGTAAAATCTGGATCTTTGTAGTCACTTTAAGAAGTAGAGGGAAATAAAGTCTTGTAGAATACTTCCAAATTGGCTTTTTTCATTTTAACATTACATAAAAACACCCAGTGATTTGGATGGGGTTGTGTTTTAGGCGTTAGCTTAGTGAAATGCAGGATGGTGCCTTAATTTATGCCAATACAATTTAAATGTCTTCAAATAAAAATGCAAAATAGAGGAATGTATTTGAGGAAGGTGTGAATCACATAGGTGACATCAATCAAAAGCTAATTCTTGCTACCTATCCAAAGTCTTATTAGTATACAGCTGACTACACCACCCTCTTGCTTTCCTCATCTTGAATGTGAAAAGTTCAGGGTACCTGCACACAACATCAGCTTTTAGTTTGGTTCTGTACATCATGTGTGATGTACAGAGGTGCTTCTCTTTGTTTCCTTTACAATATGTCATCGATTATCCTTGCTGACTGTAAGTGGTCTTCATGTTCTTTCCATGGCTCTGCCATGTTCCTCTGTGTGAACAGATGACAAATGGCAAAGAGTGGCTTACAGAGCCTATGGAAAGCATGGCACAAAAGGTCAGGGGTAACTCAGTTAAATTTTGTGGGTTTTCTTTCATAGTAATGTGTTTATAGTAACTGTCACCTAGACTATAAATTAATGTTAGGTGTTCAAGTTGAAACACATTTGCCAAGTACTGTAGGTGTATGAAGATGGTGCCATGTATCTCATGTGGAGAGGTGCTGGCTTTGTTTCTTTGAAAAAGAATCTCAATGAAAAATGAGAAGTGTGGTTTTTTTCCCGCAAAATATCTAGTGGTTTTCACAAAGAAATAAAAGCAGATCTCCAGAATGTTTTTGACTGGCAGTAAGCAAGAACAAATTCTGGCTTTCAGTTGTCACAGTGGGGTTTTCTCAAATTAATACTCAAGGCTGGGGATATTTTCAGTGGAACTTTGACCAAAAGGAAAAAAAAAAAATCCATTTGATCTGTAATTTCTGAATAAGTTGTCAGGGATTCATTCCTAGCTTACTGAGTTGTTAGGTTTGCATGGTGCAGTGCAAATACTCAATTTGAACTGCCTTTTTGGTATGAAATACTAAAATGCTTCAGAAAGGACTTAAGCTACTTTGTTTCCCAATGCTTTTTCCCAATTTCTAGTGTTAGGTTCATGGTGGTGCCCTAATCAAGAAGGCTTGCAAAAGCTACATGAGTGTGTTCTCTCAAGGAATCCAAGTAAAACAAAAACTAAATCTGAATGAAAGAAGTTGAGCTGCCTAGCTTGTGAGACAACCCAAACATGAAACTCATGTCTTGGTGCTTCAGTTATCAGGGGCTTTCTTGCCTGTTCTGACGGTGGGATTTGTGATACTTTTCCACTGCTGATGCATCGGGTTGTAGGGGGGAAAGAGGGGAGCAAGGAAATTGTTATGGTTTTGTTTGGAAATTGTTGTGGTTTCATTTGTATTAAGGTAGTGTCACCTAGAGGCTCCAACCAAGAATACAGGCAAGGGGTGCTGAGCACCCTGGGCACACATGAGCCCAGAGGCAGAGCAAGGTGCAGACACAGAGAGGTGCCATCAGGCAGGAGCAGACCAGCAGCCCCAGTTTGGGGTTGTATTTTGCCTGTTCTGATTTTTGGCCGTGTGTTATTGCAAAGTCGTGTTTGGCATGTGTCGTTCTCTGACACCTCACACCTTGGCATGAGATGCTCTCCTCTCAAGGTGTCCGTGGGTGACAAAAGATGATTTGGGAGAAATGACAAGTCAGTGTTCCAGTGGCAATTGCCTGCTCATCTTGGTGTCAACTAAGAAAGTTAGGATAGAGTTGGTAGATTTAAAGGTTTGTGTGAACTCTGTGTGTGTCACCTACCCTTCAGGTGGGATGACTGTGCTTCAGAGGTATTAAAGACCCTGCAAAGCTGGCTTGAGGGTGAGCAACAGAAAGGAGCCATTGAAGGCCCAGTGGTGAGAAACTTGATTGTCAGTGGTTGGATTGAAAAAGCTTTTTTGGAAAGTCAGCATCTGGTGCAGTAGTTGGTAGATTTACAGTGTTTAAAACAGAGGTAGATGCTTTATGAAGGTAGTATTTTAGACACCTGGCCCTCTCAACAAGCGATGTGGAAAATCAGCAGGAATGTGTAATTCCAGGTTTCACCCTCCTCCACAATGTGTAAAGTGCCAATGCTCTAGGGATGCATGCTTCACTAAACCATCTGAATCTTTCCTTCCTCAAGGAATGAAGACATGTAAACAGAGTATCAGATACATATACAATTGCTTTAGTGACAACATAAACATATTTAAAACACAGAAAATAATGCCACAAATCATGTATAAACTACAATAATTCACTTATATTAATTTATTCTAGAAAGGTCACTTGTTATTAAGCAATTTGTATTAGAATTAATTATCAGTCTCTGTCTGACATGAAGTCTGTAACTTTTCCTACAGACTGGATATCTGCCTAGTACTGGGATTAAGAGAAGCTTTTTAGACCTAACTACCAATGTACTTCTTCAACGTGAGTGTTACATTACTGGTGGGTTCAGTACATTTGCCAGTAGCTAAGAAATCCTTCCTCATTGCTTGATTGCAGTTTTGCCACATCAGAGTAGGGAAACATTACTTTGAGAAGTAATTTCCCTCCATTTTTTCCTCTTTGCTCTGTGGCTTCCTCTGCTGTTTGGCCTTTAATGCTGACCAGTAGTATGTCTAGGTTCATTAGCACTATTGTAAATTTAGTCAATACTCTTTTAGTGGGCTCCAGCTGAGCCCAAACTGACTCACTGCCCTCCAGGGTGCAGTGAGAGGCTTAATTACCCTTGTACAGTTCAACAGGAACAATGTCATGGGCAGCATTTCGCTTTGGCTGAAGAGGTTGAAGCTTCTTTCTTTATTGGCTGCCATCTTCAAGTTTAAAGAAAGGGATTTCAGGATAATTCACAGCTCTGTATAATAACAGGGGAAAACCACTGCTCTTTGCAAATGAGAATCGGATTGGTCACGTTTCATTACGGTACTTACATGGATTTCCCTTTGATGGTGGGAATATTCCTTTGGGTAGTTTTAAGGACAGAAATGGAAGTTGAAAGAGCAGAGTGGAGGGACAAGTAATCCTGTAGTTGAATTGCATGAGTTTCATCATCTCCTACTGCTTGAAACCAAGGAAGTCTTCATGTGATGGAGAAAGGGTGGGTATTGTATCCACTATGGCAAAAGGTGTACTCAGACATGCATGTAATTGGTGATGGGCCAGAGTGAGTGCTGGGGAATGCAAACCATGAGATTGCCTTGGATTTCTTCTCATTCTTCTCACTATTTTTCACTAAGGTGAAACTTGAGTGATGAGGTTTAGGACAGTAAGTAGATATTAAGCTATTTAAGTTCATATTCTGTGAGGCACATCTATCAGTATTTCAGTGTTGCTATAATTTCTGTTAATAATGTTTGAGATTTAACACTAGGTGCTGTGTTGGATAATGTGGCAGTCACACGGTTCAGTGTGCACAGTGACTATTTCTCAACAAATCTGTAGCTTATCTCTTTTTCTGGCTTTTTTGTGTGATGGTGGAGACTTTATTATTTGTCAACAGTGTGGTTTCTTAAGGTGTCACCCATTTTAACTGTAATACAGTAAAAATTGAGTGATTTAATCTGAATTTATAATCAGGATGAAGTGATTATATAGTCTTTGAGAACCCAGTGTGGCCTTCCACTGAACAAATGATCTGACTCTACCACTGAAAACTATGGAGGAATGTTATATGAAATCTCTTCTGCACACTGTAAAGGAGAGAAGTGGGTAAGAGAAACATGCTTAGGAGGCAAAGAAAGTGAAGTAATAATCATAACTTCTTAACAGCAGGCTGAAGCATTACTCGCTCAAAGTTGGTGTGTTTACAAACTGTACGGCGTATTTGCATTAGAAGAATCTGTAGTGACTCTGTGGTTTGATTCCTGCCTGTCATTACCCTTCTTATTTACTCATACACTTGCAAAATATTTGCCTTGCTCCTCAGGTTTTATTACCTGTCCACAGCACATCAGTGGGGAATAGAGAGAAATGTCTGCAGTGAGTCCTTTCACTGCTTATGTCATGGAGAGAGCTTCTTTGTAGTCACTGAAGCACATGAACACTCATATGTGCCATAAATATCCAAACAAATCACAGAGCAGACATCATCAGAAACAGTCAGAGAAGGAAGTAAAGTAGGAGGCATTATTCAGAGCAGGATAAAAGAGGAAATCTTAATAGCAGTCACAAATTCTGGGTTAGTCATCATTTGTCTCCATGCTGGTAGAGGGACTTGCATTGCGTCACTTGCAAATATTAGTCACTGAAGGCATTGTCTGAGCCTCTGAGTGAGAGGGGCAAGATTCTGAGAGAAAATGTTTTAAAGGAACATGGGCTAGCAGGACTCAGTGGTTGCAAGGTGTTCAGTATGCCTTTATTCACACACTGGTTTATATGCATGCTGTCAGTGTAAACATGATGTGTCAGGCATCTTACAGAGAATTGCCATTTTCCATTCATTTTCTCTAATTACTTGTTAGGGGAAATTGTTCTTTTCTCTAATTTAAATTTTTGTGTGATTTTACTGCTTGATTGAATATGGGCATTTTGAAGCAAATAGGTCAGTTCAAATTCACAGTTATGTTCTAATCCATTGCTGATGTGCTGGCAGAGCATTGTGGAATTTGTTTGAAATTTCTGAGCTGTTTGTGAAATGTGTTCACTGCTTCATTTACGCAGTGCTGCTGCTGTTATTGCATGATTTGTTACTTGGGACAGAGGCAGTTTTTATCACACATGTGCACTCCTTGGGCAGAGCAATTCCTGTTCTTAAATGATTCACCCTCAGCATTATGAACAGGCTAAAGAATGAACACAGGTAGTCCTTGATTTTGGCTGACAGCACAAAAGGAAGGAGTGGTCCAAGCCTGGACCCCTCCAAGTCTGGGGTCACAGGAGAGTGAGCAGGCTTTGAAGTGTGTTGGTAGAGTGCATGTAGAGCCTGTACAGATTCTTTAGGCAAGTTAGCCCTGGATAGAATTTTGGTGATAGTTGGTAGTTAAGACAAAAATGCAGTTCTTGATATAAAATACAAAGCAATGGTGTTTAAAAATGAATGAGCAATGTGTGTCTGTTAAATAGTGTGTGTGTATATATATATGTATATATATTTATATATACACACATATCTATCTATATATAGAGAGAGATACCAGATGAGGAAAGATCACCTAAGTGAGTGTGTATATATATGCAAATTGAAATCTAATTTACAAGTTAATAGTACAAGAATGAGCAGATTACAAGTGGAATATATTTTATGGTCATAGGGTTGATAGTTACTATCACTGGATTTAAGATATTTCATTAATTACACTGAGTGTGTACTTATCCTGGGCTCATTCTGAAACCTGTTTTTATATGAAAAGAACTGTAAGAAATGTTTGCTTGTATCTGGGGACAAAGCTAATGGAAAAACCCAATCCTCTCATCCACATATTTATCTGAAAGATGTGTTGTATATCTGCAGTTGATTTTCTAGAATGCTGATTAGCTAATACCGTTTTTGGCATGCAGCTTATCCATCGTGTGGGAGAACACTATCTGAATTTCAATTTACTTCTCAAAATCATGTTGAACTGCTATTGCTTTAAAGGCTCTTCTGGCCATTTGGGGACCCACTGCAGACAGTGGAGCTGCAGTCTGGTCTCAAAATCTAATTGAATTGATATAAGGCAGCTGAATCAGTGATTGTTGAAAAGTTTGAGATGAATAGCAAAAAAAATACATGCTTCTGAGTAACTTAGTGTCCTTGTTTGAAAGTCTGCCCCTGAGTTTACTTGGACTTTCACTGCTAACAGACCTTTTTATGGTAAAAGCCCTGTGCTTCAATATAGTCAAGGAATTCGTTCGTCCTGTGTGGTTTGATATGATCACATTGCTATTAAAGAAACTTCATGCCTCTGAGAATACTAAGCTAATAGTGGAGGAGGAGTGGAGAGTTAAGGTAATGTCAGATGTTAATTCCTTTGTCACCACCAGCAGTTTGCCACAGTTTAAAGTTCTGAAATCTCACCTTCCTGAACGTTTGTTTTTTCAGTGATGGGTCTTTCCCTTATGATTCTGTTCCCTGGCAACAAAATACCAACCAGCCTCCAGGCTCTTTATCAGTGGTCACCACAGTATGGGGTGTGACTAACACCTCTCAAAGCCAGGTAAGCTTCATTTTTATGTTTTCTTCCCTCTAGATATGCTTTTCTGCTAATGTTTGTAAAATTGAAGATATTTTGGAAAATCCTCTTGGGATCAGTAGCAGTGTCTGTCTTCTTTGTTGTATCTGATGCATTATTTTCCCAGTCATGTCCTCTTTGGTGGCATTGAACAAGAGGTGTCTGAGAGCTTCAGTCAGTCACTCCTTTGGCTGCATGCAAATGTCAGGCTTGGATTTATCTCATATTTTGCACTGTGTGGTTTCAACACTAAAAGCATGGGTTTAGGGTGATCCCAAACCTCTTGGGAATTCAGACTGAATGTGAAGAGTTCTATTAAATTATTTTAGCTAGATTCACCTCATGACAGTTGTTGATTTTAGCTGGGGTTATGTTGCAGTTGTGGGCTGGTGAAATTCAGAACCAAGTCTAACCCCACACTGAGTTTGCTAACTACCAATTTCAGGCTGTGTTCTTGCCAGTCTTTCCTCTTAGTGCTGTCTAACTTTGCAAAAAATTTCAATATAGATTGGAGCAGAAGCAGGGCCTCTTGGTCACCATGTGAGGGCCATACTTCCTGGATTTTCATTTGGTTCTCTCTACTCTTAACTCTCTTTTTCTTCTGTGTTGTATATTGAATTATACAATACAAAAAGAAGCAGCTTTTATGAAGAAGTTACCAATTATTTGTGATAGTGTGCAGTCCCAGGGATGTGGCATAAATTAAGCACACAGACAGTCTAGCCTTTGCTTACGCCATAAATGAAGAGCTCAAAACACATCACCATTTTTAATGAGTGCAAATGATACATAAATCTAACCTGTCTTTTCTAGTTCTTTTAAACCAAGTGGTGTTAGATCCCATACAAAATTTTCTGAGGATTTTTTTGTTTTAATTTTGGTAAGAAAATTGAAAATGAAATTGTAATGGAATGAGCCATCTGAAAAAGAAATTATTCAGAAGCCAAGTCATATAGATACTCACATGGTAGTTATGTAAGCACTGGTTATGGCAAAATCTTTCTTCAAGAGGAAACAGTTATAGCATGTATAACATGTTTTATTATTGTTGATTTCTTTAACACCTTAAAAGAAAAGGTATCCCATCTGGGGGAGAAATATCTGAGTAAACATCTTGGTCTATATATTGGCCAGAAAATGAAAATATAGTTTCTTTTACATATAAAAAGGCAAAAGGAGAGATAAAAAAATACTCAGAGTTCTGTTCTGTCATGAGAGTACTGTAATGTTACTTGAACTCTTCATGGTACTTCAGAGGAATGTGCAATAGAAGGCAAAAATCTCCTGCATGAGGAAAGGAAATGCTTCTTCAGAGTCACTGCAAGGGAGCAGTGAAACTCTGGGACATTAAGCTTGGTTATGGCTGTTCAGAGCAGATTGGAATGAATGTCAGGATTTCCTGTAAGTCTTTGTGCTCTTCAGGGGAAAGGAATGAGCTGGGCTCACCAATTCCCTTTCTCAAATGCCTGGAGCTGTTGAGTTAGTCTTCTGCAAAAATCGTGACCACTGAGTTCATTCCCAAGTAGGAGATTTTTCGGGAAATCTTATGCGGGTGATCCATGAACAGCCACACTTAAATCTCCATGGAAATCATAGCAATTTGGGGAAAAATCCTTTAAACAAGCAAAACAAGTCCTTTTATACAGAGAACAGAGGACTCTTTTATAAGAAGCAATAAAAACAATCAATAGACTTTTGTATGCTATTTAGAGAGTTAAGAATAGGTTCAACTACTGAAATATGTTCTTTCAGTTTTTCTGTCTGTAGTACCCTTTGCATTGTGCTGGTGGCCCTGACTGCTTCCAAGTTACTTCAAAGTCCTGCACCAAACAAACAAACCAACCAACTAAACCAAACAAAAAAGCTCTCACCCCCTCACACCTCCCACCCCCCCCAAAAAAGGCATGTCTTTTGTTGTAGTCAGATTAATGGTCGTGGCATGGTTGTAGCAGGTCTTTCTCATAAACTTTTCTTATAAGCATATTAATTTGGGGGCCATCTAGTTAAAAATCTCCTGTTTGTTTGGAAATGGCAAAAGGAGAAATCACCAGGAATGTGCACCTAGACATCAATGAGGTCTGTGCTCATTAGAGTTCAGAGTACAGGGGGTTATGTTTTAATTTAACAACTGCAGCAAATCAGCTTAATTTGCTTGAAGTAGTTCAAGGTACAGCCTCTTACTCTCATGTTTCTTCTTGCAGGTGCTGGGAAATCCAATGGCAAATGCTAACAACCCTATGAACCCAGCAGGAAATCCCATGGCTTCTGGGATGACAACCAGCAACCCTGGAATCAATTCCCCTCAGTTTGCTGGACAGCAGCAGCAATTTTCAGCCAAGGCAGGCTCCACTCAGCCATACATCCAGCAGGGCATGTATGGGCGACCCAATTATCCTGGAAGTGGAGGTTTTGGTGGCAGGTAAGATTTCCTTCTCCGAGGTGGAAAATGGATGTAAATACTTGATGAAGCTTGTTTTAGTGACCTGGCAGAAGTGTCATGGGCTTATTTCAATTGTATAAGGTCTCGGTAGCTATTTTCTGCTGGTTAACTGAAGCACATACTGCTTTTACAGCTTTGGAAATCAGCTGCCCAAACTGCAAAGAAATTCATCACCGTAAATGGAAATGGCTTAGGTCAATCAATTAGCTCTAATAAACCCCCAAAATAAAGTTTTAATTAAGAGAGATGTTAAACAGACCACAGGCTTAGGAATGATTAACATTTAATAAGGCCAGGATGTGAAAGGTATTGATGATATAATTTCTACGTGCATATGGAGGAGTAAGCTTGAGTATTGGGCGAAGTAATTTCCTATGTAACAGAATTTTTCTGCCCAAAGACTTATTCCACAGCAGGAATTTGAAAAGAATTGGGAATGAAGATGTTTGTTAAAAAGGATGGTCATATTGTGTATTTATTTTTGGGAAATAAGTGCTGCATTAGTCATATAATCCCGAGATATTTGTAAACAGGGGTGGTAAGGGCACTTAACTGAAACCACTATTTATGGTCCCAGTGCAAAGGCTGCTGAAGAGACTGCTGCTGTTAGCATAGGCAGTCTGGTGTGAAGAATGTAAGCTTGGGACTCAGAGAGTTTATCTCTTCCTTCATCTCTGCCCCTGATCTACTGAGTGACCTTGAACAAGCCAAAAAGTTTCTTCAGCTTTGTATTAACATCTCTAAAATGGGCACATTGTATTGGACCATA
Source organism: Pycnonotus jocosus (assembly GCA_013400435.1). Classification (NCBI taxonomy): domain Eukaryota; kingdom Metazoa; phylum Chordata; class Aves; order Passeriformes; family Pycnonotidae; genus Pycnonotus; species Pycnonotus jocosus. Next base: position 128,408 of record VWYP01008906.1, on the reverse strand, counting down.
TTCATAAAGATGTTTGATAACTTGAAGTGGGAAAGGCATGGTTTGGCTTAGGTGGTTTATCTTAGGATCAGTGTAAGAGATGGATAGGCACTGCAGAACACACTGTGGGATCCAGTGGAGCCGATTGTGTTGGGTCTCTCCTGGCCTTTCTGCTAAGGTTCAGGGAGAAATGCTTTTATGGTATCTTGAACACTTGCCATAATTCACCACTGAGGCAGATTAATGTGCTGTCCTGGAGCAAGTTTGCTGTTCCTGCTCCTGTGTATTTGCCCCTACACTACTGAGAAACAGAGCTTTTACTCTCAGGAGTTCAGGAAGCTACAGAGCTGCAAAGTTCATTGCCCCCAAAGTGACTGCTGGCAATGCCTTGCAGTCCCAGTGGCAGCCCTGTGACTGTTGCACCTGGGCACCAGGTGTAACCTGTAGATGCAACCCCTATCTCCTGTACACCCCTAATTACCTGGCCTGCTGGCTTTCATTAGTCATTGATATGTGCTTTTGGAACAGTTCCAGGTGGGAATCACACCAGCATCCAAAACAGAATCCACCAGGCACATCTTAATTCTCTCCTCCTTTCTCTTCTTCCCTGTTAGTTATCCTGGAGGCCCAAATACCCCTGCAGGAATGGGGATTCCCCCCCACACGAGGCCACCAGCTGATTTCACCCAGCCAGCTGCAGCTGCTGCCGCTGCTGCAGTTGCAGCTGCAGCTGCTACAGCAACAGCTACGGCTACAGCCACTGTGGCAGCCCTTCAGGAAACACAGAATAAGGACATGAACCAGTATGGACCGGTAAGAGAGTAACCCTTATGTCCTCATACCTGCTTGATATGGACCATTACAGGGAATTGGCTGTCCTTCTCACTGTTTTGTTTGTTAGGGTGCCTACTGTTGGGGTTTTTTGGGTTTGGGGGGGTTTTTTGTGCATGAGCATGGTTAGAAATGCTTATGAGAAACTGCTGGAATGTGGGTATGTAGGTATGAGTCAAGCCCCGTGTTTTTCCTGATAAAACTTGCCTGACTGTATTTTGTAGTTTTGGGGTTGCCTCTTAAAAAAAAAATGTGAAGATTTCTCAAAGTTACAGCTGCATCTGACATGATACATTACTGCTGCATTTTTCCAGCCTTCTAAATTTGAGTCCCTAGTGAAATGTTCTAGAATTCTGCAATAGGTTTTGTAGCTCTTGAACAATGGTTTGTTTATGCAGTTGGTTGTTTGGGTTATTTCCCTTTAAACAGGGAAACAACAATAGAAGAGAGATTTGGTTTTTAATAATGTTGTCTATACAGGCAGCTATGTGAGACATGCATTTCCAGTGATCCATAACTTCTAGCATGCTATGACTTCATGGAATTTTTTTCTTAAAATAAACAAGGGCTTGATCAATTCAAGTTTTCCCTCCTTACATTTTTTACTTCTCTGAATTCTGAAGTATAAGAGTCCATATGCCAGGTGATGAAAGCACAGGGTCTTAGAAACTGTAGTGTTGTGCTCTATTTGCACAGCCAACATCCTAACCTGTTACCTTACAGTGCTGGATCAGCCAGTTGAAACAATTTAATTTCTCGCCTTAGACTTACATCTGTCTTCTACTCTTACGCCGTGTACAATTCCAGTTGGATTTTTATTATAAATAACTTCACTGCCCATCAAATGTTAGAGGACATTAAAGGAAAATGCGACATAAATCCTTCCCTTCTTCCCTTCCCCAAAAGCATGTTCAGCTCCCTCTTCCCATTTTATAAATGCATGTCGCATTTTATTCTTTTTTTTTTTTTTCTTCTTCTTCCGTTGAAGGTTTGTTCCTCTTTCCAGATGGGTCCAACCCAGGCTTACAACAACCAGTTTATGAACCAGCCTGGTCCTCGTGGTCCTGCTTCTATGCCAGGCAACATGAACCCAGCAAGCATGGGAGCAGGAATGACACCTTCCAGCATGAGTGGGCCCCCCATGGGCATGAACCAGCCTCGGCCTCCTGGAATGAGCCCCTTCAGCACCCACGGGCAGAGGATGCCTCAGCAGGCCTACCCAGGCCCACGGCCCCAGTCTTTGCCCATACAGGGCATAAAGAGACCATACCCAGGAGAGGTAATAAAACAAAGGATCTTTTGTGTGCAGTGTTCCTTTGGCTGCAGGTTGCAACATCCTGGGTAATGTGTGGTACACATCTCTTGAAGATAGGTGCATCTTTGTTCCAGCTTTGGTAGGAATGCAGCCATTAAAATACTAGCAGGAGCATCTCTTCCTTTTTAGCTTCTAAAGTATTCAGGTTGACCCTTGCTATGTTCGTCCATATGATGATCATTAAGTCCAAGAAAGGTCCCAAACCAGGATATCATTCTAAGGTTCTGATGGTGACTTTTGGATCTTAAGCAGGCTTCCATCACAGGAGTGTAGTCTTTTAATGTGGCAGCTTAGAAGAGACACTGAGGATTAAATACTTCATTTTAGCCCAGTAGATATCTGGTCTGCCTTTTCTTGGACAGTTTTATTTTTGTAAAAAATACAGGACAGACATTGTACTGTAACACCAGTAGTAATAGCAGTCATTTTTCAGAGAACAGTTGCTTTTCAAACTTTCTGAGTGCTGATTTGCATAGCCACCAAGATGAATATAAATAATGTTGAACTCAAATCCCTCTCTGTCAGCATTTATCTAATACCAGCTTATGTGGATTGTGATAAGGTCCTGTGCTGCTATAGAAGATCTGAATGGCTTTACAGGCAAAACTACATTGCCATTGACTTGTATTATGACAGGGCAAAATACTTAGGGTTAAATTTTTAGAGAAATTTAGACAACCAAAGACGTAGACAAATGAGCTTTTGGAATTAAAAAGCACCAGTGTGTTTTACTCTTCAAGTTAGGATTAATTGGGCAGTAGAGGCTTTTTAGAATTCCAGCAGCTCCCAGACACCTACATATGCCTAAATGTTTTTACAAATCTAGCCATCACTTAGTAGCTTCAGAGATCATTTCGTGGAGAAATTCTATATTGAACTGAGACTTCAACAACAGATGTAGAGCTCTGAATATTATGATACTGCCCTGACAATAATAATGGTTCTAAGAGTTTATAGAAAATGCACAGCAAGGAGGACCATGGCAGGCAGAAAATACAGAAAACATTTCTGCCTCAGCTACATTTCTTTCCTGCTCTGCAAACAGCTTTTTTCCTAAATAACTAATCAGAAATAAAAAAGTGATGTGCTTTTGCAGGAGTTGCTTCTCTTGGGAGGCTTTTCACTCTGTAAATACTGCCACTTATTTACAAGCAAGTTAAGAAAACACAAAATGTGGCTTGTTCACATGGTTTTTCATATTTCATGTTTTAAGGATGACTTTAAATCTCTTTTTGCTGCTTCAGAATCAGGTTTTTCATTGTAAGTGAATATGTTCATGTTTCCAACAAGTCAGTTCTGAACAGTGCTGTAAATGTTGCATGTTTGTTGGGCTGGAATTCTGCAGGTGATATTTGCCTATTGTTATTGAAGGGTTCATTTATGGAAATGTCTTTTTAATAAGTTGATTTTTCAAATTGACATTCTACTACCTTTAGAGTTCTACTTTTCACTATTTCAATTCCACACCCACAGCACAGTCTTAGCTAGAATCAGCAAAGTGTTTCTGACTAGTAAGAACTTCTCTTCAGATGCTAAAGTATTGCTGAACACTCTGGCAAGAGGCCAGCAGAACAATTGGGTTGAAAAGGCAAGCGTGGACAACACAGCTTCTATGCTCTTGCCCATTCCAGGGTTTTATTTTTATTTATTTATTTATTTCACTTTTTCTTTTTTGTGCTTCCATTCTACATCTCAAAAAGGAGCCCCAGGCTTGGGTGTGGTAGATTTTGTGAACGTTGCATCTGGTTGTAGTTCTGGTTTCTTGAAGCACAGTGCCTTTTACAGTGTTACAAGGCTGTTACCCCACTTTGGTTTGCAAGATTTTTATGCTTTTAAGAAGTATTCACCTGAAGGGGTTTTGTTTGTTTTGATTGTGCTGCTGAACGTGTGCTAATAATCCATACAAGAAAGCTGCTTGCATAAAACATGGCTTTGTCTTCTTGTATCCCTGTCCTGAAACAGCCAAATTATGGAAACCAGCAGTATGGACCAAATAGCCAGTTTCCAAACCAGCCTGGTCAGTACCCCACTCCCAACCCTCCACGACCCCTTACGTCTCCCAACTATCCTGGACAGAGGATGCCAAGCCAGCAGAACACAGGGCAGTACCCTCCTCCAACAGTCAACATGGGGCAGTATTACAAGGTAGGAATTCTGAGATTATCTTGTTGCCTTCTGGTGGCCATTTATTAATGAAGTCACGTTAATGGTTTCATAGATGCTGCTTTTATGTAGTTAAAGGAAGGAGAGAGAAAAACACTTGAGTTTTTACTAGGGTTTTTTGGGTATCACAGAATTAAGTCTATCAGCCGTGTTGTGTTGCAACTTCAGAGCAGTTCATAAAGAAAATTGGATGTTGCTGCAGCTCATTAGAGGCTTTTACAAGAAAATGTTGGGTTTGCTTTAAAAATAGCTTGTAAAACGAAGTACCTAATGGGATTCAGGTGTACTATTTTCACCTATTCGTGATCCCTTGCAAGAACGCAACTATGGAAACTTGTAATAAACAAGTTCCACATTGCAGCATTCCAGTTTTGGACCTACAGTGGTCACTGTTGGATTAAGCCAGGCCAAACTTAGAAGGTGTTCCAGCTGTAGGTTTCATCTTTGAACTGAAGTTTCTGTGACTTTTTTCAACATCTTCCTCCTTTTGTCTCAGTCTTTTCCCTTTGTGCTGCTTGTTTTGGGCAAGAGCCAGAGTTGTTAAAATGTTGCCTAAAACCTGTTTATGGATACATCTTGAGCACTTTGTATTCTTCAAACTGAGGTTGCACTGAGGGCTGCTGAGGTTTACCACCTTTGAAATGCACACAAAAGTGATCTATTGCACACAGGTACTCCAGTGAGCATAAAAATGAGGAGGACCATTGATCTTCTGACCTACTTGAAGCATTAGCTGTTGAAGTATCTGGACTACATTCTGAATTTGAATGTAGGCTGAAAGAATCTAAGTTGCCCAGTGTTGTTGAATTGGAATTGTTTGGTGTGATTCACACAGAAAACACCATTAAAAAAAAAAAGGGGAAAGCAAACCCCTTTTCTGGAAAGCATCTTTTCTGTGTGCAACTACAGTGTCCACTGTGGTACCCAAAGCAATGCCTGTTGGATCATGGCAGCTTTTGCACTGTCAGGAAGAACAGGAAGAACAGACAGATCCTCTGTGTAATAGCTCCAGTGCAGTCACTCATGCTAAAGTAACTGCAGAAGAGCTCCAGCAAGTTTTTAGGTGGTAGATTTTTAAATACATTTTATGTGCATTTATTTTGAATGGGGTGTAAGTTTTTTGTTTACCAGATGCTTCTGACAGGGAATTTGTTTCTTTACAATGTATCCCCTGTGTTGTATTGAAATATTGGCTGTTCTGGAAACAGTTAGGAAAAAAGGAGATCTTGTTTAAAAGGCAGATTATCCTGGTTAGAGGGAAAATTCCAGAGACAAAACCTGAACTTTTGAATTGTAGTGATTGTGCAGATAGTAACTGTGTGTCAAAGATAAAACCCAAAGATGGCTGGAAACTTGAATGTTTATGATTTGAGAAGGCACCTCTCTTCTTATGTACTCTCAAGTGTCTTGGGTTAGCAGAGCAGCATTTAGATACAGAATCAGATTTGAAGTCACAGTGCTTGGGCTGTCTGTAAAGATTTTCATCCTCTGACACTCTCTTGTGTTTTTCTGCTTATGGTACATGAGCCATGCAGTTGCAGTTTTGTTTAACATCAGCTTCCTTCACATCAGGGTTGTTATTGGTTTATTCTGTTGGCTGCAACCATCCCCTTAATTATAAGAAACCAAACCAAGGGTGTTTTAATGCATAGCTACTATTCATACTTAATTGTCCTTTTTCTGTCTTAGCTAGCAGCAAACTAGGAACAGAATCAAATTGCAGGTGCACAGAATAAGAAACATCCCCTGGCCCCCAGGGCTTTAATTCTGAGTACAGGAGTTGAACAAGGGTGGAAGAAAGGATAGATGGAAGTAAAAAGGACACAGACTGGCTAATGTGTGTGTCTTTGGATTTTGAGTTTTGTGTAGACTTCTGTGCACTGGGGCTATTTTGGGAGGAAGGCAGAGGGCTGGATGGGCTGTGGTGCAGTGGGAAAACTGAAGCAAATGGCTGGTGTGGTTTGGAAGGAGCCAGAGGAACACAGTAAACCTTTTAGCAGCCCTGCTTGTATCTGGTCATTGCCTGAGTCAAGCTGGCTGGTGTGCTGGTTTCAGTTCCTGCTTTGCTCTCCTGGTGTGCCTCTTCCCTGAAGGCCTCATGGCACACGCTGTGGTTACTTCTCCAGGAACAGAGGGGCCTGCCTCCCTTGGCTGTTGTCTTTGGTATTTGATAACAGTGCTCTTCACAAGGCTTATTGATATTCTTGTTTCAAGACTGCAATAACAATGTGATGTTATTTATTTTCTAGCCATCAAGGCCTGTACCTGTGGCAAATTACCCTCATTCACCTGTTCCAGGAAACCCCACGCCACCCATGACACCAGGGAGCAATATTCCTCCATACCTGTCACCTAACCAGGATGTCAAACCACCATTCCCACCTGACATTAAACCAAATATCAATGCTTTACCACCGCCTCCAAGTGAGTAGCAAACAGAATGTCCCCACAGTCATTTATTGTTCCTCTGCTCTCTGCCACATCCATTTCAGAGTCTGGAAAGAAGCTCTGATTGCTGCTCTGGGAGAGGCTGGAGTTGTTAAGTTGTAGTAGGTGAAATGCACAGTGTAGGCTCACTTGAGCCAGTGCACAGAAGAGAGAAAGACTGCTATGCTCTTCTGAAATAGAATATCAGAAAAGTTCTTCCAGGTTAAACTTGTAAGGATTTTACTCCAGAATTATTCCTTTGATATGCTTCCTGAGGAGAAAACACTTGATTTTGGATTGTGTTGTGTGTGCTTTGTAGGCTTGTTTATTGTATGAACTTTCATTTGGTCTATTTTGTTCAAGGACAAAGCCATTCATTGAACAACACTGCAGAGTAGGATAAAATGTGAATATTTATAGCAGTGTCTCTATTGTGATCCATACAGGCTTCTTAGGAATATTCAGTACTGTGCCAGAAATTGATATATGTTCCTTTCAAAGCCACTCAACGTCACAGCTACACTTGGCTGGGAACAAGACAGGAATAACAAGAATTCTCTGACTGGGTGCTAGCATGAGATGTTTGAGGTTTTGGAGTGACTGATGAACAATAGGAGCTATCATTTACCAGAGAGCTGGGGGAACCTTATGTTTTCTGTAAAATAACTGCTGCTGCATTAGCACTTTGCAGCTCTGTTTGGAGTTCAGGATAGCTGAAAAATCAAGTAGAAGAAGATGGGCTGCAGTATTATTTGGGCAAGAGCATAGGATTTAAAGCCATTTGGACTTCATAGATCAGCTGTCAGTTACCTCAAAATCTCATCTTATGGGCTCAGATAGTAATTGGATACCAGTGTCCTTGGTCATCACATGGTTTCAGCTGATGGAACTGTTGAAACTAATTGGGGAATGTTGGTCCTTGTTCAAAGCAGGGAAAACAAACATTGTCACAGTTTGACATTATGAAGAGATTTGTTTTCAGTCTTCTGCCAACAGAGTAAGCTTGGACATAGAACCTATCATGTAATAAAAACCAAGAATTCTTGCCATGCCTGATTTCTGTTGGTGGCTGGAACGCTATGGCCCTGATGTGAAGTGTGTGACAATAGAAGACCGCTGTGCCCTCGCTCTCAGTTTGAGCCTTGTCTCTTGTATCAGTCAGATGATAGAGTTACTTCTGATTGTATTTTTTTTGTGTGTGTGAGCCCGCTAAGTTAGAGCCAGTAGCAGATCACTGTGCACTTTGTTACTATTCTGTATAAATATACACATTGTTATTGCACCGCAGATGCTAAAGGGAAAGTTCACGCTTTCTCTCCCTCTTCGATCCCAGCCAACCACAACGATGAGCTGCGCCTGACGTTCCCTGTCAGGGACGGGGTTGTCCTGGAGCCCTTCCGGCTGGAGCACAACCTGGCAGTCAGTAACCACGTCTTTCACCTGCGGCCAACTGTGCACCAGACCCTGATGTGGAGGTGAGCTCAGCCTTGCTGCAATGAATCCTGCAGCCCCTGAGGGAGGGGTGGCAGGCCAGAGGCACTGCGCTTCCATTTGCCAGGAATTTCACTTCCAAAATTGTAGCCTAGAAGTGTAGGAAGAATGTCCTTTCAGCTCACAGATACTCTAACCTGTCATTTTCCAGAGACAACATGTTCTAAAATGCTTCACAATTTGAATTGCGTGTCCTTGCTGATAGCTCATAGCATGCAGTGTCTGAAAAACCACTGCAACCATTGCATCCTTTCTGCTCTGGGTGGAACAGGAGTGGGGTTTCCCTGACCCACACCATTACAAACTTACATCTGGAAATCTGAAGTCTCAGGAGCTTTGTGACCTCTGAAACGTTAGATGCAGGAGTAGCTCTTCAGGGCTCTTAGAGTTTATGCTTAAATTAAACAGTGCAGAGTTATCTGATAATGAAGAATAACCCACTTAAGAGTAAGGACCTGATTTAGAAGCTTGGTAAAATAATTTGGAAAGACAAGTGCTTAAATTCTCCAAACTTCAGAAGCTAACTTGCTAAATTCCCCTGTTCTCTGACTCCACCAGTGAGCACAGCTCAGAAATGTGAGACCATAGCTTTCCTCATACAAAGGCTTCTGGGTTTTACTTACCGTGAATTCTTATTTCCAGCACAGAGGCATAATTTCCTCGGTGGTACTTTCCTGTATTTAATGTAGCTCTGTATAAGTGATTCTGGGGTATGTTTTGATTGCACCATGTTCATGGAGGGGCCTTAGATCAAATGACAGTCAAACCCTTAACTTTTATTTATTTATATATTTTCAAATACTAGAGAATAATTTTGTCTTCTTGTTTGGTTTTTCTCAGAAAGTATCTCTGTGTTTATCCTGGCTGAGCCAGGATAAGCATTGCATTGTCTTCTCTGTGGAGGCTGGTTAGCTGCTTCGGACCTTGCATGGAGGTTGCTTACAGGTGTAGCTTTAGGTTTTGTTTTTCCTGTGAGGATCTTCTTCCCATTCACTGGAAGCCACTGGAGAGTTGTGTTTTCCTGGTGTGGAGAGTGTGAGGTGGGCAGAGAGATGCTCACTTCCCTGGGGTGGACTCTGACTCTAGAGCTGAGGCTTGATGCAGGGTGCAGGAGTCTTTGCTACCCCAGTGCCCCTGTGCCCTGAGGGAGCCTGGGGCTCAGGAAGGGAGGGAGATTGCAGGCAGACCACATCCAATAATTAACACCTAACTTTGAGGTCAGTTATTGCTTACTTGCATTTCATTATCGTGGAGTACTCGCAGCAGAGGGAGTTTTGGCAGTTATTTGCCAGTTCTTATTAATAAGTAATCACTGCTGGGGCTTGTGCTGGCTCATTCAGTAGATTTATAGTGCTGCACTGAGGCATGAGGCTGTTTCTTAATATCTGTTCTTTCTTTCCTCCTTCCCTCACCAAACACATAGGCTTTATTTAAACTTATTTTAATGAAGACTCATAGGTAAACTGTGCTCAGGTCTGCTGTTTTGAAAAGCTTGTTAATAGTGGGGAGAACGGATAGTCCTGTAATGAAGTAATTTCACATTTAACTCAGAGCTGGATGGATGCCAGAAAAATGAATTAGTCACATGTGTGGATGGATTTTGGTTTTTATAGAGAATGGTGGAACCGAGCCAATTCTCAATATTTTTCTGCCACTTAAAGTGTTTGGTGAAACCTCTCACGTGTACACACATAATGAATAGCGATGCAAGTATTTTCCTCCCCATGGGAACTTTTCATGGTTACAAGAAACAGAAAGGTTGAAGGCAGAGAAAATGTCTCCTTGAAGCTGGTTCAGCCTTTACACTGCTGTGTTATTAACAATGTCCCATGGTGGAGACACTGTGTGCTGAGAACACGAGGCTCTGCTGAGCTCTGGCACCACTGTGACACTCAGCAGGCCTGCTCACCTCCTCTGCTTGGGTTTGATATCAGAGGTACCAAGTCTGGATCACTGTGCTGTGCTCTCTTGAGGTGAGAAACTGAGTGGAACTTGCAGAATGAGCTTTCAGAAAATGGTTAATAAAAAATTGAAAAAAAGCCTGAAAAGACTTCATGTAGGCGGTTTATGTTGAAAGTTTGGGTAATTTGTATTCTATAACTTTATTTTTAAAAAATGCACATGTTTGTGTCCACTGCTAAATCTTGATGTTTTGAAATCCAGAAAAGATGACATTGAGTGAGATTGAAGTCTGTAAGGAAAATGGCAGTCAGGGTGTTAAATCTCCTGAATGAGCTGCTGTAAGATCCTCTGGGATCTTACAAAGATGTCTTCTTTCAGGCAACATGGATTTTTCAGGAACGTAGATTTTAAAGTTTGAATAATAAACTTTGAGCTGTCTTTTGCTGGCATGGACAACAGAATTCTGACATTTCAGTACAGTTTTCTGTGTTCTTTTAATTTTTTTCTTGAAATTGCTCATTCCTAACACAAGGTTAACATACATTTATGAAACTAAAGTCATAGTCTCTACTCACTTAATTTTTGATTAACTTAATCTCAGCCTTTTCATTTTTTGAAGGTGTTATAGAACTATACACCTGAGGAGCTAAATAGTGAGTGGAAGTTATTATAGGGGAGATGGTAGGAATTCATGCCCTGAAAGAAGGTGTAAATTGGATAGATTTAGTCCACAGTCATGTTAATTTAGAAACACAGAAGCTGATTTTGGTGGGGGTGAGATATAGGAGTCATTTTATCTTAGCTGATTTACTTGTTCTAAGGCAGGATTAGCTGTACTTATATTTTGTCTGACAGGCATTCATTCAAATGCTTTTTTAAGTGCTCTGAGGTAGTGAAGAATCCAGACCTCCAGCACAACCCACTGCAGCATATTGCTTTCTCATTCTTAACTCCTAACACAGGAAGGACCTGCCTGATGCTGACATTCTCCTTTCTGCAGGATGACTCCATGGTCTGGGTTTGCAAAGAGGTTTGAAGTGTTTCCTTGAAAAGTGTAAAATATGAACAACTCTGGGGCATGCTTGCATCATTAATTCATCATGACTTGCTTCTGTTCAGGGCTTTTATGAAGGATGTTATATCCTTAATGGCAATAATTCAAGAAAAATAATCTGATTGATCAAGAGAAATGTTCCTAACATAAAAACCATCTCCCTCTGCAGTGTGAAAGCAAAGTTAAAGGAAGATTTATTGGTTGTTGTGCAGGTCTGACTTGGAATTGCAGTTTAAGTGCTATCACCATGAAGACAGACAAATGAACACAAACTGGCCAGCTTCAGTCCAGGTCAGCGTTAATGCAACCCCACTTACCATCGAGCGTGGTGACAACAAGACATCTCACAAACCTCTGCACCTAAAGCACGTCTGCCAGCCAGGGAGAAACACGATTCAGATCACAGTCACAGCGTGTTGTTGCGTAAGTACCCCGGCTCAGGGCTGCAGCTGCTGATGCTGAGTCTGCTGTTTAGAGCAGTTTGCAAATGTTGCCTTAGCTGAAAGAGCTTTACTTTCATTTTTTTTCCATGCCTTTTTCTGGTGAGGTTTTTACTTAATGATGTTGACACAGTCAGAGTGCTAATATGGAAATTTTTGCTGCCTAATTGTTGCCGAATGTAGTGGCGTCCTTCCAATGTCTCTGACAAGGTTCTAGGGGAGGAAGGGAGTTTTGCCTCCTACCTTCTCATGTGTGCCTGTGTAACAAGGTGGCTGAAGTCTCTTGATGTAGAAGTAGATTATTGCGATGAAGACTGTTGATGGTAGTATTTTCATTTACACAGTGTATTAAACGGTCTTTGGTTTGTCATGAAAACATCAACATTGTAATCACTGGTGCTGGTGATGATTTTTCAAATACCTTTTCAGATGAAAAGCTCATATTGAATGACGTAATCTAGACCATTGAGCTTTCTCCTTTTCCATGGGTTAATTACTCTCAGGATTGAGTACTGTATTTTTAATACAGACCGTTCTGCAAATCCAGTCTGAGCTTCTGACTGTTCTCTTGTCACTAACAATAAAGCAAGCTGCTAGCTCTCACAAGGTCATAGTGTGAGGCACTTTGACAAGATGCCATCCACTCATTTTGCTTTACTTCACACGGATGTTTCCCTGCATAATGTCATTTATCTGGTGGGTAAGAGCAGGGGGCAGCATCCTGTGAATCCACAACAAGCTCTGTGTTGGGTAAGAAGATTCAGCTGATTCCAGGCACATCAGTTGCAAATTGCTTTCGCAACTTCCAAGTAGTCTGAGGGCAGGCAGGTAGGCTAGACTGTATCAGACAGTCCAAGGCTTTAAAAATAAACCCTGATGTCAGAGATTAATATGTCAGCTGTGCATATACTGAATATTAAGGAGGGAGAAAATGCAGAAAATCCTTGCTTTTTAAAAGCCTTTGTATACATTAAGCATGGAGCAACTGCACAGTGTGCAGAATACCCATAAGGGAGCGTGTGTGCTCAGCAGAGCAGAACCAGTTGTTATGTTTAAGCCTCAGGCTTTCACAGAAACCGAGTGTCCAAGGGGAGAGTGCAGCTCAGTTTGGGAGTGTGTTTAACATGTGTGTTTGGTTCTCTTCCTAACCCAATGTGTTTCCTTGCAGTCACACTTGTTCGTGTTGCAGTTGGTGCACCGGCCATCGGTTCGCTCCGTTCTTCAAGGTCTACTAAAGAAACGCCTCCTCCCAGCAGAGCATTGTATCACTAAGAGTGAGTTTGCATTTTGTGTGGGTGATGACTTTCCAGAATGCCTATGCTCAGTTGTGATAAGCTATCTCTACACCAGATTTACTTGTTTATTGATAACCTTAAGCTGTACTTAAAGAATTTGCAGAACATGATGTGGGTAGATGAATCCCTGGTATCCTGAAATGTTTATGGCTATTTTGGTGGAGGTAGCAAAGTTTTAAGGACACAGGCCTAGTTCCTAAAGAGGACTGTCCTATTCCAGGAGAATCTCTCTGTCTTTTCCCCCATATTTGTTTTTTACTCACCAGCAAAGAAAGATTAATTCTTTATTTATCTAGGGCTGCTTTTGGTGCATGTATGGCACTTAATTTGATTAAGAATATAGCTGATACGCATGTGTGATGGTTTTCTGTTCAGGAGAATGTTCTAAATTACACAGAAGACACCTGTATGGCTATATTATTCATTCAATTGTCCCTTAAATGTTGAAGTCATTTCTTAAATATTCTTAAATGTTGAAGAAATTTCAGATTTCTGTGTTGAAACTTAAAATACACTTGTGCTTTCTCACATCTATACCCACCTTCTTCCTAAACAGTCAAGAGGAACTTCAGCAGCGTAGCAGCTTCCTCTGGCAATGCAACACTAAACGGGGAGGATGGAGTGGAGCAGACTGCTATTAAGGTGTCTCTGAAGTGTCCCATCACATTCCGGCGGATCCAGCTCCCGGCGAGGGGTCACGACTGCAAGCACGTACAAGTGAGTGTGTGCTGGTGCCTGGCAGGGTTCCCTCAGCCAGGGCTTGTTACAGGACCTTCAGCTTGGCTGTCCTATCAGAGCACCTCATAGATACATGGCATTTACATCTGTAAGCCTCAATGGTTAACTGCCTATATGTTTAATGTAGAGGGGAAAAGTAAGCTGTTTGGTTTTGTTTTCAGTGCTAGGAGGCTTTTTTCACGTCAGTTTTACTTTTGTCTAACTGCTTCATTTAATACAGAATTTTCCTTTTGTTTTCTTTTGTTTTGTCTGGTTTGTTTTTTTCCTTTTTTGTTTCTTTCTGATACCTAGTGCTTTGATCTGGAATCTTACTTGCAACTGAACTGTGAAAGAGGAACTTGGCGGTGTCCAGTATGCAAGTAAGTGCAACCATACTACATAAAATGCAGTTGTACACAATCAGACCAAATTCAGATCATATTTAAGATCGTAAAGGAGAGAAGAAGGAAGTTGTAGGAAATAAGGTTATAGATCACATTTACTTAAAGAGCATAAAGTCCATTGAGAATTCCTACAGTATTTGACCACCCTGGGTTATTAGAAATTTAAAACCATGACATTATATTTTCTCACAAGATTTCATTACAGATCATCAGTGGCTTGTATAGAGTTCAAAAGAGGCTCAAATATTTACATTGATAAGGTAGATATCTACAATCCAGAATAAGGCTAATTTTTTAAAAAGTAAAAAATTTCCAAGGAACAAAAGCTGGAGTTGTTGCTTAGAGGAAAAGAGGGATGGATACCTTGGCACAATTTCAAGCTAATGTTCTGACCAAAGAGTTAGTGTACTGCAGAAAAAAAAAAAAAGTGGAAGAAAAACTTGGAAGTGGTTACAGACTGTCCATCCTTGTGTTTAACTGGGCAGAAAAAGCAGGAGGCCAGTTCAGTGTCTGTAACCTCGTGTGCTCAGTGCACAGGGTTGAGAGCATGTTCCAGCCTCAGCTGAGGATCCAGAGCCCTTCAGCTCCAGCAGCTGTGGCTGTAACAGCTGGCCCTGGCTCTGCACAGGTCTCCAGTTGGGCCCTTGCTCTGCCAGCCAGTGTCAGGTCCAAACAGCAGTGGGGATTGTCCATTCTGGCTGTTCTGCAGACATGGCAGGCTGGAGACGAGCTTGTTTCCATTCCTGTCCATGGCTGATCCGTGTCCTAACATGCAAATGTTTTCTCCAAACTGCCCAAATCTTTTCTGTCTTCTATGTTTGGCTATAAATATCACAGGAGTTGGGTATCTTGCTTTCTTAATTCATGTATTCATGCATCTAGGCTAAATTTTTGTCCTGTGTCTCTGAGCATGAGCACCTGCATTCAGATCTAAGTGCCTACACAGCTAAATCATTTCCGGTGTTGTTTTGTTCTGTCCCCATCTGTGCCCATCTGAAGTAGAATAGCTGTAATACGTAGTTGCTTTGAAACCATAGTACTGTGGAGCTCAAAAAAAGGGAAAGATCTAATTAAAAAAGAATAGTGCTAACTGATGTTCACAGGAGAGATCTGCTGTGTTTGAAAATACTTTAAATTTGCAATGTATTTCACTAACAAAAGTTACTTAAAGAATGTGAACAGCTTGTGGACGCACACACAAAGTAGATGTATCCTTATTTCATGTGTTTAATGTAAATATCCTGGTAATATAGATGTAGAACTAAAACTGTTTGCCCCAAATTATTCTTTCCCTAGCAATATTCTAACATGAAGTTTGTTTTTTTCTTGCTTTTTAGTAAAACTGCTCTCTTGGAGGGCTTGGAGGTTGACCAGTATATGTGGGGTATTCTGAACGCTATACAAAAGTAAGTGATCTCCCTCCTGATATCCAAGACTAAGCAACTAGGAGATATGGTAATGAGTACTGAGATAGTCACACCAAAATAGATCTTGGTGATTCAATTTGAATATTCTGTTGCATGGTGCCTTGGTGGAGCAGGTGATAGAGTGAATCAGTTTCCATCTTCTTTGTAGATATTGTTTGGGTTATCTCATAATGGCAGCCTCACCACTGAAGCAGAGGCAAGAGCCAGAAAGGAGGATTAAATGCTTTCTTGTATTTACAAGCAATCCCTCTGATTCAGAGGTGGCAAACCACATCGTTATGTTTGGATTTCATTGTGTGGATAAACACAGAAATGTGCTCTCATGGTTGCCTTTTTTTAAAATTTGTTTTCAGCACACTCTTGAGGAGTAAAAGTTCTTAATGTTGCATTACACCAGAGCTTTTTAGAACATTGGTTACCATGCAGATTCTTATGGAAACTTCACCAGAATTGATTTAAAAAAACTCAACTGATAAGCTAAATTTTCACATTATTTTACAGCTCTGAGTTTGAAGAAGTTACCATTGATCCAACTTGCAGTTGGAGGCCAGTCCCTATAAAGTCAGATATTCACATCAAAGATGACCCAGATGGCATTCCCTCAAAAAGGTTTAAGACCATGAGTCCAAGCCAGATGATCATGCCAAACGTAATGGAGATGATTGCAGCTTTGGGTCCTGGCCCGTCACCGTACCCATCCCTACCCCCTCCTCCAGGAGGCAACAACTCCACTGAATATGGTAACCAAGGTGAGTTCCACGGCTTTGTGCACCAGCTGCTCATCCAGCACTCAGTGCTTCAGTCAGCCTTGTGATTCAGGTGTGGCAAGGCATCTTCTCAGAGTGGTGCATGAGGAAAGCAATTTATATGGCTGCAATCCTGAAGTTCTGCGTGAGCCTTTTCAGTTAAGATTCGCCTGTTCAATGGAGTGCATATTTTAGTGAGCATTATATTTTAGTAATGTATTGTAGCATTTAGTTGTTTTGCTTAATATTTTAATTATTTGGTGCTTGTCATATTCAGTCATGCAGCCCTCCCTGAATCAAGAAACATTGTATGTTACCTTCTATGTTCATGGCCTGCCACAACAGACGCATTTCTGCTTTTTTTTTTTCTTTACATTTTCCTTCTGTTCCACTCTCAAGTGAAAACATCTAGTACTACATAAGCAGAGAACCTGACCCATTACCCCTGCTATCTGGGCCACATGGTTAACTTGTGGCCAGGTGAGTGACATTCCATAGGCCACCAGAAAAGGGACAGCTTTTAAAGAGCTTTTAGCTGCTTTGCAAACACCTTTGCATTAGAAAAATACTTCTGAGTTCCTCTGCCCATATGCTACCAGATTGAAGAACAGGGAACTAAATACAGGCAATGGAGATAGATTTTCAAATTACTGGTATGTTGTGAATAACTCAATTATAGTGACAATTCTGAAAACATGAAACCAGAGACTGTTTCTTTTGCAAGTAACATGATATGAGTCAGTTCAGCTCTGGGAAAAGACCAACTGTTCACACTATCAGAATCCCCAAATTGATTACAAGGTGATACATGTGCTTTTTGCAGGCGTTGGAGAAAAATATAGATTGCGTGCAAAATACGGTTAATTTGCTCCAGTGACTGCAAAACTGATGACAGATGATAAAACTTACAAGGTTTTCAAACAGATGAATGATTACTATAACAAAGCCAAGAGCACTGAATCACATTTTTTCCCTCTTTTAGTAGGAGTGAAGTGCAGATAGAGCCTGAGAACAGAGCTGTCTATTCTTCACCATATTTCCAGCTCATAGGAGAGGGCAGGATAGCCACGTCACATGTGGGGTTTAGGCTTTGTGTGAGCATTGCTGCCTAGACTGTTGTTTTGCTGCCTTCCCCTATGAGTCCTGGTGCAGAGGTAGTCACTGCCCCTTGGAGCCCTGAGTCACTGCTGGCAGGTGAAACCCACGCTGTCCTGTTTGCCCTGCAATAGGGATGTCAGCCCAGAGCAGCAGATTATCCGAAATGTCTGGCAGGTCTCTCTCTCAGCACATGGCACTACCCTTGCTGCAGAGAGGGGCTTGCTGCTGCATGGCTGTAACTCCCTGGGCATGCTGCCTTGGATCTGTATTCTCCATCAATACGTGCACTGAAACTTAGTGATTGCAATTACATCATGTCCTCTGATTACCAGTTCTTTAGAGCAATGCAGTAGTAGTATTACTGCTGTGGTTTATGTTTGTTTATTTCGGTTTGCCGGTAAGCATACTGAAGTTTAATTTGCAAACATAACAAATATTCAGTGCTACAAGACCACATTCCAGCTGCCTGCTAATTAATTATTCCTGATGCAAGGCAAGACCAGCTATGTTCTGTGAGACTCATCCAGTTTGCAGATTAACAAAATGAGAATTAGTAAAGGCTCTGCAGTATTTACATGATAGATCAAAGTCCTGGTGTCTTTGAGAAGTACTCTTACATGGCTAATGACTACTATTCCTTCAAGATTAAACTTCTGCTTGTGAAGCTGTGCTAAAGAGCAAATGATGCAACTACTTCAGTTTGTCAAACTCCCTTCTTGAGTTGAATATTTAAAACTGCTGTATTTCAGCTGACAAACTGCAGGCTCTCTGTGCAAGCTCCAAAGCTATTCTGTTATTTTAGTGCTCAGTATCATGCAGTTCACTTGCTTGAATGAAATAGGTGAATGGTTTTAGTTCATTTTTTTTGCTGTTCATAGCAAATAAGCTACTAGAGCTGATGTCTGAGTAGGAAGTGTTAAGAGAGGAATCTTGACAAAAAATATGAAGAGTAAAATCCCTCTATTGGGATACCTGCTTGCTTTGGAATTTGGATGAAGATCCCTGTGCTGAGGTGGGCTGGATCCATGTGGACAGTATTCATACAGTATTTATCCTGCAGAGCAGCAGGGGACTCCAGGCCTGCTTCAAGATGTGTCTGTAAATCCAGTCAGTCAAGTGAATTTTGTGTTTTGTGGGAGCCCTGATAAGATATGAACACATCCTCTGTGCCTTTTATGAAGGGATAGAGTAGATACTGTGCTGTGAACTGGTATTGTGGCATCTTCCAGATTCACTTCTGTCGATTACTTTCATCAGAAGCTGAAGCAAAGCTACAATCTTACTGAGTATGTAGAAGCACAGATATAAATAATCTGGGACTTGGGCAGTCAGTGTCAGTTACACTGAGATGTTTCCAGATACAACTATCCCATAGAATTTAATATCCTGTTTACTTCTCGGCATGGTTAAGTTTATGTGGTGACTTGGCAGTAGTTTTTCAAAATGTCAGCAGTTTTCAATTAGTTCCAACACATAAATGAGTTATGGCAGCAGCCAGTGTTTGGAATCCAAGTGCCCTGTCCCCGCTCGCTCAGCACTGGGGACACAGCATTGTCAGGTTCAGTGTCACAGCTCCCTGTGCTGTGCAGGGAGGGCGTCACATCACACAGCTCCTGCAAGACACGGCGAGAGATCAGCTTTGGAAACAAATCACATCTGTTTCTCTTTCAGGCAACAGTTACCAAGGTCATGGCAATTTTGACTTCCCGCATGGGAATCCTGGTGGCACATCTATGAATGACTTCATG
The DNA here is from genome assembly GCA_013400435.1 of Pycnonotus jocosus. NCBI lineage: Eukaryota > Metazoa > Chordata > Aves > Passeriformes > Pycnonotidae > Pycnonotus > Pycnonotus jocosus. The sequence continues at coordinate 109,371 of VWYP01008906.1, read as the reverse complement.
CATGGGCCACAGCTGTCACATCCCCCAGACATGCCGAGCAGCATGGCAGCTCTCGACAAGCCTCTCAGTCACCCCATGCAGGAATCTGTAAGTAATGCTGCTGGGCACGTAGGTTCTCATTTGTGGGGGTAAGGAGCTCTCATCCAGCTGATGGACTTACCTGATGAACTGCTTTTGCTTTTTGTGGATTCCTCACTTGGGAAGTTGGTGAAATAGAATAGTCTGGAAAAATGCCGGAAATGCCATTTCTAGTTTCTGGCCATTTTGAGGTTTTGGAGAAGCATTTCTGCACTTTTTGAGTTATCATTTAAGCTTGTTTATCTGAAAGAAAGAACCTGGCTCAGTCTGCTTGTATTAATCATTGTGCTTTGCTCTGACACATGAAAAAAAAAATGTACTTCATTCCCTAGGCCAGCAGGACTGTGAATATCCATCTCCAAGAGACAGCTTGTTAAAGCAAGATATTGGATAACTTCAGAGCAGGGACAATATCTTCCCTGGCTTTTTCTCTGAGGGCAAAATTTGCATCAAAGCATTTTGACGGAGAATTCTACTCAAGTAGCATGAAAGGCACTTTTAAACTTTTGGTAATGGGACAAGCCTGCAGATTTCAAGGAGAGACACTGCCACAGGTCTGAAAATATCAATGTAAGAAACTAAAAAATTGAGGTTCCTCAGGTCTCAGATGGTGAGGTAGAACTGTGCATTGGAAAAGCAGCTTGCTCAGAGCACTGAGTTTTCTATACATAACTTTATATATCTCCAGAAAACACAGTACTGCAGCAGCTAGGTGATAGAAAAGCTACCAGCAGCATTTAGCTCTTAGGCATGGTTAGTCATCTATTTTAACTCTGTGTGTGGGGTGTGTATACATCCTTTTATGTTCATTTAAGTTGCAGGGCAGGGGGTTTTAAGTGTGCTGTTACTGCACAGGAAGGATGTTTAACTTGACAAGTCATATGTGCTGTGTCTTTAGTGAATCCTAGAAAGTACAATTTCAGAATGTAATGAGGAAACGTGGTAGCAGATGCTCAGCAAAAGCCTACTCAATGTCTCCTCTAGCTGGCTGTGGGTTTTCCAAGGAGGATGGTGAGAAACAGAAGAGTGGAGAAAGAGCTCTTCATACAGTTTGGAGAGAGCCCAAGTACCAAGACTATCTGCAAAGGAAGAGTCCAGAAACTGGAATGACTTTACCACTTTACAGGCTGATAAATGGGGACAAACACGCTGTAAACGTAATTTTGCGTTGGCAAATTCCGCATACACAGCATAGAGTGGTCAGAATTCCCTGCATAAGAATCAACCATGCAGTATTAGAATACTGTAGTGACAGGAAATAATACCAGCCTGAACCACTCACAGCTGCTTTCTTTTGAATCAAAGTCACAGGGAATTATTCTTTGCTTCCCATTACCTGACACCTTCCTCTTGACTTCATCAGTTAACAGCCATACCTTTGCTGTAGTAGTTGCCCTGGTGAAATTTCTGAAGTGGTAGGATATGAAGTAGTTGAATATAAAAGTGAAGAATTTGTAGCTTTCTGAAAATGGCACTGTTTGCATATAGCAGAGGTGAAAGTTTCTCGAGGCTATGGATGTTCCAGAGCTGTGGGAGTGTATCTAGGCAAATGTTAATGGACTTCCAGTTCTGTGGGCCAATCTGTAGCAAATCTAGTACTTGCTTATGATAGCTGGCAATTAAAGTAAACCTTTGCCTCACTTCCCCCTCATCTGTCATGACACTCAAGTAATACCATTTGGGAATAGGAAGCAGTGCTAAAGCAGATTCCTACATTAACAGCCAATGGCTGTTTTTCTGTAAGGATCAGTTTTCAGGTCTTTTAGAAGAGGAGAATTAGATCAACCTTGTCAATGTGGCTGTGCAGTCTTCAGTCCACAGTTGAGGACTCTGGGTGCTCCCACACAGCCTTTTCAGTGTTATAAAATCTCTGCTTTCCTCCTTCTCTCTTACCCTCTCTCTTGTTCTTTTCTCTCAAAATGAACTGTTTGTCTGCAGCAGACACTCAAGAAAGGCATCTCTAAAATCACTGCTTTTAGAGAAATGCATGCCTTTAACACATTCCTAAATTGTGTAGTTGCATGTCTTTGGAGAGACACTTCATGCAAAAACAACTATAAACAAACTGTGTGATTGAACCGAGGTTTGAAGATGTTGCCTGTGCTTTTCTCTGGCTTTCTGTCTTTCCTTTCTACACAGTTAGCAGGTTTTTGTAGTTTGCACATACTGTTCACTTTGGCCATTTACAAGGTGAGTGGGGTTTGGATGTTCTGTCCTTTTAGTCCTGAGATCTCTCTTACTGGAGCTGGATGCTGCTGAGGAAGTTCTTGGCGTTCCTGTTTTGAAGATTTATGTGGTGGCCCTTACACAGTGGTAGGCAGAGAAAGTTGATCCCTGCAGACATACTCTGTAGGTCACTCCAGGAAATGCAGGTATTTGCCCAGTGTGGGTAGGGCTGGGTAACCAGGGATTATTCAGTCAGAATTTCCTTCCCTCAAGGCTGCTGTTCCACTCCTATGGATGAAGGAAAAAATCAGGACCTGAAACATGACCAGAAGTAATACCTCTTCCCCATCACAGTGTTGTGAGAGCTATGGAACAGATGCTACCTTGCAACAGTGCAAGATTGCTACAGAACAGCTGCCACAATCATATCATGTTTGCTTTCAGCAATTGTAAACAAGCTTTAGACAGAGGAGAGCTCAGTTAGCTCTAGTTTAGTGCTTCTTGCAGACAGTGTAAGGAGTGACTGAGCAATGGATGACAACACCATAGGTTCATGTGCACGGAGAGGTGATATGGGCTGGTACTACTGTAAAAAGTCATTGCTCTTGTTTCTGTTTTCACTGTTGCTCCCTCTCACACCAGCAAAAGTGTTACTGCAGCCATGAAGTGATCTAGACCCAGGTACTGATGTGATTGGAAACTAATTCAGGGGCAGGGTGGGGAAATTCAGTGCATGTCTACAAGGTTTCAGCTTGCAGACATGGCAAAAGGGTGGATGGGGAAAGTGGCCAAGGACATCAGCAAGATAGGCAGCATGGCATCTTTTAATAGTTTTGGAGGCTAACACAGCAGAAGAGTTGGTAAAACTGTGACCCTGGTAATGGAGAGAGAGACAAACCATTGACTTAAGCTGATGATTTTTTTTTTTCCCCACTAATAATTTTCTTCAGAGACAGAAGGAATATTGCTGTGCAGCTGGCAGGCCCTGTTGCTCCACAGCTGTACACCTCAGCACTCCTAGAGGTCACTGTTGGGCTGTAGAGTTGTGTTGTTCTGTGCTATTAAGCTGAAGATGTACTTGTCTGCTATCAGCATTCCTTTCATAGACTGTAAATGCTTTATGAGTGCCAAAGCTTATGCCTCTAAAAACAACTCTGGAATTATCTTGCTGTGCAAGCAGAGGCAACTTTGTTAGACTGTGCATTCATAGTGCAGGTCAGTGCTTTCAGAATGAAATGGTGGGAGTTGCAGGTGCAAGCTAAACATACCCAAAGTGTGTTCCTTACCATGTGTTTGTACTGTAGCCAACTTATCATTAGTTAGCTGAATGCAAAGATAAAATGTTCCCATCCTGAGCATTTTGCTCTCTCACTGGGAGGCTGGTGGAGTCACTGGCCTAAGTTAGAGTTAAGTTAGGATTTGGAATCTGCAATGGCTCTTCAAAGAATATGGTGGCCCTCATTCTTACAATAAACTAATAGGGACTAATTAGTCCCTATACACTCATTGTCTGAGGACCCAAGTGATTGTGTTATCAACTAAATTTATATTTAAATCCTTGCCTGTATAAACACAATGTAGAATTTCTAACCTGCTTATTTGTTTTGAAATCTGTCTGAGAACATATGAACGCCTCTCCTGGTTAAAATAATTATTTATATAAATGTGCCAGCATGACCCTTGCTTTGTGCATTCAGGGATAAGTTTAAGAGATTCTTCAATATAATCCTGTTTGGTTTTAGTTTTGGGTTTTTTTTCCAGAAATTGGTTTCCCACATTAACAACACTGTCATAAATTGCTTTTTACTTATTACTTATAAATTGCTTTTTATTTATTATTAAGCTTTCTAATTTCCACACATTCTGTTGCACGTGTCTTCAATGAATGAGGACAACTACTTATGTTTGGACTTTTGCAAAGTTTTTGGGCTGCAAATTCTTCTACATTAAAGTGTGATCTGTGAGCAGATTTTGTACAAACTTACCCCTACAGTAACAACAATGTTGAAGAATGTTTTTCAAGTAGTCAAACTGTGACCCCAATGGTGAGATGTATATCAGTGATTTTTACCAGTTACTTTAAACTCCCATATATGATAGAGAGCCAAATACCATGCAGATAGAATCATTTCCACAAACCTTTGTAATACCAAACTATTGAAAAGGACCTCCATGCAGCTGAGTGTGACTGTCCCAATGGATCAGTATTCGAGTTTTCCTAAGAGTGGTGAAAAGTATTTTTTAAAATACTTGTTTCTCTATTTTTATGGGAACATTTAAGTTAAGTTTTGTAATAACCAACCTTTTGCTTTCTGAAGCTGAAGGCTGAGAGTTAAGATAACTTTGCAGTTTATGTGATATGAAGGAGTGAATAATGACATAGCATTTTGCTGGTTTCTGTTGGCTTGGCTGGATGAATTTCATGCTGTTGTTGTATGTATTTGTTCTTTTATTTCAGCTTCACTTTGTCCAATATGTAGCATTCCTCAAAAAATGTTTACATTTTTTGTTTCTCCATATACCCAATTAACATGAGATATCTGATTCCGAACATTCAGACACTTCTTTCTCATGGCACAAAGGTCAAGAGACTCCACTAGCATTAAATGTGACATGCAGCAGAAGGAAGAATTGGACTTGTGCATTTTTTTTAATTGCTTCTCTGTTATGTGAGAAAGACTTTTCCCCTATTCAGTAATAGGGTTAGGAACGCATGTGGATTGGTACTTGATTCCCCCCAGAAAACATGAAAAAACACTAAGCTCTTGCTAGACAGCTCATCCACAGCATGAATACAAAGCAGAGTGTGATCGTTGGCTTAGTTTAAGCTAAGGCAGTGTACTTTGCAGTCAGCAGCGTGCAGCCACCCACAACAGCTCAGCTCATGGTGGGGAATGTGCCTCCTGAGCTGCCTTGGTGCTGTCAGCCTTCAGAATCCAGGAATATCAGCGAGGAACACCTTCAGCCTTTAGCAGGGTGTTGCTTTCTGAGAAGAAGAGGAGGGAAGGAGTGGGGAAGAGCTGGTGTTTGCAAGATGTTTGTAATGAGCTAAAACAGGACTAGGCTGCGGTGTCAGGAAGCTACCGAATGGGGAGCTGAGCAGAAATTACACATTTTCTCAGTTAATGAGTTTCCTGGCATAGGGATCATTCAACAAATTTTCCATTCATTCATAGCATTTTTTAGGGCAAAAGTATCTGCCTTGCTAGTGCTGAGCAGCACCCATAAGCCTCCTTCTCTCCTCATTGTGGTGCATTGTTTTGCATCTTTATACACAGTTTTCCACATTACAAGGAAGCAAACCAACAGCACAAGTCCAATGTGTTTTTTCCCCTTGCAGACAACCTCCAAAAAGCTGAAACACTTCCTCCAGCATTGGGATATGGAGTTTTCCGATGGCGCTTTTTTATTTCTCTTTTTTTGTTGTTTGTCGATCGGTTTCGTTAGGGTTTTTTTGTTGTGTGTGTCATTTTTTTTTTTTTTACTTTATTTCGTTTTATAACATGCAGTTACAGAGTCAGGCACCGCGAGCACTGTACCTTGTGGCCTCACTTTCTTTTCCTGCTTTTTTCCTCCTCCGCAGATCCCTCATCCCGGCAGCACTGATCAGTCCCATACTTCCATGCAGCAAGGTTTGCACGTCCCTCACCCCAGCAGCCAGTCAGGGCAGCCATTACATCACAGCGGGCCTCCTACCCAGCAGTCCCGGCAGCCACCCCCGGCCGCTTCTAGCAACCATCCACACAGTGACCTGACCTTTAACCCCTCCTCAGCCTTAGAGGGTCAGGCTGGTGGACAGGGAGCACCCGACATGCCGGAGCCCTCGCTGGATGTAAGTCTGTGTCATACTCTCATCTGCCTGCCATAGCGTGTGCTTCGCATCGCGCGGGAGGGCGGGGGGGCAGGGGCCGGGGCCCGCTTCCACAGCACATGCCATCCTTCCATGCTTTGGTACATGGGCACAGGTGCTGCAGCCGAGGTGACAGGGCACTCCTCACCTGCTGGGAGAACGGACGGTCCCGCTTGGAGCAGCTGCGTGGTGTGTGAGCCATCGGCCTCTTCTAGAACCAAGGCAGGCATTTCTTTAGGTGGCAGCTCAGGCGCCAGGCTGGGAGCCGTGTCCTCCTTCCCCGCCTCGGCACTGTTGGGCTGTGCTCGCTGAGACCCTGAAGCTGTTGCAGTGCCTGGAGAGGAGGGGGGACACAGCTGTGTGCGGTTCTGTGGCGTTGCTGTGCTGAGCTGTGTGCCGAGCCCTGCGGCATGTCCTGGCCAGCGGAGGGGGATCTGTGTTGGCCTGGTCACCCTGTGACACTGTCCCTGCTCCCTGCAGCCAGAAACAGTCTGTGCTCTTCCACGCCTACTCTTGTGGGTGCTTCAGCAGCACAGGTTCCTCCTCCAGTACACCACACAGGGCAGTAAACAATAAGGACATTTTCTGCCTCCTTAGCCACCACAGCAGGCAGCTCACAACTAAACAAAGTCTAGTTTTAAGGCCAAAAGTAGTCTTCCATCTCTTAACATCAATTCAGTGGAGTTGGAAGTTACTTACCTGAGGTATAGCTCTCCTGGTAGCCATCTACCTCCCAAAATATAAATCCTCAGCACTAGGATTGGATTTTTGTTTGAGTCATGCATTCCTGTATGTGTATCTTCTGTCTGTTCCAAAGTCTGCTGCTGCACAGTTAATTTTCTTAGAGATATGTTCGCTTCTGTGCCTTGGATTTCTATCTGTATTTGCTGTTGCTTTATACTTGCATCTCCCCTGTCACACATGAGCACTGGGCTGGCAGGTGGCCTCACAGGGGAGGGGAGGGGCGACTGGACAGATAGAGGCTTCAGAATGCTGTAGGAACAATGATCAGCGAGGCAACTTCTGCTGTTTTCACACAATATGGTTGTTTGCACATCCTTTGGGAACAATAGTTCATGTGCCAGTTGGAGTTCCGAACCCTTAAGGACCCTATCTGAGCAATACTAAAAAATAAAAATGTCTTTTTTTTTTCTTCTAATATTTAAGAAACATACAGTATTTTGTTATGGGTCAGGCACCCAACCCATGCCTTGATGGGAAACAAAGTACAAAAATCTGTACACTTACCACAGTACTGTGGTTATCACTGATGAAGGACTGCTGGTTTCTTAGTGGGAGACAAGTGCTGTACAGTGTGGGAAATAAACTTACTGGAAATACCTGTGATCCTGATCAGATGGATTATTTTAAATGGGGGTGTTGTGGAACCCAGCTAAATAAAGTTCCATGCAGCAAAGCAAGCAGGGCACTGTACCATGGGCAACTTGGCCCACTTTCTACTGACACAGTCATGGTCATTCTGCAGGAATTCGGTGAGATGGAGTCTAAGGTTTAACCTGGATTAAAGAATCCACCTCATATAGATGCAGACACAGAAAAACAGGGGAGATCTGCACAGGTACTTCAGACAGCAGAGGCTCAAGACTGAAATCCCTGGTTAGACCTCTCAATTTGCACTTCAGGAGCACAGGGTACAATTCTCCAAACTACCTCAATCTGGCACGTTCCTGTAGCTTCTGTGTCCATCACTGCCTGGCAGGCCCTGGCACTCCTCTCTCTTTTGTCCCTGCCCCAGCACAGCACTCTCAGCTCCCAGCAGGTCCTTCCTGAAGGTCTCTGGTTTTCACACCAGAGGGGCAGGAGGCTGGCTGTGCTGCCTGACCCCTCTGACTGAGGGAAGCTGAGGTCACCCTCACAACTAAGAAGACTTCAACTTCACACATACTGAGCATATTGTTTAAAACTTCCACTTTTCTTAAAAAAACTTTTTTAAAAAAATCCCCTGTATACAAGAATGAGTATCAGAGACGATTTAAATTTTTAAGAATGAGTTGTAAAATTGTAGGACAAAATTCAATGATTTTTTTTTTTAAATTTCTCCACCCTTGGTGGGGCTGCCATTTTCTTTTGGACTTTTTTTTTTTTTTCTCTTTTTGGTTTTTTTATTATGTACTCATAAAAAAATATGATAGGAGGTGAAGTACATTTAAAAGTCTCATGTCTCCAGTACTATGACAACAGGATTTTTACCATTAATAAAAAGAGGTGGTAGTTTAAGAAAAAGATTCCTTCTGGGAGATTGTGTTTATGTAAACTTAACATTGCATTTTTTTCAAAATGCTTGGAAAGCAATAAACTTTTTTCTGCATTTCATGTTTAGCTTATTGAAAAATCTATTCATCCATACAATGTTAGAAGATGAAGTTTCATTTGCACACGAGTAATAGAAGCATATAAATACAGTATTTAATTGTTAAATGTGAAGCGGTCAAGCTTTTTTTTTAATATTTGAAAACATAGAACAACTTTAAATTAATTTCTGGTACCTACTATGAAGTTTGTTAAAACAATCCATATTTTTCCATCTTTACCACAATACAGAACATAAAAGGGCTTTATTACAAACGGTTCCCTGTAGTTTCATATATATGACACTTTTGTATTTGCCTAGGAAAGGGCAAGATGCATTATAGAGCAGAAAACATTGCCTGATGCACAACCCAGGAGTTATGATGTGCTTGTCATCTGTCAGATCAAAAAGAATGTGTTGTGATGGTTGGAAAACATAAAATTTTATACTTGGAATACAGTATTAATGGAAATACAAAGTGAAGCCCCACAGCTATTCATTTTGATATTTTTAAGCACTGTGCAGATCAGGGCATCTTCTGTTGGAGGGAATGTTACAACTGTGACCCTTTGAAATGTCTGGAATTGCATGTAATGCTCTAGTCAAGTAAGTACTTCCAACCACTGTAAATTCCTGTCACAGAACGGAGAAGGACTCCCCCAGCTGCCTCGCCACTCCTCTCTCCATACTTCACCTCAGTTTTTTTCCACTTTCTCTTGATTTGTTGGTTGCTTTAACCCTGGGTGAGTTCCTTGCTCCAGGTGACTGTCCCAGAGCTTAGATCAGTGCACTGGGGAGTTACTGAGGATGAGGGAAGGAGAGGCTCTGAGTGGTTATCAAACTGATGTGTGAGAGCCAGACCAGCCTTTGCTGATCTTTCTTAAAGCTCAAATATGGATTACTCAAACTGCATGTTTCAAGTGTTTGTGCAGTGTTTTATGGGAAACATCCATGATGAGCATTTATCTAGAAGTTTTTGTCAGCATCATGAGCCAGGCAATATGATGGGGAGGTGGATTAAGAAACCCTAACTGAGATGATAATGTAATTCACAGGTGAAAACTGAGTCACAGAGACTTTCACAAGGAAGTGGATACTGCATCATCTGAGGGTGTTAGGCTTGTGATGCTGCCTTCTGTTTTATTTGGATATATTTTTACAAAAACCAGATTCCAGGAATGTGTGGTGTTTAATCCCTTTCTTTTTCTCAGTTGTGTTTCTGTTATCTGTAATTTTTCTTCTATCTTTGTATTTTATAGCTGCTTCCAGAACTCACAAATCCAGATGAGCTGCTTTCATACCTGGATCCTCCTGATTTGCCAAGCAATAGCAATGATGACCTTCTGTCTCTCTTTGAGAACAACTGAAACCATATGTATTCTCCCATCTTTTTCACTTGTTCACACGTGTGTGGCTGCACAGCGAGGAATCTTAACACTCCTTTTCCACAAGAGAAGAAAAAAAACCTCACAACTTGATCCAATGGTGCACTCCCTGCTTTCTTCATCTCAGAACTGCTTTTGTTAGCTTCAAAGACTGCGAAAGTGACGGGAGAAAATAATACAAAAGTTGAATAAATGCAGTAATCTCCGAGTCTGCCGTGCTACATGTGACAAAGAAGCATAGACAGTTGTGCAGCTATTGGAAACCCCATTTGGTGTTCATCCTCTAGAGAGAGAGTGCCGTGATAAACATAGTGTGAAGTATCTTGGCAAAACCGAATCTTGGCAAGGGAAGAAAAATCAACAGAATGGAACTGTCTTTAATTGACCCGTCTCAGAGTGTCTTTACAATGCTTGTTCTTCCATTTTTTTGAAACTGTATCTCCCTCTACCCCACCTCTCCTCTGCCCCCCCTCCAGCCATGGGTTTGCCTTGGAATGATTGCCCTGGCCACACACAAAATGAAAAAAACACCTACAGAGCTCAAAAAAGCACAAATCCTGCAGTCAAGTGGCCAAGTTAGGGAAGACACACAGGCGTGTCAGAGGGAGCCAGCAGTTTAGCTAATGCGACTTCAGTAAGAGTCCTGAGATCTTCAGGCCGCAGTCGCGGGTGTCGGGATTTCTGCAAGTGCAGGGATCTTAAACCGCCTCTTTGCAGAGGATTCCTCTGGCCCAGCACACAGATGGGAAGCATCCAGGAAAATTTTTTTTAAAGCTTGCAATGTCTAGGGATTTTTGTGATTTGGTTTCAAATCAGTACCCTTTCTGGCTGCATTAACATCCAGCTGTAGAGATCGCTGTAATAGATCTTTTTGCCATGTATGTCATACATAATGGAAAAGAGAGGGAGGGGGGATGAAAACCAAACTGTTCCTGATTATTACCTACAGCCTTCGGTGCCCCAAGAGTTTGTGTCACTGTCTACTGCACAATGCATAGTAAGACAAGCTGGGTTGAAGGCAGCGAGGAAATCATTGCAGGATGGAGGGAGACTAACATCATTATCTGCATAATTATTTTTAATAATCAGCTTGAGAAGGGGCATTGACATTGGACAGACGTCTTACAGCTTCATTTTAGTTTTGCTTTGCATTCTGTTTTCGCGACTGTTACAGATACTTCAGCCTTTTCCTTTTCTCCTCCTTCGGTTTCTGTTTGTTAAACTTTGGCTGCTGGGATGAGCTCTTTCTCCTGAAGGACCGAGCGTGGGGAGAATAAGTACCTGTCAGTAGATTGCTACTGCCCTCAAGAGACCCTGCTGCCACAATTACTGTCTTGCCCCTGTGATCTTTGCTTCTCGTGTGGTTGCTGCTCCTGCATGAGCTTCCTATTGCTTCTGTGCCCATTTCTGTGCTCTTTGTCTCTCTCTCTCTCTTTTATAAATGATGTACAGTAGCTGTGTAAGAAGTGCATGTGTGCCAACTTTGCCCTCGTGGTGCAACATTTCAGCTTTTGCCCACTGTACAGTTATTGGTTTTGTTTCTTTTGATACTAAAGCATATTTGACCCTACTCCTTTTCCTCTTCCCAAATCCAATCAAACACCCTTCATTTGCTCGCCACAATGCGTTTTAAACTGAAGTGCCAGGCAAAATTTCGTTTGTTCCTGTCAGTTTGACTAGATAGCTTCCTAGCCTTCTGTGTTTAGTTTGCAATGCTGTAAATGGCATGCTCTGTGCTTACGACTCTGGATTTGCTTTCCTCACCAAAGTCATATTTGTAAATTCTCTGCATTTTTTGCTTTATTTTGCTCTTTTTGTTAACGTTTCCCACTACTGCTGTACATGCGTTGTGGTATATATATGCTAGTCAGCAGCACCTTGCTGTAGATATTAAAGGAAATGGCGGTTTAGTTCTTTTATTTTCCAGTAGGAGTATTGAATCTGTCAAACGTATTATGTAGAAATGGTCCCACACTTATATTTTTCCTCTTTCAAGTTTTTTTAAGAAAGGCGCTGTTCATTATGCAAAATCAATTATTTTAAGAATTGCTATTGTAAATATCTTTGTGAATATTTTAGTATCGTCTTTGATAATATTCAACATTTTCATGATCTGGTTATACTTTTGCTGGTGTTTTTAAATACCTTGTCTGAAGAAAAATATGGGTCCTTTTTTAAAAAAGAAAATTGAGGGTTCTTTAACAGAATAAGGGAGTTGGGTTTTGGTTTTTTTCCCCCTATTTTCTTTTGGTAAGTTAGCCCAAATTTCATATCCATTTATGTGATGAATGAATTGATACATCAGGCAGTACCTGGATAATCAGGGCCCAGCTCTGTCATGGAAACAGAATTGTGTTTGCCTAGGGAAAAAATGATTGCCTAGGGGAAAAAGAAACCCCATCTGATCGACTGGTGTTCATTGACCGTGGGTGACCGTGAGCTGGTAATGGCAGAGTTTGTTTGTTTGCCCGAGGGAGCAGAACATGTAGGACCAGCTGTCTGACCAGGTAAAGATGCACTAAGGCAAGCAGCAAATCTGTATGGTACCATATTTATATCGCTGTACTGGTGCTCCAGTCTCTGAAACTGGGGCAAAGACACTTAGGGATGTTGGTGGGTGGGGGAGGGAAACAGTATCATATATTTTATTCTGCTTAGAAGTGTCTTTTTTCTTATGTAGGCTTGACAACCTGTAGAGGATCTCTGCAGAATATTAAAGATACCTTGGTGTAATACATGGTAATATGGTTGTGGTGTGGTGCTGCTATCACACAGTTCCTAGGAAAGACCGTTGTTCAGTTATGGATACGGATGTGTTCTGTAGCCATTTTAATGTAGTAGTTTCCCCCTGGTTTTTTGCTGCATTTTTTGTATAGGTCTGGAAGTCACGTGCAGAGGTGGCTAATGATAAACTGACTTTACGCCCTTAGAATTATTTTTTTTCTATTGGGGGGTAAGTTCCTTAAGCCATAGGTTTGGAAATAAAGATTTCTCACTATTAGTTGGAACTGGTTGCTCTGATTTTTTAATTGATTCTGTTTCATGTTCCATTCTCCACAGATTCCTGAGCAGCTAAGTTAGTCACCTAAAATTAATTTTCTCTTAAACACAATATTAGTATTTTAAGCCAGGTATGTTAAGGATTGACCTTTTGCTAACTGGTAGTATTTAAAATGTGTCATTTAAAAGTACCTGTTGGAAAGCATAAAGGGAAAAAAGCCCCATAGATATTAGCAATATGTTTGGAGCAGTGTTGGTATCTGCTTTGTACAGTAATAGATAATTAAAGCGGACAGTTGACATCTTTAAACTTACAGAAACGTTTGGTTTCTAAGCAGAACTTAAAAAAGAAAGTACAATTTTTACCCATCACCCAAATGTTGGACATTTGAGACAGTTTTAAAATTTATCTGTCAGCTAAAATCAGGTACTGTATAGTGAAGTCAGTATGAAAAAGCTTCGGAAAATTTAGTTATTTTTTTATCTGTTCACTGCCGTATTAAAGTTTAGAGAAAAAAACCTAGCAAATAGGGTAATCACAGTCATTTCTTTTAAAGCTTAATTATTATATGAGATTCCAGTAGTATTTTTCTTCTTTTTTTTGTTTGTTTACCTTTTAATCGTTTCCCTATGGAAGTTCATCTGGGAAAGAACCCACAGAGATCTACAGTTCTGCTGCCAAGACATTATTATAGGACTGACAGTACACGCCAGTGTCTGCAGCGGAGACTCAAGGGACAGCTGTACATATGTAAATGACAAATAGAGACATGTTAACAGAAATGCATTCATTTTCCTTGGAATGTGCATTGTTTTTATTTTGCAGGAAAAAAAAAAAAAGCTTGAAGCTCCATCTTATGTGGAAAATGAATCCTGTTTGTTAGCGTTTGTGGAGTCTCAGCATTTGTTCCACTTTCACTTCTGTAATATACTCTGATCCTTTGTTTTGTTTTGTTTTATCTACATGTAATATTTAGCTTACGTGTACTAGTCTATCACCTGTGTATTTTTAGGGTGCTACAGAAATAATGAAGAAAAATACGGGGATTAAAAAGAAAAAAAATTGTAACCAAATTCATACTTTGTACAATTTTTGATATCACGATCAGAGGAGAATTAAAAAAAAAATTAAATTACAATCTGAGGTAACATGCAAAAATGGCCATTGTCTTTGTTTGTACATTGTATGTACAGTACAATGCAATCATTTCATACTTTAAACTGGTCAGAAAAAATAATTGTGATTTTTAGTCTTGCAAAACTGTATGTAGTTAGATGATGTGACAACCTAATATTTATCTAATAAATATGTATTCAGATGAAACCTGTATATTAGGTGTTCATGTGGTTATTTTGTATTTAAAGATCAAATTATTTGACTATTGCTAGACATTTATATACTCTGTTGTAACACTGAAGTATTCTCATTTGCTTATGTTAATTTTTTTTTCCTAAATAAATTTGCAAAATTAAGGTCTGACTAATTGGCAGCTGCTTTGTAAATTTGAGGGTTTTTTTGAAACCATGATCTTTGCCTTTGCCCTCCCTGGTTTGAGTTAATGTGGAAGTCAGTTGCACAAGGTGTTACCTTTTTCAGAGAGCAGGACTTGGTGCAGGAAGGGAAAGGTGGGAACCACCCTAGAAACAGAAGATAAAAAAAAATTATGAATGTAAACATGAGATCACACATTAAAACGTCCCTGCCAAGCAAGGTATCGGTAACTTACACTTCAGCATGCAGGGCTCTGCCTCTCTCCCAAACAAGTAATAATTACTTTGAAATTAAATCTTTATGTGATCTGAATAACCAGAAAGGATGGCTTCTCTCTGGGATTGGCACATGTGGAGATACAGCACCTTTGTTTTAAATTCCTCCAAGTTTGATACTTTTCTTTCAATTGGAACCTGTCATTAAAGTGAAAATTTGACAATTTTTTTCTTAATGCATCTCCATCTTAAAGGTGAAGTATTTGGTTTCTAAATGCAGCCTTTGAGTTACAAATCTGTTTAATTTATCTACCTGTTCATCTGTAAGCAGCCTGAATGGTGACACAAGGAGTGCACACAGGATATCAACAGCACACACAGGTCCTGTCCTGACGGAGTTCTGCACCAGACAGAGCCATAGCCACCCACTGAACCTGAGAACTTGACAGATCTACTGAGTATCTCTGGATTTGTAGACGGCGTTTCTGAAGGCGTTTAGGCTGAACTCACCTTTACATTCAAATACCTGGGAACAAACAAGCATTTGACAATATGAGTGTCTATGCAAGCATATCCAGCAATTCTTCCACACCTCCACAAGGGCACAAGCCTTTGTTGTTGATTGACATAGACACAAGTGTATGTATGTAAATATATGTATATATGTGTGTGTGTATAAATCTAGACTAGGGATTTATTTTCTCAAAACTGGGAAAAATCATTTGTTCCTGACTCTGAATTTCTGCCTTCCGTGGTGGCACTACCCATTCGAGTGTAGTTTTTAGGATAACGTAATAAAACCAAGTTACAGTGTACACAGTAGTGAAACAAAAAGTATTTATCCATTCCAGCCCATAATTAATAATTATTTTGGTTTTGGTATTCTGTTTTCCTGGAAGCTCCCCAGAAGTGTCAGCAAGACATAGTGCAAACTGACTTTGGCACGGTACAGCTGGAGGAAAGCACAAAGCTCAAGTGATGTCCCTAAGCACTGTACATTTTTCAAGCTTACTTTGAAGTCTGTGGAGGCTGCAACAATCCTGAAAGTGGTTATTTCTTACAGATGTCACCTGAGGACCCAGGATAGGTAAGATGTATGTATACACTTGATGCTGGTGTCTCCTGTCCCATGTCCTGGCAGGGTGTTCTGTGTGTCATGCACTCTGCATGTGCTTCCAGAGAGCCACCTACACGAGTATCTGTGACTTCTCTGTTAATCCACGTGCTAATCAATTGTTGAACAACTTCAGAACAAGCTTATTTCCCTGCATTTCTTCTCTGCTCTTCCTCATCAGTATGGATCTCTGATTCATGTTATTTTGTGCACATTGTATTCTGTTGCCATGGACTTGATAGTGCTTTCTAGAGGA
Organism: Pycnonotus jocosus; assembly: GCA_013400435.1. Taxonomy (NCBI): domain Eukaryota; kingdom Metazoa; phylum Chordata; class Aves; order Passeriformes; family Pycnonotidae; genus Pycnonotus; species Pycnonotus jocosus. The sequence continues at coordinate 93,504 of VWYP01008906.1, read as the reverse complement.
GTAACACCTTGAAAACAATTAGAAACATGGAAGGGGGACACACCCCTTGTCTCTTTTCTGCTTGGACAATGGGGATGGGAGTCGTGTGCATAGAGCTGTTAGCTTTCATTTAAAATAACCTAGTCAGCACATAAAACAGCTGCACAACTCTTACCTAATATTCTATATATAATTCTTTAATTTGTTATCCTTCTCTGTTTCCCTTTAAAATTAATGAATGTTTTTACATTTGTGTACCTAGTCTTATACTTGTATGTGTAATTAACCAGAACTCATTTCTCTTTTATCTGCCTAAATTCCACCTCTGTACAAATCTTCCTGCATAATGAACTTCCAGTCATGAACCTTTCTTTTTTACATTTTGAATTATTACCAATGTGTCACCTTATTACAGTTTTCCACTTTGTGTCACCAAAATCCTGCAGACTCTTATGTAGAATATTGCTCCTAATGTCTGTCATTGCATCAATGCACTATTCATATTTGTTCTGTCTAAAAAGAACACAAGATTTTTCTTGTATTAGACAGACCACCAAAAGGTTCTGCTGAGATATCTTGTTTCCCTCAGTCTACAGAATTTTCCAGGGGAATATAAAAGTGGCCCCCAAGGGACCTAATCAATGATGCAGTTTTGTTTGCAAAGGAAGCAGACAGCAATTAGGTCATAACTCGTGCAGGTGTTAGCACACAGTGTGGCACGGGTGGGCTGACAGGTTGGTTTGCCTGTCGTTCATCCTCACTTCCAGGTACTCCTTGCCTAGACCGTAATTGGTTTCCTACAATTTAAGTACAGCCTTCTGTTAAAATCCTTCCCTTTCATGGACTGGATGAGATAAGGCTCTTTCTCCTGTGGGTTGACTGTGTCTGCTTGCTCTGTCCAATATCTTTCCAAACACTGAACTCACAGGACTTTTTCACTGATCCCGTTACACACAGCAAAGCTTAACGCTAGTATTTACCACTCATAAATACATTGGCTTCTTTGCACCTTTTTGGCTCTATTAGACATCCTAAGAGGTAGATTTGGATTATCAATTATGTTTTTCCCCAGGTCAGAGTTATTTTTAATTGAATTTTACAGTTTAGACTTTCCAGTTTGTCCGTAGCTGTTTCATGATGTTGATTGTTGATTGGTTGGTTTAGATTTTGTTAAGAATATTCTGGCCCATTTAATTTGTCACCTTGACCTTGTCACCAACATGAACACATCATTGATTATTGTGAATACAGAGATAGGTTGCTAATTTTAAGGAATTTTAAATAGTTAAACACTAGAAAAAAACAAATATAATTTTTACATACTTTGGGTTGTAAAAAGAATTGAAATTCCCCATATTTATATAATAAATGCTGGAGTTGAAGTCTTAGTGTGTTTTTAATGCATATTTAAATTAATTCAAATTTTTTACATTTTAAAATTATAATCAGTGCTCCCTTTCCTTACTTCTGTGTTTCTCAGAATGTGCATTTTTAAGACATGGAAAATCAGTGAATTTTACCCACTTACCCATCTGGTGAGCTTCCTAGTTAGTGACTGGTTGTAACACCCAGTTCATAAAGTCATTCAGAATATGTTCCTTCACAAGAACTCCTAGCAGTTTTCCTTTCCAAGTTATGAATGATGGTCTGTCTGGGAAGAAGCATGGCTTCTATATTGCCACTGTTAAACTGATGGCAAAATATGTGGAAGTGCCACCGAGTCAGAGAAGAGAATTTCTTACCCTTAGCATTGAAATAATTCACCAAATGCTTCATTATCCAGAGATGATGTCCTTTGACTGTAAATGTGACACATGTTAATTTGCATCTGACAACTTGAGAGCTCAGTTGGTGGCACATTGTGTATTCAGGTGATGGTCACATGCAGTTATGTCATAAAATTACATCATAAGGTTCCATACTAACTCATGTAGTACTGCTGCTCCATGCTGAAAGTAAGCAATGCTTTCTGTAGGGAAATGGCAAAAAAGCAGAGAGGTATGTGAGATTCTGTGTGGTGGGGTTGCTTCCAGCAGAGTTGTTCATTACAGAATAATTGGTGGAATTTTTCTAGACTTGTTACATCTGTAAAGCTTTGAATTTCTAGGTGATTCTTGTTCAAACTGATGTTATCTGATCATTTTTAGCTTCCAAACGTGAAGTTCCCCAACTAAAAAATATGTTGTTGTTGTATCCCAAAACTATGATTATGGTTAGAATTAGTTTAGAGCAGACAGGATAATTCATCTTGCACAAGGTACAGAGGCAGCTGTTAACTCAAAGATATGCTATATAAAATCTATATAATATATATATAAAAGATATATATTTATAGATTTGCACACATGACAAACTCAAGGAAAATCCAAGTTTTTACCAGGCAGCCTATTCAAGCTCCAGTTTTATCTAACTCATACAAGATGAATTATCATGACTAACCAATTCTAAAAGTATTTCTGATACTATTGCCTAATTACTTGTTCCTCAAAGCAGAGGTGGTAAATTAACTGCACTGATCCCTGTAAATTTCAAGTTGTGTTACAATTGAAATTTCTGTGGTTTTAAAGGTAGAAGGGTTCCTGTAACTCTTAATATTGTTTTTAAAGTATGCAGTGCTTCTCCCACCCACAAGCAAACCACCTAACCATGTCCTGAAGATTTGTGAGGCCACTGGGAGTAGTAGCTGCATTTTTCCTGGAACCTAAAACCAGGCATTTTAAATGCCCTAAGTGCTTTGCCAGGCTGTTGTGATCTATCTGTTGGCAGCTGTTGCAGTGCATGGACAAACTTCTGGGAAGCTGCAGGCGCTGGGCACTGCACAGAGGCACTGTGACACATCAGCAGCGGGTTGCCATGCATTATGCAGGGAGATTGTGTAATGAATTCCGGGCAAGCAGTGTCACTCAGAAGTTCTGAAATGCAAATGCTAATCACAGCTGTAAAGAGCATGAGTGGATTGAGGTTTTTCTTGTATGACTATTTGTAGGTAATTAGTATGAAGTCATGTGGGGAAACTGCTCCTTTATGTACGGTGTGTGCTGGAGAGGATGTTCACGTAGTGAGCTGAGTTACTACAAGTTCCTAAGAGGAAACCTGGATTGGGGGAAATATTTATTAGCATTTTTTCTTTTTATCCCTAAGTGTACCTATGTGGCCACTCTATGCCCTTTGAACTCTTGTATAGTTTAATTTCACACTGCAATCACTTAGTGTAATGGAAAGGTCTTTCACCATCTCCCCCGCTCCAGTCCCCATTCATAAATAAATGTATATCACAGGCACAGATCACAGAGTTCCTTTCCAGCTCTTCACTCCTCTTCTAGCTTAGCCTTGAAGAAAAAATTAGGCTGTCTTTTGAAGTGCAACACATCCAGGCTCTGCAGATGGAGAGTGGGAATGCCCGCTGCAAATTTCTGCTCTCCTCACTTAACATCAAGCTGAGTACCTGTATGACTTCTCCTTATTCTAACAGTCCTGATTAGCAGAGTCCTTGAGATAACCATGTCCCATATGTGCAAGGGTTCCTATAGTGAATGTCAAAATCAGTATTGTGGGAATTCCCTGTATCACAGTATCAACGGATGTACCTGTGCAATGCACTTAATGATAGATTGCTGCAGCCTGTAGTTGAGTTTTTATTTGCATGGTCCAGGCACACAGCCCCATGAAGAGCATATCAAAATGGGACACAGACCATTCTGAGTTCCACGTAGTTGCATTCTTGCAGATGGTAGATTGCAAAATGCAATCTTAGCACATCTGCCAACAGCATCAATCCAAGATTAACAATTAACCTACATTCCTGTGTCACAAATGAGTAGGCTTGCAGTTGGACACTTCGAATCAGGAATGCATATCAACTTTTTATCGATGCACTGTCTGCTGGGGTAATACCATTTCAAGACCCTTGAAATCTAAATTCCCAGATTTTAGGTCACCTTTCAAGCATTTATTCCTTCTGTTTCTTTGGAAGGGCCACTTGACTGCTCTTCTTGTTTCCTGGCTGTCTTGGTACAGTGGTGGTAATATTTTATCAGTTACTGAATAGTATTTATGAAGACTTTTAAGTTATAAGTAATATATCACCATGAAATTCTGGCATATATCATTCAAGGTTCTTTTTCCTCTGCAGAAATTTCTCTGCTACAATATAAGAAGGGTCCTTTAGTAGGTGGGGTTTTTTTTAATTATCTATTTAGAAACTTTCAAAAGGGCTCTCCTTGTTTATCCGTCTCTAACTTCTATGCCATTTTGGGGGAGAGAGGATGATGAGATCTGTAAGGATGGGTACCCATATCCATGATAGTTCTGCTGAAGCACCTCTTTACTTCTGTCTGCACCCATGTGCTGTTGCCTATCTAGTTTAGTGTGGGGTGCACTCGTTTTCCAGCTCAATGTATGTCTCTCCCTGCCACATGTTACAGAGTTTCAACGATGAACGTGTCTACAAATGGATGTGTTCAAAGCTCCCCTAAAATCCTATCAGCTTGCTGAGCTAGCTCTAAGCCTCATTTGGCAATGATATAGTGGCCTTTGACAGCTTTTGGAGACCTTTTTCTGTCCTTCTTGGGAAGTGACCTCTGTAATTCACAAGATCCTAGTCAAGCTGTCTGCATGAGTTGTAATTCATCTGACTCTGCAGGAGTAGACCATAACAAGTGATTTAGTAGCTCTATTGCATAAACCTAGAGATAATAATTCAGTCCATATTCTCAAATAAAATAATCACTGCTGTTTTGTCTTCTCACCAAGGCCCGCAAATGAGGAAAACAGCATTGTTTGCTCTACCAAAGATGTCTGTAAACTCTTCTGAGCAAAATAGTTTAAAGCTGTTTCACCCGTGTTTCCTAAATATGAAACGAGATGGTATTTTCTTTTGCTCATCTTCTGTCTTGTTCATTAAATAATAAATCCTTCTGGGCCAGAACCGTCCATTATTATAGGCATAAACAGAACATCTAATTTTGATTTGGGCTTCTAGTGGATACTGCAATTAAAACATTATCAAAAAGGAGTGGTTTTTATGGTCACTAGAAAATTGGTTGATGATTAGATCAAAGTCAAAATTTACCAAAAATGGACTTGAAGCTGGGAAGATATGACAAGCTAGGTAGAAGTGCTGATTTAGCTCTTATTAAAATAAAAAAAAAAAATCACCTTTAGATTATTGGTAAAGAAATAGAAAACACCAGCATGGCACTGTATGCACAAAGTAAGTCATTGTTCATCCTTATCTTGAATACCGTGCAAAGATCCTCTTATCCCAAAAATCTGTAAAAGTGGAACAGCTCAGAGAAGGATAATAAAGATGATCCAAAGACATAGAAGAGCTTTGTAATAAATAATCATTGAGTTGGCTGTGACTCTTTGGTCTTGAAATGACAGAAGAGCTCTAGGCCTGTATGACAAAGATAGATACCAAACAATTTGTCTCCTCCAGCACAAGAAGTAAGGCACAATGATGAAGGCAATTGGAGCAATATTCAAACAGATTCTTGATGCTCTGGGCAGCAGGTCTGTGGAAGGGCAGCTTCCAGTTCATCACCAAAGAAGCTGCTGACTTAAAACCAGTCCAATAAGTGGATAAGTACATGGGAGGAACAACAACAACCAAAAAAGATGACTGCATACCAAAGTCACATCCAGCTCAGGAAGTTCTCTGGAGTGAAAGCAGTAGCAGGTTGGAAGCATACTGGCCTATAATACAGCCCTGCCCCATTTTCACTCCTCCTTCAGTATTTCTTTGGGCCTTCAGGACAAGATGGACATTTTGACAGCTTTAGATGGTTCTGTAGTTACAGAGCATGGTACTTGCTATAGTCATTCCAACAGCATCAGCAGTTAAGGGTCTCTCTGCAGTGTGTGCCTGAAAAATGGTGTTCGTCCTGGATTTCTCAGTTGTTTGTAATTGCACATTATTGTTCTGTCCTGATCTTTGTGGGTGTGGCAATGCCTTGATTAACAGCTTTCTGTTGATTCAGTAAGTGTCACCAATTAAGGCTCTTTTAGCTGCTTGACACAAAGAACTTAGGTAGGATGGAAAGTTTACTATTCCTCACATAGGGGCTGTCTTTGTATGATTCTGTTATACTGTATCACATGGTTGCATTACTGTAACCTTCATTAGAATAACTCTAATTTATAATACAAGAAATGTGAAAACTATTAGAATTATGTTTTATTTTCTTTTTTTTAAGACATGACATTAAGAATTTGAAGAACTTTTGGAAGTACTTATATAAGGAATCAGGATGTAAACTGGAGAATTCAAAGTAATATCTAAATAACACATATGTACTAAGTACTTTCATCTAAGTTGCTAAGTTAGGAAAACTTTAAATCATATATGTTGTTATTTTCATATAAAACATGAACGATGCTTCACTGTATTAAGCGTGGACTGCTGTTACTCTCTTTTATAATTCCTCGGGCAGGTTTGCAGCCCAAACGCAGGTCGGGCTGTAGAGCGATGCTGAGGGCACGGCCGGGGCTGCCCGGGGTGATTCAGGCACACCCGCCCGTTTCGAGACGCGTCAGTGCCGAAACTCCTGGGTGCTGTCGGTGACGGGCCCTTGACTCCCGTGTCTGCCCTGATCCCAATTATCCCGCTGATCCCCATTATCCCGCACCTGTGACAGCTGCAACGCCTGCCACGCCAAGGTGCTCTCCCGAGGCGTTGTGTGGAATGATGACATTTTGGAAACTTCCCCGTCTCTGTTGGTCCCTGGGGTAAGGGGGCTGTGAGGAAATCTGCAAAAAACCCTAAAAAACACCCTACATGCAGACGGAAAAACGAGCACCCCCAAAAAACGGCCCGTAACACAGTGCAATGGCGGGCGGCGAGGGGGCAGCACTGAGGGCAGCCGGGGGAGCAGGGGCTGTCCCCGGCGCTGGCCGCCGGCTCCCCGCCTTCAGCCCGCTCCGCCCCGCCCGGGCCCCGCCCGGGTACCCTGTTCAGTCCTCTCGGCCCCACCCGGGCCCCGCGTTCAGCCCGCTCGGCAGCCCCAGAGCGCCTCAGCCCGCGCCGCCCCG